>QLNU02014802.1:57723948-57741190 GCA_006491805.2 Dysdera silvatica
ATAAATGAGTGCGAAATTTGTATGTCAACAAATTTGTAGAAAAGAGTTTTCTGGAGCATTTAAAATTACACAAAGCAAAATTTAACTTTTATCTGGTGAACCGCTATAAATAGATGAAGGTAGGCAAAGGGAGAGAGTGGAGAAACATGTTCCATAAACAATAGTTCAGCAACGTATAAGACCAAAATTTTACAACTATTTGGAGATGACATAGATCTTAATCATATGTCTTATCCCCACAACTCCCTTCCTTAATCGTATGGTTTCCCTGGTAGTTGAGTATAACATTTATTCAACTACAAAATCATTTCATCAATATTGCAATGGTTTTTCTATATTTTATTAAAAAAATAACCTCAAGACAAAAAAAAAATAATTACATGGTAACAAATGCTCCAAACCAGATTACTGAATCCCTCTTGTGATATATGTCTGCCATTTTTTAAAAGAAAGGAAACCGAATTTGACATTTAAACGGAATTCCAAAGTTGTTTTTAATAATTCATTCATATTTTCAAAGAACTTTTAGTTTCAAAAGACATTTGAAAGCGCTTTTGAATCTTTCATGACAACATAAATGCATATAACCAAAAAGGTCCACATTTCGAAAAAAATGTTTTTGAAAATTTATATTTGCTCGGGATAAATGATATAAAATTAAGACCTATAAATGCAGGAGAACCTGTATACGTACATCAAAGTCAAGAGTTTCATAAAAACATTCTATATATATATATATAGAGAGAGAGAGAGAGAGAGAGAGAGAGAAAGAGTGACTTCAATGCAATGAACAAGGTCTTCAAATCACACTAAATTCACCAAAACTTAGATACGTAGAGAATTTCCAAATACATGGAACTTCTACTACATTGTGGAGATGGAGATACTTCCAAAGCGGTAAGAACTTGCATTTAAAAAATAATTTTGACCTGACATCATCAAAACCATGTTTTAAATCATATATTTGTGGACAACAATCTTATTTCTCATATTCACGGTCAGGAAATTTTAAATCGTTTCTTACGACAAGAAATAAAATTTGTAGAGTTTCCTTGAATTATAACGCCAGTAAATAACTCATGTCGGCAGTATTGAATTCCGTTGAACCATGCGTAATAAATCCATCAATAAATATATTTTCCAAAAGTCTGCTTCTGACATAACAAACCGCCCATGCTCTTAAGAAATCTGTGATGTATCACAATCATGATTGTGATACATCACAATCACAATCATGATTAAAACATCGAAGTCGTTCCCAGGGAAAGAATGCTTATTTTGAGTACCACCGCTCCATCTTGTCCAGCACTATCTGTCTGTAGCTTACTCTCAAGACAAGGCGTGTCTGGGCCCTGCGGTGGCGCAGTGTGGTAACGCGTTCTCCTATTGCGCGGCTAATCCGGGTTCGACTCCCAGCAGTGCAAAAAGAACGCTTACTCAGAGATCTCATAAAAGATCGCACTGCTCACTGTAGTCCGGGGTTTGGTTCCCCAGGCCTTAAGAGGTTCGGATTCCTCGGAAAACAGTAGGTCCCGGCGCAGCATGACCACTGTAGTCTTTGAGCCGTAAAACCAAACAAACAAACAAGGCGTGTCAATCAGGAGGTACCTTCTGACCACAGTGAATGTATTTTGCGACGAGGAAAGAGAAAATATATTGTAATAATCGGTTTAAAGAAACAAATAAAATGCAGTACGCTCCACTCTTATAATGTTCCCGTATTTAGCGAGGGAAACACGAATTGTTTTGGTATAATGATTAAGTGCAGTATATACACGATTTAATAACATTCTAAAACGGTTTTAGCAGGCATTTTCTCTAGTCCCATGCTCCTCGTTAAATACGAATGTCATTATACATAACTTAATTCTAAACAAGGAAAACATTTAATGCGAAATAAATTAAATAAATTACAACGAAACAACTAAATCAGAATTTTGAGAAGCAGCCATTAAAAATATATAGAACTAATTGAAGGCAAAGGTTTCGAAGCTATTGCAGCTTCATCTTCAGTGCGAAAATGGTTAAAAATGCTGGAATATTGTTTGAGCGTTACATATTCTGCGGGTAGATTGTGGAATTCATTTAACGCGTTACGATGGCTATTGTTGATAGATTGCCAACTTTCAAGGAATATTCGTCTATTATAATTATGAATGTTTTTGTGCAGGATTTTTGCATTATGTCCTCATGGAACATCGTTCTATTCGGTACAGCGTTTGACAAGAAGTGAACTAAAATCTTGAGTCCTAAATTTGAAAAACATTTGTTTGAATAAAGTGCGAGTTAAATGTACTTCATTAAAAAATGGCCGTATTGACCATAAAAATAACAAAATACTTCATCTTCGACAGTAGCATCGTTATAGAAAATTTGACGTAAATTTGGTCTTTTGAATCATGAATTTTGATTCCTGTTTTTGAAAATCAGGCTAAAATATGTTTTACTTATTTAGTGTTCATGGTAACGCGAGCTTATCTCGTACTTGAAAGCTCATATAATTTATGCTCATATATTTAAGCTCACATGTTTAATATAATCATAAATTTACTATGCCCATTTTATGTGCTTTTTGGATGGTTTACTCAAATGTTATATCGAAAGAACTGGCAGCAGTCAGCGTGTGTTTAAATTCATTTTTCGACACTCTTAATGAAGTCTGTTATTGATAAAATTATCTGTATAGTATCGATTTTGTATATGCTCTACGATGTATATCTATCTATATCATCATGTGTATCTATCTATATCAATCCAGCTGCATAGAAAAGGGAGGGGCTGAATATTTTTCTCATAAGACGCATCATAAAAACCTCTTTAAAGACGCATAGCTAATTTTGCCCCCACACCAAGAATTTTTAATTTCTAGGCTACTGTATCATTATTCGTTGGAATGTCGCAATATACAGGATCGATATGTTCAATATCGTATTTTCGCATTCAATTTCATTTCCAAATATATTACATAAGCTTAAAAATAAACTCCTGTTACGAAGAGTAATTTATACAGTACATGAAATGGGACGCATACACGACCCGGGCTATAGCATTTGGCTCAAACTAAATGACCGCCTCAATAATGCAAAGCTTTACTAAAGAGCTGAAACCAACACGCATCCTTTTGACTGCACCAGAAAGAATTTAAAATAAAAAGCGAGACTATACTTTAGCTAATAACAAAGCACACGTATGATCATATGCGTTGGAATAAATTTTGGTGAAACTATTAGGAAATAAAATAGGCTTAAACTAATATCAATATAAAAACACACAACCATCACCTAAGCCAGTCAACCTGAATAATTACGTATTTTGATGAAATTTATTAAAAGTATCTTGACATGATCGAGGGCGGACTGGGTCGCCGGTGCGCCCTCATGGACGATACGACTTGCGCCTTTGAATGGCCCACCGATAATCCGAGGTATGCGCCTTTTGAGGAGGACCAAGTCCGCCCCTGGACATGATTGCTTTATGAATTAAATATAAGCATCATGGATATATGCTGTAAGCAAATGGTTTCCTTCGTGTATAAAGTAACGTTATAATTTATCAGTAAATTCTCTAGTTAGTTACTCGCTCACTTTCAGATTTATCATCTTCATCGCCTTCCTGGACTTCGATCCCATTTAAATGCCTTTCTGCAATTTATTCAACAATTACATCCATGCAATTGTCACAGTCGTCATGTTGTTAAAAACTGTTGTCAGTGATTATAAAGTTTTTGTAGTTTCGGTAGTTCAAACGTAATTTTATTTTTTATTCTTTACGACGGCACACTACGTTGAAATTATATCTAAAAATACAAGAAATATCAGAGTTCAGCAGGTTTTTAAAAAGACGTTAATAACCGTTTCAGTTGAAAAGATGAAAGATGCACTGCTCAATAGAATATTTATAAACGAAAAACACACAAATGCAGTTAATTGTGGATTGGAGCGACATTTTACAATTGTTTCGGTGGAAAAAACGTCCATCTTCATCAGAAATTTGTCCAGTCTGATTCATTACCACTAAATGAGAAATAAAAAAAACATAGCCAAGAGTAGCAGACATGTGTCGCCATCTATTGTGCGGGGTGCGAAGTAAAAGGAAAAGAAAACAGAATTTGCGATAGATTGCAGAGATGTTTGTATCAAGTGGGAAAATAATTGTTCTCCCACGGCTCATTTGAATATTATTGTACCAGAATTGCGGACGATATAATATGTCACGAAAAAAATTAAGATCTTAGTGTGTTTGGACTTTTTCAATTATTTTTGCATCAACAAAACAGAAACGATGGTCGTGTTTCCATGAGTGTTTTGCAATGGCCGATTTAACAAATTCTTGTTTTTGTGCGTGAAATTCGTGTTCTTTAAATCTGAAATGAAGTGCTCTCCGTGTTTGGCCAATACAGGACAACCCGCACTCGCAATCAATTTTATAAATACCACAATTAATAATAATTGACAAATTTCTGATGAAGGTGGACATTTTTTCTGCCGAAACAATTGTAAAATGTTACTTCAACTCACATTAAACTATGTTTGTGTGTATTTCGTTTTCAAATAAACCGTTACAGTGTCCACGTTCTACGTTTTATTTATCAGAACGGTAGACATTTGTGTTGCTCTGCATAAGGTAGCATGCGGCTACCGAAACATCTGTTACTATTTATATAAAGCTTTTGAACTATGATAATTTATGTATTTTTAGATATGTTATTTTTGACATCAACGTATCTGACATCTGCTGGTCAGAATCTATTCGAGACAATTCTCGAAAATCAGGAATGAGCCGAGAATGTCATCAACATTTGCTTGACTTATTTTGACAACCAAGCCGATCTATTGACAAAGGGAGAGAGAAAGACACACATACTGTGCGTTGTGTATTGTCTAATGAATTAAGACTGCTTTGCACACTGTGCATTTAAGAATTCTTCCTTGCACGACCGATAGCCGAATTCACAGGTCTTTTAATTAACTGACGTAATAATTAACAGCTTTATTTGGATATGTTAAAGCAGAAAATATATTATAATTCTACGAATGTCCCATCGGTTATTTCTCTTCCTTTCTTATCGATTATTGCATTGTCATTCATATCGATTATTATTTTACCTTTTATATCGATGACGCCTGAACCTCACAAGCCATTTCTTTCTTTATTTGTCATAACGATTATTTTTACCTTTCTTATCGATTACTATGTAAACTCTTACATATTGATTAGTCCCTTTAATATCGATTGTTCTGCGTGTCAAATACACAGACCTGTTCCAAAATAAATAATATACGAAATTGACAGTACATAATATAATAGATGTAGTCATCGAGAAGTTTTGAAATGTTCTCAGCTCTCAATGATACATACTTACAGGAGGGCAGGGGCGGACTGAGTCCTCTCAAAGGGCGCAATTACCGAGGGCGTGAGTTCCATAACCCATGAGGGCGCACAGGCCTGGGAGCCCGGTCCGCCCCTGAACGAGGGTATCGCAAACTAAGAGTACTGTGAGCTAACACGATAGCGTTGGTAATCTCGAGGTCTATACAGAGGACTATAGCCTTTGACCCAATGCTTTGAACATAGCATTCATTTATAATTTTTATTTTAGTAGAGGAGCTAAATGTTTCCTTTGGAGTCAATCCACCCCTATCCCTTTCTCTCCAATAGTAGAGCATATAAGCCAATAGATGATATGACAAAGTAGACAGAAAACGGCTTATACGTCTTCCATTTAGGAAAACTATAAACTAGCAGAACATTGAAAATGATTTCGATATATTTTAATATATAACAAGTCTGAACGTGCTCTTATAATATATTTAATATTTCAGCCAATGTATTTGTATATTAAATTTAATATATTTATATCCTAAACTTTCTTAATACATTTTAACAAATAGACCAACATACCCAAAAATAAAGATCCAACAAAACAACAAGTAAATAGTCTTGGTTAGACATAGAAGTAATGAAAACAACATAATAGCATTTTATATTATTTATATAAAGTTTGTAAATAACAGGTCACCAGCTTACCCGAAGTGATAGGTGGTTTTTTTTTGTTTTTTTGATACTCAAAATATTTACGCGCATACATATATAAGATAAGAATATTTTAAGCTACTAAATTTACTTGTCGGCCAATAACAATTTTGCCACTATCTGTGTACCCCTTGTATTACATATATTCAATAATAAAATTCACAGAACAGATATAACGATATATAATAATCATAAAAATTTTATCCTGAGATGTTTGGTCAGGTTGAGTTTTCTTTATAAACCTCGGAACTATCTAGGTATCTTAGTTATATCGTTATACATATTCATTAATAAAATTCAAAAAGTTAAGCTATTAAGGTATAAATCTGCATCACATCTTCGCTTAGGAATCAGCTCTCTCAAAATTTTACATATTTCAAACTCTCTGTCTCTCACATATATTAAAATAATTTTCCATATGCTTTAGGAATACTCACTGTCAGTGCTATAGGAAAGGTCAGGTGGCTCAAGCCCCTCCCTCACCCTATTGGAAAACAAGATGTATCTTTCTGCTTAACGTCGAATCATTTAGTCTTTTTTTTAAACGGTTTGGGTCCCCATAATTTTAACCACGCCCCTTCCTATTCTTAAAGTATAAAAGGGATGAAATCGGCCTACTGTGTAATATGAACTTTTACTTCTTGAATTTTGACACCTGAAGTCAAAATTTTCAAATGATATACAAAAAATTCACCTTCGGATACTCTGCCACCCCCTTCAGTAGTAATCAAGACATGATATTTAACTTCGTTTCTTCCTGTTGTCAATTTACAATCAAGAATTGCTTGCGGAAGAGGTGGGGGGTACTCAAAACAGATAGTCTTGCCTTATATAAAAGCCACGAAATCTCTCATAACTTATATTCAATGACCACATGAGAAATCCTTCGCAGCATGTGTATGAATAGAATTCGAATTATGCAAAAGATTAAGACCAAAACAGAGCCGGAAAATCGAATGCAACAATTTTACTAAAACAGCTGTCAGGCAGATTCGTTTGAGCCAAAATAAAGCTGGATAATTGGATGCAATAATGTTGCAAAAACAGCAGGCAGGCAGATTCATT
Source organism: Dysdera silvatica (assembly GCA_006491805.2). Taxonomy (NCBI): domain Eukaryota; kingdom Metazoa; phylum Arthropoda; class Arachnida; order Araneae; family Dysderidae; genus Dysdera; species Dysdera silvatica. The sequence goes on from QLNU02014802.1 coordinate 57,731,047, forward strand.
TGAGCCAAAATAAAGCCGGATAATTGGATGCAATAATATTACAAAAAACAACGTGCATGCTAATTCGTTGGGGCAAATAATATACCCGGAAAATTGGATGCGACAATGTTACAAAAACGGCAGACGGATTAATTAGTGCCAAAACAAAGCCACGTAATAGTGTATGAGAGTGTTACAAAAAACAGCAGAATAATTGAAACTAAAATAGACCCGAATATAATTGAGTGTAATGATAATAATACGAAAAGTAATAGACGGTCTAATTGTGACGAAATCAGAGCAGAATAATGAGTGTAATAATGATACAAAAAATAGTAAATAGTTTTCTTGGATACCAGAAAGTCAAATGGTGTTTTTGATGAAAGGTAAACTTCTGTTAATTTTATAATTTGGATAACTGTCCAAATTATAAAATTAACATGATCATTTATAATTATTATAAAATTATCTATAAAATTAGCAAATTTTGATTAACCAAAATTTGAATTGTTGAAATGCCACTGTATATTAAAAAAAATGGCAGATTTTCAAATACACTGAATATAATAATACATTTAAAAAGTAGGTGTACGTACACACGTATATATGCTTATTTATTTTATATTATATCGTTAGCGATTTCTTCTATTAACCAGGCGTACATGTATATAATAAAAATGCATTATACAATAAAACCTTCCAACACCGATATCCGATATAACGATAAATCCCTCTGCAACGATAATTTTTCTCGGTCCGTATAATAGTGTTGTAGAGAGGTTTTACTGTATAATGAACCCTCCCTATAACAATAACTCCCTCTACAACGATAATTTTTCTCCGTCCGTACAATATTGTTGTAGATAGGTTTCACTGTACATAAAAAGAGCTTTCTCGTGATGCTATTTATATCTTTGACATAGCCATTATTTCTATTAACGTCAGTAAGAACATTTCAAACTCAAAATATTACATCATTCATGTGTGTATTTTGCAATAAATTTAATGTCAATAGCTGTTTCCCCAAACGTTGCTCCTCCGCGTATTTTCTAATCATATCAATGCGAATAAATAAATAAATAAAATAAGGAATCCATCCAAACAAATTCAATCGAGGCAGGCAGGTTAGTTCTCGAACTTTGGCTTTTCAGGATATTTATTTATTGGCTGGCGAAGATCCAACAAACATTTATAACGACGAATCAAGGATTGCGCTTCATCATAATGTCAATAAAACAAGATGTTCCTGAATGCACCCATGCATCAAGTTCGAAGGAAACCTCTCATAAATGCTAAATATAAGTTACGAGCTACACTATGGAAGAACATGCTATGCATTTTCGAAATGGCTTCTTATTTTTGATTCCCTTCCAAAAATATCTTGTATGTATCATGTATGTTTATTATTAAATGAGCACATTGATATGTATCGCATCTATCTATCTTAGCTAAAGATCGATGGGAATGTACGTCACAGATCTACAATATGTGTAGTATATAGACTTATATCTTCATATATCGGCGTATAAATAAGATGTCTATTTATATAAATCGAACACTACGCAGATTAAATCAAACAACAATGTCAATCAATCAACGTTTATTGGCGTAGTGATACCAACGCCGATGGTATGGCGTGATTAGATGGTGAAACGTTCGAAAGAAAATAAATATTTCTGCCTTCGGTGGGACCTGCTTTACTGTTGTTAAAACCAACGTTCTATTTTTGTGAATTCCTATAAAGGAAAAGTAAAAAAGAGTATTCTTTAATCGTCAAAACCTTTAAATTGAAATTTATATAACCACATAAGCAAACAAAAATGCCGTACTTTTGTAAATATGAAACAAAAGTATACAAGCGTTGAAATTTATTTCGATTTATTTTCACCAGTCTATGAAGTCTTCTACTAAAATAATAGCATTGTTTATTTAAAGTTGGTCTGCCCTTTACATAGTGCACCCAAGATGACGCAAAATCTACTACAGCTTCTGCCATTTCCCAAGTTTAATAACTAAATAGTCAATCGCCTGGCATTTGCAATAAACAAATAAATTTAATATTAGTTAACTTTATGTTGATACATCCAAATGCAAGAAAGGGGATTATTAGCGGATTGAAATAAATATTGAACCTGCTATTGTTTTTGGTTTTTCTGTCTGTCTGTACGCAGGAAAAGGGGTAAAGTAAAGGTCTTCCGTAAATGCAATAACGATGGCTATTGTTAACGTTGAAAACCTACCGAGTTACTTGAGAATTAGAGAGTTGTGAATTAGAGAGTTGCGGATAACAAAGTTGCGAATTAGAGTGTTATCAATTAGAGGGTTGCGAATTAGAAATTTGCAAATTAGATAGTTGCGGATTAGAGGGTTACGAATTCGAGAATTGCGAATTCGAGAGTTGCGAATTCTGGAGCTGCGGATTAGAGTTATGGATTGGAGAGTTGCGGATTATATTTGCGGATTAGGAAGTTACGGATTAGAGAGTAGCGGATTATAGTTGCGGATTAAAGCGTTGTGAATTAAAAAGTTGCGAATTAGATGGTTTCGCCTTAAAAAGTTGCGGATTAGACAATTGCGAATTAGAGAGTTGCGGATTAGAGAGTTGCGAATTAATGTTAATTGAAACCTGCTAAATTTAAATATCGACCTTAGGCAATTTTCTTTCACTTTTCTTTTTTATATCTGTTTTCAGAAAAATCTGTTTCGGATTCTTCCACCGTTGGCAACATAGAACGTTTCCGTTTAAAATTTTTAACAACTAATTTATATAATTAGCTCAAAAGTTCACTATTTAAACGACAGGAGCAGGTTTTCATTAATGCTAATTTCATTTAAAATTTAAATAATCGAAAAGAATCAAGTTTAAATGTATTCATTTAATAATTAAGAACACTTTCTTTCACATCAACATACGTATTTGCAAAATTACATGAAGCATGTTTTCAAACTCCTGCGGAATTCTAGCAACAGAGAAAAAAATATAATTTAAATACATTTTAGAAAAAAATACCACGGTAAAATTCGTTTGAATTATGTATGCTGAGCGTAGTATATTTTTTCCTCAACGTCAACAAATACGTCAGCATTACGGTAACCAACGGTACTTTTTTTCATCAGTTTTACGTTACTGAGTTAAGAGGAATTGGAACCCGTAATATTTTCTTCTTGCTCGTTTAACGTAAAAAATGGTGTTCGTAAACTTCGAGTCAAGTAGTATAGGGTCCGTCGTAAACAACATGTAAAAATAAATCGCGTTAATATGCAGCGTAGTAAATACGTTGCTCAACATTACATCGCTTCTCTCCGTTGTTTGCCTTGCTTTGGGGTTGATTTATGCCGATCTGTCCAATGTGCGAATGGTTGAAAAAGTGTAATTGAACTTCCCTTCATCATTAAAGCATCATTAAATAATGTATTTCCGTAGCACTGAACTAAATGTTCAGTTTAATCAACATGTTCTTTCATTTATTTCATTTATTTTAAATGAACAACAAACTAATCTGGTAATCTAAAATCCATTCCAAACATAAACTTTTTGTATGAAATATTTATCGTTCATTTTCATATCATCATCATCGTCATTTGGCGCAGTATAGCCCAGATGCTCTTGCGCCATAAAAAAGCCAAACAAACATCATCATCATCATGGTCTTCATGGAGTTTGCATTTAAATTTCAAATTTTTGGAATAGATATTAACAAATGGTGTTTTTGATACGTTAAGGGTGGGGGTTTTTTTGGGGTTTTTTTTTAAGGACACCGATGTTTTAAAATTTTCAATAAAAACTGAGCGAACTTTTCGGATCAAAATGATGCAGACAAATATTGCGCGCCAGTTGCTCAATAGTGATGTCCACTCAGTGGCGTAGGCAGAAAGTTCATAAGGGAGGGTTATAGGCTTAATGGGAGGGTTTACAGAGCTACAACTCATATATTCCTATGTTAAATATACAAAATTTCATTGCGATAGGGGGTTACAACCCCCAAAACCACCCCCGTGCTACGCCTTTGTGTCTACTGCTTTCAGACCCGCTGAGTTTAGGTTCAACACAGGTCTGTAGCCAGAATGAATGGGAAACTGTGGCAATACAAAGGGCATACGGGGCACAGGGAACCCTGGGATTGTCCTATGTATATGAATAGTTCGATGGGGTAACTGTGCCCCCGGCTTTGCTACAGATCTGGTCCAACATCCAAGAGAAACTTGATTAGATGTAAATATATCATGGAGTAATGTCAGTCCCCCCTACTATGATGCCTCTAGGTCAAAGTGTTTGTTTGTTTGTTTGTTTTACGGCTCAAAGACTACAGTGGTCATGCTGCGCCGGGACTTACTGTTTTCCGAGGAATCCAAACCTCTTAAGGCCTAGGGAACCAAACCCCGGACTACAGTGAGCAGTGCGATCTTTATGAGATCTCTGAGTAAGCGTTCTTTTTGCACTGCTGGGAGTCGAACCCGGATTAGCGGCGCACTAGGAGAACGCGTTACCACACTGCGCCACCGCAGGGCCTAGGTTAAAGTGACTGACAAATATTCGTCTTTCTCTGGATGTTTAAACTACCAGGAACCAAAATTGTCATATGACAAAAAATGCTCGGATTTGGAAAAAGGTCACTCACATGTTCAATAATAAATATAACATTTCACAATCTTTTGTTATCGTAATGTCATTTTTCTCAAAAGACAATGTTTTTGTTTGGCGTAAAAAATATCTTTCATATAAATAAAAATATTTTTGCTTTCAAATTGTAGTAACAAAAAAATAATCTTTTAACAAATATTAGCTAAAGTCCGACGTATGTTGTTTAGGCGACTAGAAAACATTCTGCATAATTGATTTCTAATCGACTTAATTCAAACATTAAATATCAAGGGTCCTAACATAATACTTTGTTTTACGTCGCTGATGGTTTTATAGTAAACTTTAAATTTTAAACTAATTTGATACCTGAGAATTTAAGTTCCAAAATCTTTAATGAAAAGATTATTTTCAAGCATATGTCTAACGAACGGTGGCGACTGAATTTTCTTGTGTAAACACAGACTTAAATTCCAAACAAAAACACGAAATTACTGAGCAAAAATTATTTTTTCAGTTGTATTCTGAAAATTTCTCCTTTCCAGTTTCACCCTATCGTTCGTTGATAATCTCAGTAATATTCTTGTGTTGAAAAAGATAAGATTTTCATCTTATCTCCCACACCATTCAATATCTTTACAAAAATGCAAACAAGTCTTGGAAGAAATTTACATTTCATTGAAGCAATCAATTTCAATTTAGGAGTGGGGAAAGAAGCAAAAGTCTAAAAAATTCAACAGCACTGAGTTTTAGCGATAAACAAGGAGAAAATTTCGTTAAAATCTCAGCTACTCATCGTGGGAATTTTCTGCAAAAAAAAAAAAGAGATCTGGAATAAATATTAGATAAAAATTTCTATTCCAAGCAAATTTCTTGCGTTGCTTATGCGAGGTGCAAAAAAGCTACCAAAAAGCGCCATTTTTTACTGGATAACTTGAATTAAAATCTTTATATTTTCAGATAAATTTTTTCCCATATTTTGAAAAAAGAAATTCGCGTGAAAGGAAATATAATTTCCGTAAGCACAAAAAAAGTCTGAAAAGTACATTAAAATTAAAAATTCAACATATAAAACAGCTTATTTAATCTATTTCAAATTTACACATAAGAACAATACAACACTGTTTGCACACAATTAATGTTTTTTAATAATACCACAAACGTTGTAATTGATATAAGAAAACCCAGCAAGCTTTATTGTTGACGTTTCACCCACTTCCATGAAAAATATACTATAAAAAAAGTAAAAAAAATTTCTTGAATGACGATGAAGTTGTTCATGATGTCTAAAACCCATTCTTGCAAGAAACACAATTGCCTAATGAACTTTGTGAAGAGCACGAATCTTTGACTATGATGAGACTAGGTGCTTAATATAAGATATAGAGGTGCTTAATATAAGAGACTAGGTGCTTAATATAAGATATATGTGGGCCGGAACTAAGATTAATGAAAGCTAATTAACTAAACTAAGATTAATGAGACTAGAAGTGGTTGAAATATCGTACCCACATCATTGAAGTAAGACCGGAGCAATGAGGTTAACCAGTCAGAATAACTATTGTAGTAGTAGTGTAACTAGCGTTCTCTATTTAACCAACAAGTACTAGCTACTTCATCGGCCATTGGACGAGCAGTGATACCTGACAATTATTAGGCCCATCACTTGGTAAACTATTTCCAATCGCCTTATGAAGATAGATTACTTGCGCATCAGTTATTGCGCTGCTTACCTCTGATTTTAACTCATCATCGACTCTGCGCTTCGATTGATCAGTTCCCAAATGACCTGGACTACGGTATGGTGTCAAGTCACCAAGTCACCAAGTCAGCGGCGAATTCCGCTTCTGAGCATAGCCAGATGGAAACAACATGGTTAAACAAATAATCCAGCTCTTGTATCGGACAGCATACAGCTGAAACCGGTGGCGTAGCAACTTAAGCCTAATTAAGGGTGGGGTTTAAGTATATTTATAGATGATTATGTGATGGGTCTTTTGATAAAATAATATGTTTTAATATCCAATGAACTCTTGAGCCCCATGAGCCTCCCTTTCCTACGTCACGAGCTTGAACTCGGGCTATAATGCCTAGAGATTGAATACCGGTCCAATCTGTTATACATTGCAGGTAACTGAAAAGCTCGCTGGTATGCTTATTGGAACCTGCATCACTTTCCTTCATAATTGACGTGGAAAATGCCTTATTTCAACACTACAACGCCCTTGTACGTACCTCAAAAATTTCAAGAAAATGGATCCCTACGAACTAACGACATTCTACCATAACCTCCCCAAATTTATCTTCCGTGTAAAATGTCTGGGATGTTGTCTAAAGTCTCAGGTACAACCACAGCACACCATAACAAATCTTCCTCAATAGTACAAGCAAACATCACAAACTGTACTCAAAGACTGCACACCACCTGTATGATCCAATGCCATAATGGACAGCAAAATGCATCGATAACAGAGAAAAAAAGAGGAGTCATTCCGTATTAATATGCTCATGTAATCATTTTTTGAACTTTAACCTTTAGCTTATGGGGCTAGAAAACAGAAATTTGTTGTTCCGTACTGAGAAATATCGCTTCTTCCCTTCCCCTCCACCCCATACAAATCAACCTAAGTGTCATCTGAAAGGTCACAACATGGAGTCAGAAGGGAGGTGTAGCTGCGCTTAAGTGCAAATACATAACACCAAATAACTTCATTAGGCATATATTATATATTAATCAAAGATAAGAAACCTACTCATAATCTAATAGCAAATTGTTAACTTTCGTACAAAGCAATGAATAAGAGGAAGAGGGGGGGGGAAGGGTAATGTTTGTACAATAGGCCTTTATTTTGTCCTCTTTTTCGTTACAACACGCGATCAAGCCGTTTATACTAATAAACTGACCATTGACCTGGGAAGAACAGGAAAGGGGCGAAAAATAGCTGGAATAGGGCTTTTCTCAACCCCCCTTTTTTTGGGGGGGGGTGGTAAATCTGCTAGAATATATGCTGTCCCACCCTTAAACTAAAGGTTAAATGTATTATTTTTCTCTGAAAATATAACCATATTTCGCTATCTAACTACCTTCACTCATAAATTTTAGACGAATTATATGTCCCTTTCTTGGTGCTGCAATTTCATTTTTTTTTATACGAGTTGAATGTTACTCAGATTAAATTAAGAAAAAAAATTATCAATGTTTTCTAAGCGTAGTAATATTAACGCCGATGTTATGGCATGGTTAGATGGTGAAACGTTCGCAAAGAAAAGAAATGTTTCCCGCTTCCGGTGGGGCAGGTTCCCACGACCTTCTACATTCCGGGCAGGAGCTCTATCAACTGAGCTACGGACGACGAACATTCAATCTCTTACGAACATATTTAATTGAAGCAGCCCATATACTGCCCCATTCCGCGAAGTAATCGGTTTCTGAAAAGACGCTTTAAATACGTTCATAAGGGACTAAATGTTCATCGGCCGTAGTTTAGTTGCTAGAGCCCTTTCACGGAATATAGAAGTTCGCCGGATCGTGCCCCACCAGACGCAAAAAACATTTCTTTTCTTTACGAACGTTTGACCATTTAACTGTGACATAACATCGGCGTTCATATTACTAAGCCTAAAGAATGTTAATAAAAATTGTTTCTTAATTTCAATTTAGTTCAGCACGGAATTCGCTGAAGATATTCTCAATCTAGGAATCGTTTCATTAACTAAATCGAATCAATATTAAAAAAGGGATTACTTAGCAGTCGTGAAACTATTTCCTAATTAATATGTTAATTGGAACAACTAATTGCTTTAGCTCGTAGCTGTCACTTAACAGGGAAGAAAAAATGACATTACATCTCCTAATGTAGGAAAAATGGAAGTTTGAACGTTCGTTGAAACCGACGGATGAAATGAAACATCACACGGTAATTATCTTAGAGTCTTGTCAGTCAATTATCTTTTTGTCGTGAGCAAAAAAACTTAATTTGCGTTGTGGGTAAAACAGCCAGACATTTGTGTATTTTTAGGTTGATTCTGACGCTATGAAGTCGCCTCTCAACAAATATTCTTCCATTCAAGACATAGCTTAATTGGAGAAAGCTCTTCGCTCTCTAAAGGTGCTGCAGTTATCCATCATTATAGTCTTCTCACTTTTCAGAAAATATGTCTCTAATATCACTAATATCCGTAATTTAGTTTTTTTATAATATCTTATAACGCGCTGGAATAGACTGTTGAAATAACAAATTTTCCCCACATCCTAAATCAATAATTAGTTAGTTACAGATTCCGTTAGTTTAAGGTTGATATATCTCTGGATTTTAGTTATGAGATTACGTAACTACTATGTAATTAGTTCCGGTAATGGAAACGAAACGAGGCTTATATATTTGAACATGAATGATTTGAATATGTAGTATTTTAAATTAATCGCACAGTTATATGAAGTATAATATGTATGAAGTATAACATGTCCGAAATCTGAGAGTTGGAACTTAAATTGTATATACATGTATAATAAATATAAAATAAGTCTTAAACGTAATATTTTTATAACTTAGCGATATTATTGGTCATATGTAAAATCCATAATTATTAATATTCATGAAAATATCTGTTCATATCCAAACGTTAAGATCTTGTATCAAATGCAACATGAAAGTCCACTTGTATCAAATGCAACATGAAAGTCCACTTGTATCAAGGGCAAAATGCGAGTGGGTGGCCTTGTTTCAGTTGAAAGCACTAGCACCTGGAGATTAAATACAGGTATAAGAGGTATACTTATCGGTGACACAATCTGAAAATTCAAGGAGATTTTCAAATTGACAGTGAATAATTTTAATTCTTTGACTACGAATTTTAAATTTTTTTTTAATTCCAAATTTTTAATTTTTTTTATTATTTTTTTTCGCAGTAGGAATACATATTTCTTCCATACATTTTTCTTTCCGGTAGGAATTTTCAGAATCTTAGTAGGACATACATGTCCTGTAAGGAGTTAAAGTGTTAAACTTCTAGGAGGAAACAGGCTCTCAGTATGAAGGATTTAATTTTAACATCTGCAAGAATTTTTAATTTTTAGGAAAATTTATGTCGTATTTCGAAACAAATTTACTTTCAGTTTTCACTTAAAAATCCACTTATTTAAACTGTAATTCCAAATTCAACATCTATGGTATATGACGAAAATCTTGCCATACCTTTTATGGAAAATTTTCTCGTATATCGCTATTTATATAAAATATAACAGTATAAAATTAAATGTAAAATATATATATATTTTATTTAGTATTATATATATATATGGCTTTTTTATTATATATATATATATTCATCGTCATATTCAACCATCAACCATTATCTATCCACTGCTGGAAGGTTTCTCCAAATGCTTTCCACGCGTCTATCTTCGTTGAGATTCTTCACTGATATTCGCAAGTTTTTTTACGTGCCAATATCTCTCCAATCATCCAACAAGCTAAGATCATTCCAATTTATTGGCCTATGCTATGTATATCCTACATTTTTGATAAATTACAATGATTTATTTGATAATTTTTGTATCTATGACTTGTTGGTGTGTTATGTCAC
>QLNU02014802.1:57757058-57771222 GCA_006491805.2 Dysdera silvatica
CAAATATATTCTCTTCAAAGAATTAAAGCGAATCAAAAGAATACATTCTTTTCAAAGAATTAAAGCGAATCAAAAGAATACATTCTCTTTAAAGAAATAAAACGATCAAAAGAATGCATTCTCTTCAAAGAATTAAAGCGAATCAAAAGAATACATTCACTTTAAAAAATTAAAACGAATCAAAAGAATGCATTCTCTTCAAAGAATGAAGATGAATAATAAAATACATTTTCTTTGAAGAATATAAATACATACAACGAATATGTTCTATTTAAGGAGTGGAAATGAATACAAGGAATGCATTCTCTTTAAATAATGGAAATGGATCCGATGAATACATTCTCTTTAAAGAATGAAAACACGTGAAAAGCACATATTCTCTTTAAATAATGGAAGTGAATCAAAAAATGATTTTCTTTGAAGACTAGAAATAAATACGAGAACATTCTCTCTTTAAGGAATTAAAATGAATACAAGGAATGAATTCTATTATTTGAATAATGGAAATGTAATCTAAAGAACGCATTTTCTTTAAAAAATAGTAATGTCAGAACCATTTTCAAAACAGGATGTTTTTTCTCAGCTGTAATTCACTCATCATAAAGTAAATTTTTACCTTAATAAAAAACGATAAGACACACAACCAGTACGATTTAAGTTAAGATAAAATAAAAGTTAAAATAAAAAAGTTAGAAAAATAAAGTAAGTTAGAATAAAAAAGAAACATATTTCCTATTTCAATATTAACTATTTAACCTTGCGCGTAAATAAATAAAAAATATTTAAAAATAATTTTACCGAAAACAAAAATTAGTAAAAGTGAATTTTGCACTGTGAATTTAAACCTCTACTGTGCAAAAATTCATGAGATGAAAACATATCGTGGATGTAGAAGCTTTCATAAAAAAAAAATATGATTTATAAGCACTTCACACCGGAGTGGCAACACTAATAAAAGGAAAACTCTTCTTAACAGACAACCCTTACATACGATCGTATAAAAATTGTCCCGGCTGATAACTTCTTTCACAATAATATCTCCTTCCTTTGCGGTATTTTACTATACTGCCCGATGAGTGTGGCACCTAACGAGGTTTGAATGTAATAATTAATAAAATAATAATTACTTATGTGTTATTAGATGGTTTTAAAAGATAGACAAACAATTTTCGGGTCTAGGAATAAAACTTGAAATGTACCAATGACTCCAAAGAAATACTAAATTATTTAACATTCTTTGAGTTGTGAACTACACTACTGTAATAACAATATAAACAATAATAATATAATATTTTGTAATAATATTCTATAGCAATAATAAAATATTATCTAGCAAAATTTTGGCACTGATCCAACGTATACTAAAAGATTCTGCAACCTTTCGAAAACTACCCTTCGCTTTATCAAGCGAAGTGGAAAAAGAAAAGAGAATAGCAGTTTTAGAAGCTCTGTAGAATCTTTTCTTATACATTGGACCAGTGATCAAATTTTACTAATTATAGTAAGCCCTGGTCGGTGATTGTATTCTTTTGTTGATAATGAAATATTCATAATACAATCTTTTATAACAATAGCCGTAATATAATATTTTATAACAATATTCATAATGTACTATTTTATAACAATATCCATAATATAATAATACGAAAACATCATACTTAACGTATTTTACAACAATATCATAACATAATATTTTGTAACAATGGCCATGATAGCAATATTTTATAATATTCATATGTGTAATATTTTATAACAATATTCCATAATAATATTTAACAACAATATTATGTAATATAATAGCAATATTCGCAAATATACTATTTATAGCAATATTCATAATAAATATTTATAACCATATTCGCAGCACGTAGCCACATAACAATATTCATATTGATATAATCCTTACAAGTAATCGTATTTTTACTATTATGACAAATAATGTTACCTTATATTTCATGTGAAACTGTTTGGTTTTACCCTGTAACAGTAGTAACAGGATTCCCCTCAGGAAAACTGCCGTCCCGGCACAGCATGACTGCTGTAGTCTTTGAGCCGTAAAACCACAAAACAAACAAACAGTATAAATATGTCTTTAAGAGTATATTTAGCACCACTTACTACATATTTTTTAACGCCAGTGTTAACATTAAAACCTCAGATCGAACATAATGTTGCAATATTTTTTTTTCCTAGCTTGATGAAAGCGACAAGAGTAATTTACATCGATTATGTCCTAAATAGCTGTGTCCACAAAATGCCGGTTAATGCTTTCTCATCAACTTCGTCCTCCTCCTCCAAGCCCTGCAGGTTAAAAAAAACCATTTAATAATCTCTTTTTCCCGGCCTCTCGTCTACTAATGTTCTCCGCTTGGCAGAACATTCTGTTGAGATGGCGAGGACTCATCAAGGAGGGATGTACAGACTTAATTTCCTATTAAAAGTCCGGCCACGTTCATTTCGTGGTTTTGCCAGTTATAACGGGACTTTTCACTAGATTTAGCTCTAAGCTACGAACTCTTCATTCACGAAGTTTTTCAGCCTGGTTTTAAGTCAGTTTCAACTGGGTTTTATCTAGGCGCGTCACGTTCATACTTTAATCTTCACGTTCGAAACGAAATGAACAAAAATTTCCGGTTAGACATTAAGAAAGAAAATACGACTCCTTGAAAAGGTCAATGACATTACTCATTCACAAATATCTCAGTAAAAGTTTTCTATTAGTGCGTCATCTTGTATTGATGAAATTTCTCTGAGGGAAATGTACATTTGTGACTCTTATTATATTTGGTGTTCATGTTAATGTTTACTCGTCAAGGTTGTCCAAAATCTTCTTGTCATTTCGGTTTAATATTAATTGTTCATCGTCCAATTGACGTTAAATTGTATTTTGATCTTATTCCTTCTATTTTTCATGAATCAAAAACTTTTCTTGCTGTCATTTGCGCCTCGCTCTTCTCGTTGCATTTCCCAATACGTTACATCGTAAGTAATTTTATATCCATCATAAACAAGCATATATATTTTTATTTTTAAAAATAATCTGTGAGTGCGGGTATGTGAAGTTTCTTCACTAAAATTCTTCACTAACGCTCCCCTCCATCCTTCTCACAATTACTAAAATTCTGACCCATCACTGAATAAAATTCAGATATTTTCCTACATTCTAATTCATAAAAAATAGAGTACGTGTAGAGTTGTAAAAAACCCGGGAATTTTGGGCACATTGGAAACTTTGAACATAGAAACCAAGACCAAACTGGGAGGCCAGAAGGTAGTCCGTCCTTTTCTTTCTAACCCAGTCCCGGTTATACAATCTGACCAATAAGAAGAGAATGTGAACGGACCACCTCCTTTATTATCTTAATTCTCCTCAAAGTTTCCAATGTGTCCAAAATTCCCGGGTTTTTTACAACTCTAATTACATGCAATTAAATAAAAATAATAGGTTTAATTTACTAATTATATAATGTAAAAAATTAATAATTAATGTCAATATAATTGTTTATATAAATCGAACACTACGCAGATTAAATTAGAAACAATTTTTATCAACGTTTTTTGGCGTAGTAATAGTAACGCCAATGTTATGTCATGGTTAGATGGTGAAACGTTCGTAAAGAAAAAAAAAATTTTTTTTTTGCATTTGGTGGAGCACGATCCCACGACCTTCTACAATTCATGAAGATGTAAATATATCTGCTGCAACGGGCTTTCTCCGATGAATTTAATATCGATCGCTTCGCAATTTGGATTAACAACATCCATGTACTGTCTCATTCTGCGAAATAACCGATTTAGAAAATGTTTAAAAAATAGGTTCGTTGGGAATTAATTATTTAGTCGTCTATAGTTCAGTTTGGTAAGAGCACCTACCCGATTGTAGAAGGGTCGTGGGAGTCAAACCACCAGATTTAAAAAAAAAACTTTTCATTACGAACATTTCACCATCTAAGCACGCCATAACATCGGCGGTATTATTACCACGCCTGAAAAACATTGATAAGAATTGTTTCTAATACTATAGATTATTTTAAAAATATCTATATTTCAATATTTATGTATAGCTTTACGGTAATGTTTCTTATTTTTAAAAAGCTACGAAATTATTAATCTAAAAGTATCCCAGAATGTTGTAACAAATGTGTTGGGGATGGGGGAATGTTTACGCGTGGGATCAAAACCCGGATCAAGATGTTACTGACCATTGGTCTAAACTGTGTGGGGATAAGTGTCATTGATAAAGAGAAACCACGAACTGACCAACTGCCTTCCAAACTCCTTCGGGTAGTGGGAATATTCGAACCACTGCTTATTTAGCAATGGAATCCTGTACTTTCGGAGCTAATATACAAACGTGTAATTAAAATCATTCTTTATCAAGAAAGTCTCTTGTCCGTAAAAAGAAATCATAAATTCTTTAAACAACCTGCTCATTTAATGATTCTAATATTTACTTCCGAGAGATGGTATTTCTATGGTCAGGAAGAATCGAGCCACATAAAATTCTCAAAGTTTTAATGAAGCAAATACAACGTTATATTTTTATTTACTATTGTAAATTTTAATAATGCTGATCAATATCCTTTAATTACTACTCTCATGTGGTAAGTTTAACTACTAGTGTAAAAACTTTCTTTAGAACCTTAATTTTGAATATGAGGAGAATGAAGGAAGATGGGTGTGTTGAACGTGAATTACTATCCATTCTCATTTGCGAATTCGAATGAATGCTGCAAAAGCCTTAATTAAATTTTCGAGACGTTATATCATTTCGCAAATAAATAATTGTCTCTTGTATTATTAAATGGTCTAAACTCAGATGAGAATCCTTTGAAAGATTAACTGCCGTATTCACAAGCCCAGTTAACGAACTGGAAATAACCACCAAATCTATAAACAAACGTGTTCCAACTCTTATCAACACAGGTGTTTACACAGGAATTTCTGTAATTAACTGAATCTAACAGTTTCTACTGTAATTTTAAGAGAACTTCCCTGGCGTTTCTATTGTAAAATCGTTTAATAAACTTTTAATTATTTTATTAGGATATAATTCAAAGTAATCGGCACTCGTCCAAACAATAGTACACTTTCCTACACATAGAACACAGATTTCGATAATAAAGTGACACCCACGTTTTGAAGCTCATATTAGAGCTGTTTTTAGGTATAGGAGAAAAAAGAGACATCGTCCACGTTATGGAGTCGAATCAGGGTTACCCCGTTCAGCTCCAGAGTGTCTTTACCGCAAGACCAACGAAGACATTAATAACGCCCTTTTTCTCCGTATATAAGGATGTAAAATATCATTATGATGATGTGTCTCTTTTCCTCCTATGCTTAAACAGAGCTCTAGTACGAGCTTCAAAATGTGGGTGTCACTTTATTATTTGCTTTGTTTAAAGCCGCTGGCTTTGTTTATCGACCATAATATTGGCAATTGTATTAGCCCTGAGAAGAGTAATAATACCTTATAATATAGATTTAACAAAATTTTTCACTTAAAAACGACCGTGACATCGATATTTTTTTATTACTTTTAATGGACAGCTATGGAATGCTCGAAAGCTTGCCTATTTTCTTTTTTTTTTCACTATTTTGCCGACGTCGACTTCTATATGCAAATCTTATTAGTTAAAGGCTGCAGACAAAGCCACCAATAACCGATGAATCAAACTGAGCTTCAAATCCCGACGCAAAAAAAAAAAATTGTTAAAAAGAATCCCAAAACTGAATTCAGAAACGGATTTATCCTAATAATCATAGGATGACAAATAGCAACAGCTTACCTTTCTTTTGGTTGAGAATAAGACGACGAATCTGGAAGACTTTAACAAAACGTTAATGGCGGAACAGGCCGGAAAAGCCCGAAAATTTGCTTTCGTATATTTTTGCTCTCAATGATTTTGAAACTACTTTCTGTAGCAAAATCGGTAAAACTCGGATTTTATAATTGAAGATATTCAGGAGATTTGGATGTGCATTAATTTTCGCAAAAAATGGATAAACGGGCCAAATTCTTTAAAATTAAATGTGTAAGAGTTGTGTTCAAATATGCAATCTATTAAATAACTAATATAGTTGCATATTTTTGTATATTAGCCACAAGCCATGTTTAAACAGGGAGTACTTTTGAATTATGAAAGAATGCGAGATAAGAAACATTTGAATAAGGATACTCGAAAATTCCTTTCACACTTTTAAAACGCGTACAAATTATAATGTGTTAATTAATGTTATCGCGTGTTAACTAACGGTGTGTTAAACTAATGTTATGTTGACACGCACTTTTCAAACTAGTTTAGCATATTTTTGAATATTCAAATAAGCTGCACGAGAAAGTGACCATTAAATTTGAATTAAACGGTCTACGTTATACCATTTATATTTTATATAATTTTATATAACATTAAGACTTATTAACATCACTGTTATTAAAAATATTTGATGTATATCTTATTTTTTTATTAAATTTTTTATTAACTTTTTGTTTTATTAAATTTATTTGTTTTATTAAATTTATTTTATTAAACTTACTTCTTTGAAAATCCTAACGTTTATTCGAGTTTTATTATTCGAAGATACAATAAAGACTTTTTATTACCTACTTAATTATTTGAATCTCTATTCTCTAGCGAATATAAAAAATAAAAAATATTGCATTGGCGCTTACAAATTAGAATTAGGGGATCCTCCAATGAATTAAAATACAGAAGTCCCAATTAATTTTGTATATGCGTACTCAGAATGGGATTTCGTGAAAACTGAGGCTGAAGACAATTAAAAATTATGTTCATAATACGTATACATGAAATCTATTCAGCATTGACAATTTCTTTTTTATCTATACGTAGTCTATGCCCTATTTCGATAATTAATGAATAATTTTAATGCCTGCTGCCAAAAATTAAAATAATTTTAAAATATTTCTACATATTTGGAACCAGCGAAACAAAAATTTAATTACGAAATATTTTATTTAATACATAAAAAAAATGTATCATAAACATGCATGAATCATTATCAAAAATTTCATCTTCAAAATTTCGAAAATTTCTTTTCGAAACAATCATATTTTTTCAATCTAACATAGTTTTTCGAATGTAAACCTGAAGGAATTAGAAGTTTTTTGAAATTATTTAGTTTTGTTTGTGTTTGAAGCTTTATTAATGTTTCTGAATTCGTCTCGGAGATGGTACCCATCCTTCATGTCTTAAGAAAGTACCTTCTGCTTTTCTTTTATATATTTATTTGTTTATTATGTTTAAATTGTCCATGTGTGATCTAATAGTGTTCTACATATACAAACGTGTAACTTACAAAAGAAGAGTATATAGCGCATTGAACCATATTTAAGTTTGAAGATAATTGATTGGCAATCAATGTGAATTTCCAAAAGGTTGGCAATAAGTATGAAATTCCAAATGATTGTCAATGAATATGGACTTCCAAATAATTAGCAATAAATATGAATTTCTAAATAATTAGCAATGAATATGAACTTCCAGATGATTGGCAATGAATATAAACTTCCAAATGGATGAAAAGTAATATAAATTTCAATTTTATATGGAATTCGTTCATCATAAAAAGGTCTTTGGTTTATTCAAACATCAAAAATCATGGACTAGTTGAACTTAACAGATGTCAAGTACGTGTACGTTAATATAGCTAAGGGTATATAAAAATAAGTGCTAAATTGCGATTTCATGAGGATACTAAGGAATTAGTAAAGGAATGACGCAGGGAAATTCCCTACCTCCAAAAAAGTTTACCTCAATCTTCCAAAAACTTTAACATTTAATAAGTTGTAACGACGAGAAATAAAGACAAATAAGGAATATTTAAATCATATCTGCGTTTTGCCAATGATACTGTTACTTTTTCAACGTATACCTTTCTGATCTCCAAGGCATGGTGTGGAAACTTTCAATAAGAAGTAGGGAAATTGGACTCAAAATGGATCTACAAAAACAAAACTCGTATTTAACAATTTCGTACAGAGTATAAAATATACAAATTAATGATAATTGGCTATAAATTTTCGATCTGTACATTTCCTTGGACCAACTGATATCAGCGGAGAATAATATTATGAATGAACTTCACGGGTATATCAAACTCACTTTGCTGGAGTGCATTCAGAAGAAAAGATTTCTCCTCGAAAAGGAAATCGCATTTATATCCAACAAGAAAGGTTTTAAACCAGTGTATAATATCAGTTCACTCCTATGGATAAGGGACGTGAAGTTTAACTCAAAAACAGACGAAAAACAAAAATACGGAAATTGCGGACCACCCAAAGGAGATGGTCAGAGGAGGAGAGACGCATGCTTGGAATAACTAGGGGAGACAGAAAACGAAATACTTGGATGAGTAAGCAAGCAAGGGTTGAGAACCTTATTGTTAAAGTAAAGATGAAACCATCAAGGACTGGACATATTCAAAAAAAAAAGGCCAACAATAAAGAACTGAAATGCTGAAGTGGATTCCAGAAGACCCAAGAAAAATCTTTAGGCTAGGTAGGTGGATTAAATACTAAAGCCAGTTAGGTAAAATAGAAGCGAACTACATAAGATATATATACGTTTATAACGACGCCGGTTAAAAGGACCAGCCGCATGTAATATATGTTGGAATTGTTGCAAGAAATTTGGTGTCCTATTCTAATGCTTACTGAATATGCATACCGGATATAACGACGGCGGTTTTGTTGTCTAAATAGATTCTAAATATTGAAATCCCCCATCGGATATAACGACGTGATTTGACAGTCGTATATCGGAACCACGTAGGTTCGAGACAACGCTAGAATCCCGCTGTTACGTTCAAGTAATAGAAGAAGTCGGACGCATAGTTCCATCAAGTGAACTGAATTTTGCTTTTTGTCAAACCTCTAATGCTAAATACATTGCAAAGAGAAGATGCGTTTGAATTCTTTGATGTAGAGTACGTAGGCATTACTATGTTTCGCAGATAGCAAGTGTGGCTGTATACATGTAAATGAATGGATGGACGAATGGAAGTGCAGAGTATATAACGCAATGATTACACTATTCTAAATTAACTAAATATAATATAGACCAAGAGGCAGCCACAGAAACGTTAATGGCTATTGTTAAATGGCCATTAATAACATACAAGCAGCATGCTTGCGTATATGCCATTATCATATACGCATGGGTGCGTATATTGTAACGGCAGTTCTAGCAAATACCGATAAGTAGGAGGTGAAGAGCTCCATATATATCCATGTATGACTTAGAACTAACCACTATTTAACCACTATCTAATAACTTGGAAGCATTTGAAACTTCAGTAAAATTTCATTTCGAAATGTCAAAATGAAAATCACCAATTTTTTTAAAGCAATGTTTAACACGTATAAGGCATATATATGTAGGCATATAGTTATATGGGCTTATGGGCCTCTAGTACTTTGAAATAAATTGGAACTTTACCTGCATGTATAAATGTATATATTTTGTGAACTACCAAAAAAAAAAATTTTTTTTAAACACTACGTTGCTGCATATAGACCAAGTAGGTCCGAATCTAAGCCCCCCCCCTCTTTTGGAACCACACAGAGATCTTGCAGAAACCTTGTGTTATTAAAATTTAAGCGTTATTTTAATCTTGTTTATTTACAAATGCCCAAAAATTTTATTACCGCTAAATCTGAATTTTAAATATCATAAAAGTAAAAAAAAACAAGTTATTTGTTCATTGAATATGATGAGAGCCATATTCTTTAGGGGCCCATTATATTCTTGCTACCTAGAACTATAAAAATATTAAATCGGTATAGTTCAAAAGTCACTATTAATTATCTTTTTTTTTTTCATATTAGATACTATAGTAACTTCTACAATTTTTAAGCTAAACTAAAAAATTGCATATTTAGTGTGGCTATAAATATAATTTAATAAATACGATATTTAAATTCATTATAATTATAGGCTATATAATTTTATTTGATTTTTAAGCCATAAAGTTTAATACTTTTTACTATCAAAACAATTTATAGAACTCTAAACTGTATTACTGTACTATGATTTTAAAAAGATATCGTTTATAACGACTAACGGTTATAAAGACCGAATTTGCACAGTCCCTTGCAGGTCGTTATAACCGATTTTCCCTATACATGGAAAGCACCTATATCCATCAGTGAATGTATAGATAATTAATGGATATGATGCTGAATTTACAAACATTGCAAAAATTGATTTCGCGATAAGTATTTTATTAATCGTAGTTTCCTTGATTGTTTCAGCAGTGTCGGATTAAGAGTTTTGTGGGCCGTGGGCCAGAAGGTTATAATGGGGCCCCTAAAAATATGGCCTTGGCAATATTCAGTTAATAAATCATGTTTTCCTTGAAAGTTTATTAATTTGATGTTTATATTTATCAGTAATGAAAATTTATTGGGCAAATATAAATAAACAGGGTTATAATAACTCTTAAACTTAAATACCAGGCCCCTGAAGGGCCCCAAAATCGTGGGGCCCTAAGCCCGAGCCTACTTGGCCTACACTAAATCCGGCACTGAGTTTAGTCATATTCAATAAATTGCTTTTAAAGTAACGTAAATAATTTTATCAGTAATACAGAAGTAAGCTGTGATGTCTATATTCCTCTTTTTAATATCTCTGGGCATTTAATTGCTGTCAGATTCGAAACATCTGTGCACAAAATCATTCACTCACTGAACCACGTAATCTCAAATTCTTAAATGTCGAAAATAGCTTCTACTCTAAAATGACTCCCAAAAATCTAAGAAAAAAAATGGCGTGGTCATACTTTTTCTTCTCTTTCTATCAGTAGGGTAGATTTTTTTAAGCAATTAGGAAAAAATTATTTTTGTTCCCTGCTTTTATTAAAATAAAGAACCCAAGAATTAAATAAAATTTCTCCAATTCACTATAAAACCTCAAAGCCTCTCCTACTTTTTTTATATTCAACAGAACTCCAAGTAACTGAAATAAAAGGGGAATTGACCCTCTTTCGAGTAAGAAAAATTTCGGATTAATCGAAAATTCAATTTTCAGTGTAGAGCTGCAAAGAGAAAATACTTATCCAAAAATACGTTTTAGTTATGACCAGGGCCTGATCACCACAAAGGCGTCCAAAGCCCGGGCTTCGGGACTGGATTCTATTCTGCGCATGTGCGTGGACCACGCACATGCGCAGAAGGATTGTTCACCGTGCAGTTCCCACTCCTGCTAGAGTCTAGTCCCAAAGCCCGGGCTTTGGACGCCTTTAGGGTGATTAAGCCCTGGTTATGACATTACGAATTTTCTCTTGTGGAGCGATTCACTGGCCCTTTCCACATCGGGACCACATGCCCTACACTGTTAAAAATAATAGTTCAGGGTTGAACCAAAATATGGTGATTTGCCAGCTGCACCTCTATCGACAAATACTGTAAATAATGAGTGTTTTATATAGGAAATTAATGTGCACGCTCCACCTTTCTTCAACAATTCTCTGCCTTCCGAACTGTGATACCTCTGATAATTTTGGTTTCGTACATCTGTATTACATACTAACAAACATCGACGTCGCTAATTGCGAAAGGTTTACTCAGTTACAGCGTGTTCTCGAAGCTTTTGAAAGAAGTTTTCAGTTAACTGTACTTTCCTTTCTCTCAATTTATCTTTTACATAACGTTACAATACTGTGTCAGTTTTAGGTCTAAAAATAAAATTCTAACGGTATTTACGGTTTCTGATGGTGCCTGTCATTATGCCGTTGAAAAATCAGGGTGTTGCCATTTGATAATTTCAAAATTCAGTAACTATAACCGTAACCGTGAGACGTATATTACTTTTTTTTATATAACTCGCGAGCGCATATCAAGAAATATCTGTGTGCAAAATTTCATATAAATCCGTCCATTATTTCTTCCTATACACCCCTCTAAACAGGGAGCGTTTAATTTGAAAGACCCTGTACAACGGAACCTTGTCAGAAATATGCAGATGTGATACGTCTGTCAAAACGAGCCATAAAAGCTCCTCTGGCCGCCAAATTCGCACCTTCACACCACGAAGTCACATACGGCCGTGGCCGGTGAAGTAGGCGAAACGAAATAAACTACTACCACCCAACTTTCTCTTGTACGTTTTGGTTTTATTACCATGTTTTTAAATAGCGTTTGTGATGGTTTCCTTCTTAAGATCGAAGTATATAAGAAAACGAATATGAGAGTTTTTCAAAAATAAAATGTCGAACGGATGTTTGTTTTAAAAAATATCGATATATAAATGCGCTACAGGTCATTTTGGTTAAAAATGAAGTTCAGTTGAATGGGGTTCTACTGCAGTAGCTATACCCTTACCTCTTAAATTTTTTGATGTCAGGGTTGAGTTTTAATCTGAAGCAAAATATGGCAAACGCGATAATATATATATATCATCATCATCATATTCAACCATTATCTATCCACTGCTGGATGAAGGTCTCTCCAAATGCTTTCCACACAAGTCTATCCTGGGCCATTCGTTTCCACGTCACCCCAACCTCTTTTCTTATTTCATCCACCCATCTAGTTTGAGGACGTTTTCTAGGTCTTCGGTGGTCTCTTGGAATCCAGTTCAGAATTTGCGTTGTCCATCGTTGATCAGTTCTTCTTGCAATATGCCCAGCCCATCGCCATTTCAGCCCTTTTACTTTAACAATGATGTCCTCTACTCTAGTTTGCTCTCTCACCCAAGTGTTCCTTTTTCGATCTCTCCTAGTTATTCCAAGCATGCACCTCTCCATGCTCCTTTGCGTTGTCTGTAACTTTCGTATTGCTCCAACTGTTAGACTCCATGTCTCTGATCCATAAGAGAGGACTGGCAATACACACTGGTTGAAGACTTTTCTTTTTAGACATAAAGGCAATTTCCCCTTCAGGATAAAACTGTTTCTTCCAAATGCACTCCAGCCAAGTTTAATACGTCTGTTGAGTTCTTTCATAATGTTGCCATCCATTGAAATCAGCTGGCCAAGGTAAATATATGAATCAGCAATTTCTAGCTCAGTGTTGTCAACTTGTATTTTTGTTTCCTCTACAAAATTATTGAACATGATCTTAGTTTTTTGTAGGTTCATCTTGAGTCCAACTTCTTCACTTCTAGTTGAGAGCTCTTGTACCATGTCTTGGAGTTCTAATGGGTCCGTTGAAAAAATAACAATGTCATCAGCAAACCGCAGATGATTTAAATATTCACCATTTATTTTTATTCCCTTGTTATTCCAATTTATCAGCTGAAAAATCATCTGTAAAGCAGAAGTAAAAAGTTTTGGAGAAATGGTATCTCCCTGCCTCACCCCTTTGCCAAGTTTGATAGTTTTGGTATCTTTATGTAACCGAAATTTTGCACTTGCATTTTTATACACACGTTTCACCATGTCAATGTACACATCCTCAATGTCTGTTGATCTTAAAGAGTTGATGACTGCTGATGTTTTTATAGAGTCAAAGGCCTTCTCATAGTCAATAAATGCAACACACAATGGAAGTTCATATTCATGTGTTCTTTCAATTAATTCTCTTAATACTTGAATATGGTCCACTGTACTGAATCCACTTCGAAATCCAGCTTGTTCTCTTGGTTGAGCTGCATCTAATTTTTTCTGCAGGCGATGTGTTAGCACTTTTGTGAAGATTTTATAAATAGCAGGTAATAAGCTAATTGGTCGGTAATTTTTCAAATCCTCTTTATCACCTATTTTATGCAAAGAATGACTGTTGCAGAATCCCATCGGTTTGGTATGTTACCGCTGTTAAGACATTTGGTAAAGAATTTTGCAAGTATGTCTTCTACATATTCTCCAGCTTCTTTTAGGATATCTAATGTAATACCATCATCACCAGGGGCTCTTCCTTTCTTCATATTTTTTATTGCAAATGAAACTTCTTCTTTTAAGATTTTAGGAGCTATTCCTTCGACTATTTCAATGTCTTCGTTTAATTCACTGTTACTTTCGTATAGATTTTTGTAGAATTCTTCAACTCTTCTAAGTATTTCTTCCCTATTTCTTGTTACGGTGCCATCCTCTCCTTTTAATGCAATGATGTGTTTCTTCCCAATAGACAAACTCCCTTTAACAACCCTAAGGCTCTTGTTGCTTTCAATGGCCTTCCTTACTAGCTCACAATTGAATTTTCTTA
>QLNU02014802.1:57776362-57788473 GCA_006491805.2 Dysdera silvatica
ATCTTGAAGGGACGAGAAAACAAATACAAGATAGGAAGGTTTCAATATACAGAGTTTCCTATATGCAATGTACATGTTTGATTAAATGTATTTTATTGATGAGTAATAATTAGTATAGGCGTATAAATAAAGCGCTTTTGTCATACCTTAACAAAAATAGCTGTAAATAGCTTCTGACGCCTAACATTCTTTAGCTAGATAATTTTCTAAAGATTCCACTTGCTTGTTATTCACTCCATCCCCCCCCCCTCCTTCTAAACTCTATTGCCCGAAATTCGCAGTCCCTACTGAAAGGGCTAGCATAATTTGGGATCCTTGTATGGATTTCTGAAAAATTTGCAACCTGCACCTGTGTGTTATTATGTTCCTGCTCCATCACCCACATGGTGTTGAACGTGTTGCTATGCAAGATAATATTTCTACACCGCCTTCGAATTTGTAATTCACACTTCAATTCGTGATTCGAGATATAGCGATTTCGGAAGAAATTTATATGAGCCAAGCAAGGGAATATATATTGAACTTACGCTAAAAATTCAAAACAATACATAAATTTCGAGATACGGAGGTTTTCTAGATAAACAGATTTTGCTGTACTATACAAGCAATACTCATAACTTAATACCTAACACTATAAGGATCAATATTGGAATGACACGCATTGATTGTATCATCCCTAGAGTGTGAAATGTGCTCCCTAACACATTGTAAAACAACTTCACTTCTGCTGCTTAAAACATATTTTATTTTACACTTATTTACAACTATCTTCTTAATTTTCAATATTCATCCATTATTTCTAATGATTAAATAATAACTTTGCCGTACAAATATATATATATTGTGATAAAAAAAAATATTGACGAAAATTTTTAAAATCATGTTGAAAAAATTTTATGGAAAATTTAAGATGCAAAATATTGATGAAATGTGAAAGAAAAAACTAACGATGATCAACATACTGCATATATAAAATTTATATATGACTTTTAAGAATTGCATAACTTCTTGTGAATTTTTATAGCTTCTTCTAAAATATTCGTAACTTTTGTATAACTTGTAAACATTGCAGTCGTTCTTAGAACAGCATAAATTTAGTCAGATTTGCAAATCTTTTCCCCTCTACTGCCCAGGCCGAATAAATTCTCAATATACTACATACAAAACAATATTAATATATAGCATATAATATAGTATATAATATATAAAATAGTATGCAATATAGAGCACAGTATGGAGTATTTAACGTGTTTATATACTATATACGAAAATATATTTCACCTAAGCAAAGCTGATTTGATTTTCAAGATTTCTCAAAGAGTGTGCAATGGGCAACGATAACTTATCAATCGAATATATGTATATATCAATCGATAAGTTATCAATCGAAATTGATATGGCTCTTCTCTGAATTTGGAGCCCATCTCTCGTTTGGACCCTTACAATGCTTTAACTTCAACATCGAAAAAAAACAAGATATAAAATCTGTAGAGATATTTATCAACTCTTCGCAAATGAATAAAAGGTCGAAAATGAAAGAAAAGGCCGATGTTCTCCTACGAATCTTTTCAAATTCGAGAATACCGTACTTTTAATGATTGCAGTCCACGCAGGGCTTAAATTGGGTGGAAGCCCATCGGAACCTTTCTCCGGTATTTCTTCATTTTTGGCGATTATTAAAATATTAGCCGGAAACCCTGAATAGACGCTGTCATGAAAAAGTAATAAATTTGAGATTAAGGTCAAGCATTTTGTTGTCCAGAAAAATGGACATAAACAATTGATATGATTTATCGATTCTTTTGCAGCCATTCGATTGTTTCATCGATTTATCATAATATTAGGGCTACTGCACTTTTTTTGTTAGAAATTAAGCCCCAAATCTACTTATTACAAAGTCATAGAAATCCTCTTATCTCTTCATGATACTAGCATACCTAAAAATTCGAGGGAAATGGGTAGAAAGAAAATATATTTTTTCCCCTCCATTCATTGATTCACTGATTGAACTATTCTGCCCATTTATCATTAATAAAACGAATCGTTCAGTGACTCCCTCATAGAACGATTTGGAACACCGCTAAAAGAGATGTCTTACATTTTTTAAATTGTGGTTTCCGATTAAATCGATATTAATCTTTGAAAGACTTTCGATTAATCGATACAATCGAACACGGTTATAACTAATATCGAGGGGCCAGAGGATTTTATTTGTTATAGCCATTATTCGATATAACCATATATATTATATATTTATCACGGACCGACACAATCGTAATTAACATATTACGGACTGCACCAGAGCGCAGGCGTAAAGTGGTAACGCGTCATAGGTATTGGTTCCTGTTGGTTCGATGTGTAAGGCGCAACAGCAACAGTATTGTTTCGTCTTAAGTTCCTTTTGTTACTGCAGTTGTTATACTCCTTGTTTAACATGTTTTAAAATTATTATCATGTTTCGTTCATAAAATGTTAACGTTTATTAAGATTTAGATAATTGAATCACTGATGAACATCAACGAAGCGCGAACTTGTATAGTAAATATATAGGTATATGAGGTACTACTACACCGATAATTTATCACCTGTATATTAAAGTAAACTAACCTAAATCATTCGTTTGTCACATCTGTGTTCGTTATAAGCAATTCCACTGTATTCTCATTAAAGAAATTTTTTCTGAAACAAAACTTGCAGCAATCTTGGGATAAAGGCAGCTCCCCGCCTCTTTTTTTTTATAATGAAAAACACACTCCTAATCGCAAATTTAATTGAAGACATAAGCTATTCTAAAAATGTTTACTTAAGTTTAATTTCTTCCCTTCTAACTGATT
This sequence comes from Dysdera silvatica, assembly GCA_006491805.2. Lineage (NCBI taxonomy): Eukaryota > Metazoa > Arthropoda > Arachnida > Araneae > Dysderidae > Dysdera > Dysdera silvatica. The sequence goes on from QLNU02014802.1 coordinate 57,779,197, forward strand.
ATAAAATAAAATTCAATATTTTGTCCCAAACCTTTATCCAGCGAAATGCAGCAATTTTCTCAAATAAGCCTTCGAATCAACGAAACCGCCAACGTCTGACTAAATCCTAATCAATGCTCTTATCTATTTGCAGAAATTGTTAAAGTAATAAGAGACCGAATCTCCAGAATCGAGCTTTTGTAGTAAAGCCGTATTTTGCTGTATTTTTAATGTATATCATGTCTAGAAAGGAAATTTATTTCCAGAAAGGACGAATTTTAATGCCGAAATTTAAATCTGGTGCCTGACATTACAATACCTTAATGGATAATTCAAAACGTCGTAAAATATACGATACACACTATACGATGTGTGATAACAGAAAAACATACTTCATTATTAACACGGCTTGGCCATTGGAAACGTCCCAACTATGTCGTCTGTCTCATGGGTGGAACTCATCCAGTAAACCTAAAGGACAGCATTACACGCCATATCCATATTTCAGCTGAAATTCTGCGTACTGTGGTTGAGTATGTAATTTCAGCACATTGCTAATAACAGAGGACAGAAGGCAAGCGTATGTTCTCCTGTCAACATACCACCAACATACACCATATACATTATAAAGAGTGTGACGTTTCATTCACTGCGCCAATGGTTGCCAACCTGTGGGTGGCAAATTGGTTTCTAGGTGTTCGCCGCAACTGTTTTTCTATTAGTTTTATACTGTGTTTCTATTAGTTTTATACTGTGTTTCTATTAGCTTTATAAAGAATTTCACACCAAATATAATAAGGTAATTAGCAAAACATTTGGTTTTGCATTAATTTCTCGATTTTCAATTTACTTAAGCACAGAGCCGTAAGCAGCCTGGGGCGAATGGGGCTCGGCCCTCCCTCTAAAATTACTTTTTTTTTACCAAAATAGATTGTTGTAGAATTTCATTTAAAATTTTTGTTTTGTATGAAATTTTACATGACAATGAAAATTATCCTTGGATGTTAAAAGTATGTTCAAAATATATACTCTATAACAAAAAAATCGATGCACCAAGAAAGAGTTGTCCGATTGTAATGAAATTTCGTTTAGAACGACATTTTGACCGAACATGCAAATGATTAAAATTTGGTGTCCAATGAATGAATAGCGGGAACTCCAGTGCATCGGAACTGCGCATTCAGCAGGTGTATATAAGGAGCGATTCTCAATATGTGGTCAAAATTTCTGTTGCATTTTGACGCTTAACATTTTGACAAACTTATAAAACGAACGCTGGCACTTATAAGCAAACACTGAATACATTAAAACCGGACCTTTACCTTCGTTTACCTGTTTACTTTCGACAGAAACAGTATTCGGTCATCCGGTGTTATCGTATTCAATGTTTGCTTGTAAGTGCCAGTGTTTGTTAATTTGTTTTTAAGTTTAATTTTTCCGGTAAAATGAATTCGGCAGTTAATTTAAGTTTTCTAGAAATAATAAAATATATGGATGCGGATTGTACGTCCCGATGTATTGTCGAAGGTGAAAAAATAGTGAACGCAAATCACCTTGTGACATGCTCTATCACCGAAAGGCGGATATTTTCATCAAAATTTTTGCACTTTGTCACGAAGTTTTGGCGCGAACTTCGTCATCGGCCTCATAATTGCGGGAACCTTCATAATTGAAGGAACAACACTGAAAATAAAAAAGTTCGTTTGTTCCTGTACGGCTAGTGAGGGTGCAGCATGCAAGCGTATGGCTGCCAGGCTTATTTTCTGTAACGTGCTTTTCACGCATTAAGTATTTGCCAATTTTCAGAAATTTTTATATATAGCAATAAATGTTTCCATATTTTAGTATTGTTGTTGCGGGGCCAGCCCGAGCATTATACGAAATATGGAGCCCAGGCTGAGCCCTTTACGTCTCTAGTGGGTACAGGATATCCGGACATTTTTTTTTTTTGTAACATATTATTAAACTTACTAGAATCATATGGATAAAGTAATTTTATCAACTAGAACAACGTTGACAAGTTCATCTACAATTGATCCAATTTTCACAAATGTAATTAATAGTTCAACGTCATTACTGGGTGATATAATAAGCGGTCATCGAGTAATCCTATTAAAAATAAAAACTAATATTCAACGATCAAAAAAATAATAAAGATTAGAAATTTGAATCATAATAATATTGAAAAATTTCACGAAGCTTTATTAAATATTAATTGGCCTGTAAAATAAAAATTTTCGATAATTCTCAATTAACAAAATACGAAAAATTTGCAAAAAAATTTAAAGAGTTATATAACAAAAGTTTTCCTGAGTATATATAATATGTGAATATGAAATAATAATAATAATAATAATAATAATATAATAATGAGTGAATATGGAAATAGTAATAATAATATAAATAAGTGAAATAGTAATAATAATAATATAGTAAGTGAATATGGAAATAGTAATAATAATATAATAAGTGAATATGGAAATAGTAATAATAATATAATAAGTGAATATGGAAATAGTAATAATAATAATATATAAGTGAATATGTAAAAAATAAGACGATTTTCAAGGACACTCACATATTAATCTTTATGGGTTGTTTACAGTGGGAAGATTGTTTTGAAATTTTCCAAAAACATAGGCGGGTCCCTTTTGTAATCAATACATTTATAATCCATCATGGCAGCATCCGAAAAGAAAATTGGTGCTATTGGCGACAGCGCTGGAGAATTAACATGCATTTACGCCAATAAGACACGATTAACAATTGTTTCTCTCTTTTGACTGGTAAGCAGGATATTTTCCATAACGTTTCTTCCAAATATAAAGACAATTATTTAGCTCTCATGGTAGCCTTTGAATGGTTTATGAATTTAAAGCAAATTATTTATTATTAAATAAATAATTATTGAATATTTACTGATGATTTAACTTTAACAAATTGGCAATTTCATACGATTATTAAATATTGTATTAAACACCTCTAATGACAAAGAACAAACCAGAGTTGCTTATCGTGCGAATGAAATGAAATAACATAGGAAATAAACGAGTAATGTTTTAAACATTCGTTTAAAAAATAACAAAACAACTACTCACCATATTTGCCTGGACCCGGGAAGAAATCTTCTTTACCAAAATGTTTGGAACAACCAATCATCCGATTAGAAATCTTTTTTATTAATTATTTAAATTAATTACAACTGACTTTTCATTGTTACAAGGAAAGTTATGGAAGCTCAAGACCGGATCTTTAGATGCTTTTGAATTACACTGTGGAATACAGCAATTGGTGTTATATTTTGTTTTTTTTTTCGTCATTCATCTTTTTTTCCACGCTACTTCAGCTGTTCAACGAATGCAAAGTAACTGATTTATTTCAGAGTATCGGTTGCGAAGTTTGCACCAATGACCGCCAGATGGTGTATCGAAGGGCTGGCGTCGCCAATTGGCGCATTTTTCTAGATGTATGTCGGTAATCACAATTTTAGTCCTTAAAAACATGAACTCTTTTTCTTCACCAAATTCTAGTCTTGGGCCAAACCACGTTTAGGCCACTTGATAAGAAACCGGCGTTTTATTTCCTTTTATTAAAACCTTCTAGTATTGAACTGACGGGAGGGAGCACGGCGCCGTGGTTCGTGGGTAATTGTTACTAGGTGGGGTGTGAAGATAGTGGGATGCAGGGAAGGGAGAGGTTTCTGCGGTTTACCATTACCAAGATGGCTGTCAAGCTGTTCCACTGCTTTTACTCCACCTTCTCTTCCCCACTTGATTCCCGCGTTCTCCGGACGACGGCGACCAGCTTGTTTTTAATGAATTGACTACTTTTTAACATAACGTATTTAACAAAAAATATTAACACACACACACACACACACACACACAAAGAGGCGTAATTATATTTAACAATATGCAGTCAAATACAGCTTTAGCGAACCCGGCTTATAACGAACCCTCGTATGTAACGAATTTTTTAATCCCGTCCAATTTCCTCTACCTATAACGCTATTTTATACGGATATAGCGAACCTCCAGACGTATTAAAATAAAATACAATGAACTTTATCAATGTCTGCGACTAAAAAAAAAAGAAAAATTTCGGGAAGTGGGGGGGCATAGGCAGAAAGTTCATAAGGGGGTTATAGGCTTAATGGGAGGGGTTACAGAGCTACAACTCACATATTCCTATGTTAAATATACAAAATTTCATTGCAATGGGGGGTTACAACCCCTGGGTTCCCTGGATACGCCAGGTGGGGAGGGGTATTTTGCTAGGTTATTATTGCAGAAATAAATACCTTTACATTATTGCACCTGTTCTTTTACCTATCAATTTTAATTTTCTGTACCAAAAATGATCATTCGTAATTGTAAATGTGCATTTTACAGGGAAGTACTGTATTTCGAGGGAAGGGCCTAAACCAATGCTTTTCAAACAGTGGGGCGTGGACCGTTTTTAGTGTAGCGCGAAACGTTTTTGAAGTATAATTATTTTCATTTTTTAAAAATGGAACGCACTTAAAAAAAAAAAGTAATTTCTGTAAAAGTCAAGCAAGAATCCAGGATTTTTTCTTTCGGTGGGGGGGGGGCATCTTCCGGATACGTTCCTGGTTAGAAGTAGGCGAGACACGAAAGGTCGACGTTCTGAAAAATGGGTCGCGAGTTCAAAGTTTGGGAACCGCTGGTCTACACCATGGCGTTTATGCTAAGTAATGTATAGTCGTGTATAATTATCGATCGCATGGTGAAAAAAAAAAAAAAAACGAAAAAAAGTTGGACGTCACATAATAATAATTGTACTTAATACTTCATATTTTTTTAATTAGAATTATTATTCACGTCTCTTGGTAGGTGCAACAATGATAATCATTTTTTTAAGATATTCTGAGAAATCATACTTTTTTTTTGTCGGATCGGGTATAGCGAACCAAATGTTCCGTCCATTGAGGTTCGCTATAACGGAGTACGACTGTACTGTAAAGAAAATAAAGTTTGCCAGATCCACTTATTTTTCATAATTTTTTTTATCATTTTGAATTAGTCAATTTTGCAGAAGTTTGAGTATTTTGTGATTAAATTATCAGTTTAAGAACATCGAATATTTGGCACAAGGGGGTGGGGACAAAGCTTCTCCTTTCGGAAAAAAACAAAAAATCAAGGCTATGTATGCAAAGTCAATATGGGACTGCAATTTCTTTTAATTTCGGGATTTTATAGTCTCATCAACTCCCTCCAGTCCACAACCAGTCATGATGGATGCTGATGTCTTGTACTGACACTGTTAAAAGCATTTGAAAGTCAATGAAATGGTGTAAAGGAGCAAAATACGTGCTTCCATAAATTAACAGTCATCCATGAAGAAAACTATTTTTTTTTTTCGCTATTTCTACTTCAAAAATTAGCGGAGGAACGATACTACACCAGCATGTTAACATGAGTCAAATTCGTTTGTTTTGTAATCACTAAGATGGAGGATTCCCCCCACCCACCTTCTGCGCGGCTTCATTTTTCCCTTCGATGATCCATCCAACAATTCAATACTCGAAGATAAAATAAACAGACCACTTCAGGGTGTGTGGTGCCACAGCAAGGACAACTTTCCAAACTCCCTTTCACAATCAACGACAACATATTCGCGGAAAGAAGAAGACCGACTTAACCGCAACTTTTTAACGAATATTTCGGAAGTTTAGTTTCAGTATTTAGTTGTGTTGTAAAAAAGTTGGTGTGCTTAGGTATGCGTGAAATATTTTTTATATTACAATTTCTATGCAGTAATATAAGTTGTATCTACTTGAAAAATTAGACGTTGCTTAAATACGCGAACGTGCCTGAAAACGTGTGTATATAGATATGTTATAATTTATATGTTTTAGCCTCTTACCCACAAATCCGTCTTTACTGTTTTAAGCATGGAAACCAGGCTATTTCCTCGGCGTCTAGCAAAGTTTCCCGATGTTGTGCTTCCAGAAAGTAATCGTGGCGACGCAGAAGTATTGAACAGTTTCAGAGAAAGAGTTCGTACCTACATCAACAATCGCGTATGGAGTTCTCAACAATCATGGTTGTTTCCAACTAGCTGTGCTCAATACGGTTGGAAGTGCGTTTCAAGCCAGTTATTGCAGTGTGAGACGTGCCATTCGACAATATCCCCCGCTGTACCAAACAGAAATAAGCCCGATTTGTATCAGAAATGCCTCAAGAATACATTGGAAAAGATCGAGACATCTCACAAGAAACATTGTCCGTGGCCGCTTACTCCAGCTCCCGATCACTACGTTCGTGTGTATCCCATGCATAAGGAGGAGGCTTATGCTGTGTTTGTGAAACACTTGAAGTCTTTGTATGTGCTAAAAGACCAACTACCATGCATTAAAGATGGGGTTATGGAAAAACTAGGAGTGACAAGTGATGTTTGTTCCTCGCTGTGCAAAATTGCATTCCATATGGAAGAAGATTTTAGCCAGTCTGCGATTCTGCTTGCAATAACTGGATGGTCAAAGGATGCAGACTCTCAGCCTAAAGCCAAATTGCAATGCTCAAGCTGTCAGAGAAGTGTGCCTCTGTTTATGTACACTACAATAGCTTCCTCTAAATTGCAGGCATCGAGTACTGTAACCACAAAGCCTGAGGTTCATAAAACTAATTCTTCTGAAGCTTCAGCAAGTCCTGGTAATTCAGTGGAATCCAAGGAAATTTGTGATAATGTTGTTCCCCTTGATCAAATCCATATAAGTAGTAAAGAAAGTGACAAAGATGATGCAAAAACCCAAACTAACAGTGCTTCCGAAAACCCTTCCTTAGATTCGGAGTGTCAACCACCTTCAGCAAAGAAGGGGAGGTTTGAAGTAGTAACTGAATATTTTGACCCTCTATATGAGCATCGACCATGGTGTCCTTTCCTTATTGAAAGTGGCAGTTACCGCAAATCGAAAGATCAGTCGACTCCTACATTTGGCATCCCTGGTTGGCAACTGTTCCTAAAGTGTCTATTGAGAAACACGAAGCATGCTGTCCACAGTTCAGACTTGCATAATACACCATTGAAGGATCAAATGAAATATGCGAGACATATGCTGCAATCGTGGAATAGTCCCATTTAGCTTTTACTATATTGTTAGTATTCATTTAGTGTAAATCGTTTTGCTGGACTTGCATCTCATAAATTGCGGTTTTGAACGTTACGGTTTCTACCTTTAATTTTAAGTAATCTATATTTTTTAATATAATGTTCCAGATTTTTAAGTTTGCATTATAAATCATGCCATTTAAATATCTGCACAAAGGTTGAAAGACCCTTTCAAGATTATATGCTAAATGTAAGCATAGATTGTTTTTTACTCTTGGGTATGTATTCTCACGAATTGTTGCAGCAATGTAACTATGTGATTCATTTTGCAAGGCCCTTTCAAATCTAAAAGAACTAATTACAGTAGAACATTGAATATCATAACTGCTCGTAGAACTATGATTTTTATAATTATTGTAGTAACAAGGCAACTATCATTGTCATTATTGCAATCGAAAAGGAGTCCCTATTTTGTAAGAAAAAGAAATTTTATAGATTTATAATTGATTTTCAATTATATGTAATTTTTACACGAAATAAATACGTTTTCATTAGATTTATTCCTGTTTTACATATTGGTTTGAATGAGGTTCAGTTCCTTTAAATCACTCGTACTGTATGAGATCTATTCAGTAGAATATATGTGTAAATGTTAACCGTTTTTACCATCCCAGATCATGTTTCTAAACGTTCTTTTAGTGACTAACTCGCATCAGTACATAATCAATCCCAACCCGCTATTGTCAAAAGTGCCAACATCTTTCCTGTATGTCGCATTATGATGAATTCACGTTCTGCAAGCCCAATGTTGTTATAAATGCATTAAAAATGACTTTCCTATGTTTTTCGAAGCTTCTGTAATAAACACTTTCGGAAGCTGTTAAAACACTTTTCCGTCTGGAAACATTCACTCTGGATGCCACCATAATGGCTTTATGTTTTGCTAGCATGGAATTGTTGTAAATGTACTGAAAAAAGGGGCTCTCCTATGTTTTTGGGAGCTTCTGTAATAAACATTTTTGAAGGTTATTAAAACAATCTTCTATCTGTAAATGACTGACAGATTAATACAAAAGAGTTTTTTTTAAAATCACCATATTTTTCTATTTTCATTAATTGCAAGCTTTTCTGATACAACAGGGCGTGATGCCTTATCTAATGTACTTAGTAAGTAGGGTATGTGTGAAGGAACCCTCCCCCGACTTACACATACACTGGGCTTTTACTGATTCAGGAAAATTACTGATTATAAAAAATGTCTGCAAAACAATATTTCATCATTGTAAGACATTTATTTTCAGATCATCAAGGGCCAAGCTATAATGAAAATTCTCAAACCAATTTCAAGAGTACAGCTTGAGTTTTGGCGATGTCATCAGAAGGAGCTTGGTGGTGTGGGATAGTTCTGTACTTTTACCATAATTTTTGGTGAAACTTATGCTATACTCTTAAAATGAATCCAAGAATTCTAAGCACTGGTCATGCTTGTGGATCACAGTATACACAAAGCCTGGCTTGTAGCTTAGAATGTTGTCAGAATGAAGGCTGGGCATCGGCCATAATTATTTCATACACAAAGGTATTTTCTTGCGAATCAGTGAAAGCCTAGTGGGGGTGGGTGCTTCCCACCTCACCATCAAAAATAACATCAATAGAGCATGAAGCCTCTCTCTCCTGCAGTTTAAAAGCTTGAAATAGTTTTTAAAAAACAAAACTTGCTTCTGTACATTTTCAGCGGTCATAACGTTGATGAAAGGGAAGCAGGACATATTTATACAACAGAACAAACCCCCAACGGTCATATTCCGATTTCAGCCAAGTTCATGCCACAACATCGGCGAGTTTTTTTCCAAGACATTCAGAAAAATTTGCAACTCGCGGAGCATCAATTCATGAAGACATCATCTGAGAAGGAAGTTAACGCGCCTTTGGTAATTGGGATAATTATGTAGTTCAGCCAATTTTCATTTGCTTCTGATATATAAAAGGGCACTACTTCACAAGATGGTAACTCATCAAATGTTTGCCACTTTGATGTATGTGTTATCGATATTAATACATTTGGCAATACTAGATCTTGTTTTCAGTGATTGGGATTGTTTTTGGCCCCTTATCCTTTTTTTTTTCCATTTCAGTTCTCAATCTTGAATTTCCTTTCCTTTCCTCGATGTGTTTTTCCCTACTTCAAATGTTTTTTTTACTCCTGCTCCATTATTTTTCCTTTTTT
>QLNU02014802.1:57788573-57823541 GCA_006491805.2 Dysdera silvatica
TTTACATTTATGTTGTAAAAACAAAATAATTTTGAACAAGTTTAAATTGCCATTTTTTTCATTGCTATTACTCACTTACCAAATTACTTAGTTTATAGTTTTTTCTGTTTAATATTTAAAAAGATATAGCAATTTTTATTATGTCCAACACGTGACGTCACGTGTTGGACAAATTCTGAACATGTGACATTTATGCTCACTACTTGTTTTGGAATATTTATTCTTTAGAGTTAATTTATCTTTTGTTATAAACATAGTCTAGTAAATTACATATATACATTTTTAATGATTGTGAATACAAATTTACAAATTTTAATCATTGTGAATACAAAAAGAATAAAAATTCTAAATCAAGTGGGAAAAAGTGCTTTCTAATAATCCAGGGAAAGTGGATTACTCTGAAGTAAACAAATTTTTCTTCAGACTAGATAGATATAGTTTATGTCAAGGAATGAAAGATTTTATAACTACTTGGGGAAAATGGTAAAAACGAAATATTGTAGAAATTTTATTTGACTATGTTTCTTAAAGAAGCATTTTACATTTCCAAAGAAGAAAACCCTGATATCAAGTCTGGATTTTCAAAATTTTGCACTCTTCGACCACGGAATGTTTTGTTGCAAAAAGAAATTCCAGTGGAATAATGTAAACGTAAAATTCATGGAAATTTTATCATGAAACTAAATTCGCTTTCTCCTAACTATACTTACTCGAGTGAGTTTTGGAAAAATATCTTGTGCGATGACAATCTAAATTCTCTTTGTAGGCAAAATAAGTGCTATCGTTGTTCTAATGGAAAATTAGTACTTCCACAAAATGAACTAGAACATATTGTCAGTTGGAAAGAATGGAAAAAAACAGTGATGGGAGGTTTGAACTTTCAGTTAATGAAACATTTGTAGGGGAACTTTATGAAATAATCATTAATGATTTGCCTACAACGATGAATCATGCGAATATAAAAAGGATTCAACAAAAGGAATTTGAAGCTGATAAAAATACACATTCTACATGAATATTACAAGTGGACTTCACCATGTCGAAACCATGAGTGTCACCATGGGAAAGGTGGTATTGTGGATGGAGTAGGAGGCAATATTAAAAGACTTGTATGGCAGAAAATTATGGCTCTGGGAGAAAATCACATTGTATAATCAGGAAAAGATTTTGCTATAATAGCTTCAAAACTCAAACACAAGTGTATTACATAGGAGAAGAACACATCAATTCTGCCCTTTCCAGTAAATACTGGGACGATGTAGCTGGTATACCAGGTATAAAAAGTTTTCACATAATTGGGTGTAACAACATCATCATCATCTTGAAACAAAATTCTTTAGAAGAAAGTGAGATTTAAAAAGTAACGAAAAATCTGAAAATATAGTTCCCAAAGATTTTAAAGAAGAAGAAATTGTCCCTTCTCAATGTGTGGTTGTTCATTATGAAGGAAAATGTTATCCTGGTATGGTAGAAGTACGCTCTCAACAACCAAAATTTAAAATTTCTGCAATGATCGAAGCTGGCAAAAATTGCTACACATGGCCTCAAAGACCTGACTACATATTTTATAACTTTCATGATATGGTTAAGATAATTTCACCTCTGATTGTTATGAACAACATAGATTCATTCAAATTTTTAGAATCCATTTAAATGGACTATAAGTCAAAACTGTTAAATAATTTTGATTTATAGTTTTGCATAATATTAGCATATAAAATAAATTAATTTTCATTCATTTAATTTTGTTTTCTTTCTTAACTATTCTAGCACAATGATACAGCAATACAACTATATTAAAAATATTTCGAAAAATACATTTCGGAGTACTATTTAGTTTCTTCGTTCAATGTCCAATACATGACATGCAGAAAAAATCCTACAATACTTCATGTAAATATTTTTACCAAATTCTTTATTACATACCATAGTCTTATGTCCAAAGACTTCAGACAAAAATACTATTTATTCGTATCATCATCAGATTGGCTGTTTCATTAAATGGAATCTGGAGTTATAAATGTTAGGTAAAATTTTAATGTCCAACATGTGACGGTCATATTTCATATCAATATTAAAAATATAGAAAACACAAAACAAATTTTTATAGCTTAAAAAATTACATATGGCTAATACTTTGTCCCTGGCATAACAAATTTCCTATGTCTTATTTGTTTAACTTTTTATACTTCCCTATTATACATAAATACTTGTACAAATGTCCAACACGTGACAGTGGAATAGCCCCGATCTGATTCATCCAAAGTACATGTGATCCAAATTGTCACAGGAGCAGGAAGAAAACACTATGAAATTCTTTAATGTCACTAACCCAAATTTTGTACTTCACATTATAGCTTCTTGAGCAAATTCAGCTCCTTTTCCTAAAACATACTACTCCAATAAAATCTTAGAAAATGTCCAGACTTCTATGTGGTGGTATAGTTTAAAGAAAACTATAAATGAAGATTTTGTACCTGTTTGTTTATGCAGTGATGATATCGTTTGCAGTACTGGTGGGCTTGGAAGAATATTTTTCTTAAGCTATTGGTCTATTCCTAATAAATTAAGAAATTGTTTGAATTAGGAAATGGAAGCAAAACTAATCTTTTGCTATAGACTGCTTTATCGAAAAGATCAGCCTGAACTTAAATGCTAGTGAATTTGCTATGATGTAACCTTTGAATAAATACTATACACATTGTAACTAAACCTATTTTACTTTAAAATACACTCCCTTTTGCCATTTGGGGTATTTTGGTAAGTTTTTAATGCACAAAATATTTATTTTCTGGGTTTCTGCCACTTACTGCCGCTTTTGTGACAAAAATTAGTTTCTGCCATGCCAGTTTTAACTAGTTATAACCAGCGGTTTTAACTGCCTTGGCAGAAACTTGCCAACCCTGATTGTGAGAGTATACAAGTCATTACCATGGACAAGTTCTAAATTGTTGTAAAATTATAAGACTATTATTTAAACAAGATGCAGAAGCAAAACATAATCAGAGCCGTAGCCAGGCTGGAGCTGGGTTATGGAATCTCCTGGTGAAACTCTGTATTGTTTCGTTAATAAATTTTTTGTTTTGTATAAAATTGTACATGACAATGGAAATTGTTCTTTGATGTTAGAAATGTATTCAAAATAGCTCTCTACTGTAGATCTTATGTACATAATTTTTTTTACATAGGTTTGAGTCTTCATATACTTTATAATAAGGATTGGGGAAATTATAGAGAGGTATACTAAAATTTATAAGTTTTTAATGCAAAATTTATTTCAAGAAATTTATTTGTTAACGTTAAATATATTAGTCTGCTTATATATTTAGTGTTATTAAATATATTAATAAAATACATAAAAACATTTACTGATTTTAAGCCACTCTGTAACTTTCCGAAACCACCTCCCTTGTACCAAGTGTCTAGCTATGGGCCTGGTTGTAACACAGCTTTAAAAACTGACAAAATTTGAGCGACAAGTAGGTGTTAAACTAAAAACCAAGTATTTAAAGCCAATTTCAACCAAGCAAATGGGGTTAGACCACATTGAAACAAGTCTATTGTGTATGGTGGCATTTCATCCTTTGGCTTCAATGCAATTATTGTTCACCAAATGCACTTTTATTATTATGCCCTATTCCATTTCAGGTGTGCAATTGCCTCTTTCATTCATTTGATATGTTTTGGGTGCAACTTTACAATTCACACCCTTGGTGAATTTCACCAACTTTCCAACATGGAAGATTTGTTTAATCACTGGATGTCAACCATGTCAGAAAGCTGTTGTTTTCACGTTCTTTGGCAACTTTAAAAGTTCCAAAAGTCATAAAAAAAAAGGTTGACTTTTTTTTTATCATTTATTTTCTTCTCCCCTCCCTTCTCAGACTTCTTCCTGCGTCTTGAGAATGCACAGTTTGTACACATCATGCAAACATTTCACACTAATGTGAATTGTGATATTTTGTTTTACTTGCATTTTGTGACACACAAGGACAGCAAAGGTCATGGTACACTAGGACCTATAATTTTCCGAGGAATTTGAATTTCAGGCATGGAGAAAAACATCCAAACTACACCGAGCAATTAGTAAAAGTGGCGGAGAAGGGTTTTTTTTTTTGCACCATTGGGGGTAAAAATCAGGTCAACAAAAGCTAGGCATTGCGACTGTAGGCCCAAAAGTTGTCATACATACTGAGGCTTGTTCATAGTTTTTAAAATTTGCAACTTTTTTTTTTAATAATAATTTTTTTTCATTCTTCCCTCACATCATTTCCCTCTATTATCTTATTTATATTACTCTCGTCTCATTCTCCCCCCCTCCCCTTTAACATTGTTATTCTCTTTTTTAATTTACTCTTTACTCCCTATTATCAACGTAACATAGCAGATAATATTAGTTTCACTGGAAACTGCCACCTTATGTGTATGTAATGCAAAGACCCATAAGATGATGGAATTGGTTCAATTTGATATAATACATTATTTGTACAATGTTGACTCCTACACTTCTAAATATGGCATGCAGTTTCTAAAACCATGTTAAGTTTTAAATCATCTTTATAATTAATCAAAAACATCATAAAAATATACAAAACTTTTAAAAATTGATAAACAACTTTCTGATCTTCATTATCAGTTTTAAAAGATTTTTTACAAGTGACTTTACCCTTCCATTTCATAAACTTAATTTTCTTAAACCATTTGAAAGAAGTTTGGAAGCTTCAAGTTCAACTTCAGAGGGCTTTAACATTGAAGGATACTGCAGAAAAGCTGGCGATTTTGTGCTTATTTCATTCCCATCCCCCATTTCATCAGTAATAAATTCAAGACTATCTTCTAACTCGCTTTTCAAGTCTTTCATTTTAATTTCACTACCTTTTTTTCTACAACTTATTTCTTCTTCTGTTTCCGTATCATTTGCAATCATGTCCATTTCACTTGCTTCAGTTTTAACATCATTTACTTCAATGTCCATTTCTTTTACTCTGGCTTCCATGTACATTCCATTTACTTCAGTTTTCATATCATTTACTTCAATATCCATTTCTTTTACTCCGGCTTCTGAGTAATTTACTTTCATGTGCATTTCATTTACTTCAGTTTTTGTATCAGTCACTTCAGTTTTTCTATCACTTACTTCAGTTTTCATATCATGTTCTTTAATGTCCATTTCTTTTACTTCAGTTTCCATATTATTCACTCTAGTGTCAGTGTCCATTTCCATACCCTGGTTCTGAATTTCTGTACAAGCGATTTCAGTACCAGCAGAATCTAAAATTGATAACTGCGGCTCTGAAAATGAGTGAGAGCTGAGTAGATATTTTGTGTTATTCACTCCCTCTTTTTCAATACTTGATTGCCACAAACCTACACTCCTTACTTCTGCACACACATTTGATTCGGTTTCCTTGCGATCGGAACTTTCTATGAAACCACAAAGATTCGGTTTGGCTGTAGGAGAAGCTTCGAGAACTTGGTGTCCTTTGTGTGAAGAATATTCGTTTTCCCCACCTGTGCTGTTAATTTGTGAGTAACTAGTACCACATACTTGTGATTCTTGATTGGTAGATAACTCACTAATGTCATTAGACGATGTTAATGATCTAATTTCTTGACCGTTAATGAAACGAGAACACACACTTTTTAACGACTGAAAGGTATTAGAAAGGTATGATGTGGTTTGCACTTGATTGGCAGTAGCTGGAGATATTGGTGGATAGGAAGGTTCAAATGACAGAAACAAGGGCATCCGAAAACGATAATTAAAAATCATCATTAACAGTAGGAACAAAAACACGACTACAACAATATTAAGGAAAATAGGTAAGTCTTTGAACAAGATTAAAATGGAAGCATTTAAAGTTTCAAAAAAAGTTTTTATGGGATAGCTAACAAATGTTAACATTGCTGCGGAAACAACAGTTGCAGGTGTTACTTCCCAAAAGGGATCAACCATCAATGCCTGGTAGTAATCTTCACATGTACCTTGAGATATAAATAAGCCTTTAATAAAGAACCTAGCAGCATCAAAAATTCCAAATTTGTGGATTTGACAGACATCGGGATAATCTATTGATTCCAGCTTGGCATGTTTCTTTGATACTTCTTTATGATACAACAGCCCCCACTGCCATGAAAGACATACCAAAATGACTAATATAGCGATAAATAATCCAGGATGCATAAAAATAGCAAAACCTATTGCTAAAGATATACTTATGATAAGGAACACCCTATTATTCAACAAAACAGTGATAATTCTCATAATCCAACTTCCCTGTTCGGTTACTGTTGCTTCTGCCATCATTTGAGACATAATATTGTCCATGAGAGCAACATTAAACGACTTTGCCTCAAGCATAGAGCGGATTTTGTCGAGGCTAAAGCTATCCATTGGGAAAGAAATCAGTTTATTTCCACCAACTAATGATGTATCTGAAAATCTGTTTTGAAACATCTTTAACCACCTCATCAAATAAACATTATCTTTTCTATGAGTTTCATCGATCTCCGACTGACAGACTTCAGAACAATCCTTGGGACGTTTCTCCTGATGGCTTAATACCATCTCTTTATTTAAATTTGATGTTCCTTGATTTTCCTCAGAGTTCAACCTTTCGTCAACCTCACTGTGATACGCGAACATATCATTAGGTTCTTTCCACCCATGTTGCTTTTCTTGTATAGCGCCGTTTAATTCCGCTAGATATTTCTCTACGGCAGCAATGTCTTCTGGACGACGAAGACAAAACGTTGATCCAAAACAAACTGCAGTCACAATCCAAAGCAAATAACATTTGACCATTTTTATCACTTGATATATTTTTGCAGACAGTTTCTAGTTTTTCAAGTAGAAAATTGAGTATTGATGGAATACACAAGCCCCGGCATCCTTTAAAAACTTATCTAGTTGTTGCTGTTTAGTAGGACGGATATGTGGAGAATAGCGACCACACTTCCAGCTCAGTATCCTTCGGTTTTGGTTTGGTTTTCATCGTTAATTTTAGTTTTAGTTCCATTTATTTGAAAAGAATTCGATTAATCGTACTCAAAAATTTTTTTGGAAAATGCTTGAACAAAATAAATACCACTATATAGTGATTTTGCCCTGGAGAGACAATTTAATTTATAATAGTTAGGTTTAAAATTCAGTATCATGAAAATTAATTAAACTTCCATTTCATTCGATTATCTTTTTCGAACAAATGTTCATCAAATAGATCTTTTTTTTTGTTTGTTCTTAGTTCTAGTTTCCGTATTTTCTTTTTTAATCCCCAAGAACAACAAAATAATGGGCCATAATACTTGCACATCCCATTTCCACCATGAAGTGGAGACTTTTTCACGGACTCTATTCTCTGGCAGCCAGAAAACAGAGCCGTCGTTGGTTGTTCACCATTTCCAACCACGATTGAAAGCACTATTAAAAAACAAAAATTATTGCTGTTATTACAAAATGCCTAGGGGGGGGGAAGAGTAAAATTTTTACACAAATTATAAAAATGCAGTACTTTTTTTTTCGCATTTTGCTTTTGTAAGCACCATTGATTTTTTTTGTTGATCTTGTAAATGCTTTAATTTTATTACTTCATTTCACCTCACAAATTTCTCAAAAGATTTGTTGCTCGTCATCTGGCAACGTCATCTGGCCTTACGATAGGATAAGGATTGCATATTTTATAAGCGTTAAATACCTTTTGCTCTCAGCTGCTTCGATATCTTGAGTTTTGTAAACTAAGTTGAGGAAAGGTCCAACTGTGAAAGTGAGTATAAAAAACTTTGAAAGTGCATTAAAAGCGAATGTAAATTGATGCACACTTCCTTTTTTTCGTTACTTTCCCCTGTATTGTGTATAGTTCATGTTAAATTTAGTAGTTTTCAACCATCGACGTAAGAAAGGGGATCTCAAGCCTTGCCGTTGGATATCAAACATTGCCGTATCCAGAAAGTGTATAAGCTGGTTCAGGGCTACAGTCCCATAGATATACACAGTGGCCACTAAGTCTAAAAATATTAGTTGCCATAAAACTGGGAGTCCAACAATGGGCGCCCATATGGGGGGGCCCCGAACCCCCCTTAGCCGTTCAAAAATTTTATTTGCCTAATTCTGCTATGCATTTAGTTTCAAAGGTTTTACAAGTAGGTTTTAAAATAAGGTACTTTTTAGCTCATTACTAATTGTCAAACAGTATCAATTACTTTTGTAGCATTTGGCCCTAGTGCACAAGACGTTACCCACCAGATTCTACTCAGTGTTTCCGAAACTGGTAATCAGCATGAAGTGACTAGCCGCCATGTTGTTTACCGCATTTTTTGTAATTTTCGAAAATCAATAAAAAAAAAAAAAATGAGCAGAGCAATTCAATAGGATTATACTGATATTTTTACACATATTTTTAATTCCCACTTAGACCTTTTAGAAAATTGTAATTTTTTGCAAAAGATTATGGAGAAATGTTGACTTTTATTATTTATGCACAAAATTTTTTTGAAAATTGAGCACTTTTGTAAAATGGATAATATAAAGTTTGGTTACTCTTATGTGAAAAGGGCATGGAATTTTTGGCATTCAGTGTAAGTGATAATTTCTGCTGAAATATAAATATTTTTAAGTTTCGAACTTTTCTTGCATTAAAAAGGTTAATGATCAAATATTAGCTACCTAAAAGTTAATATTCAACACTTTTTTATTAGAAAAGAAATTTTGCAGTTACTCTTGTTACAAAAATTTGGTTACTCTTGTTACTCTCTTTTTGAAAAACTTTGTGGGAATGTAAAATACAAGCCATTAATACAAATATACACATAGTAGTAGATTTTATTAATTTCTAAAACAAATCATTGAAGCTCAACAGATTTCTAGAGTTTACAACCACTGGAGAACTTTTTTTTTTTCACAGCTTTTTCCTTTTTATAAAGAACATGGTCTGGTTCTTTAGGCCACTTCCAGTTCTTCCTGTAAGTACCTTTGTGCTTACACGATATGCTGCTTCGACTGTGCTAATTATATCACCTAGATAATATTTGGTATCATATATTGTACTAATACTCATTCTCAAGGCACAAAATCATTCCTTTTTAACACCGATTCAGTGTTTGTTAATATTTGACCACGAAGTTTCCCCATCAGTAACCTAAAAGTAGCGCATTTTCAAAATATCTTTTATAGGAGAAGGTTCATTAAAAATAGCATCCACATTTAAATTAATATTTCTTTTTTGTATCACTTCAGGTTCTATATTTGTTACTTCCATTTCAGTAGAAGATGTATGACATCATTCAGTAGTGCATCCAGAATATTCCCAAGGTGGGGAGCCATATGGAAAAAATGGTCAAAGGCCATATCAGTTACGGTTGTCTTTCAAGCGTGTATTCAAGGAATTGGGGGCACAATGGGGCAATTACTCCTCTCTCCTGCTGGGATTATATCATGGAAAACGGAATGAAAACTATTAAACACTTGGCTAAATATAGGAATCAGAAACAAATCGCAGCCCTCCCCGCCCTGAAAGATTTGAGGTCTGTCCTTGTCTTTTTGTGTACATTTATCATTATTAAATTACTAATAATTCTACAGTGCAAGATACTTAAATCATTAGAAGTAGTACTAGATTATGTTCATAAAATTTTACAATGGCCAGCCCTTGTCCTCCATAAAAAATTACCGTTTTGATAATAGGTTTAAGAATAACCCTATTCTGCAAAACTTGCTTTTGCTTGCCCTCTGTCCATAACTTTATTTATATATATGTATATATATATGGGTCTGTCTAAACGTTAGAGGGTACATTTAATTACTTTTTATTCAGTTATGAAATAGAAAATAATTTTTTTTTAAAAAAAAGACATCTTTTAGTAGCATGTATCTCTCCTTATCACAGAAACATACCTATTTGTAATTGTTATTTTACATGTTAAGAGTAATTAATTAATTACTAGCAATAACAGAGGGGACATCATTTTCCCCTACTTTTCTACTTGTAATTAAAAAATCTCATTTTTCTGTGAATTGGTTTAGAATAAAATGATATAACACACTGCTTTACAATGATAAATCATGACAACATAAATATTTTTTCGTGGTAATTGCTATTTTTAATTATTTGGGAAAAGTTAGAGGGGATGTCATCTTATAGTAAGGAGTTTAGAAGTATGAGTTTCAGGAAAAGTTATCAGCCTTCTAAGCATTAATCACTGGTGTAGCAAGTTTTTTTTTTTACAATTTCATCCACTGAAATGCAAGAAATATCACCATCCCTCTAAATGTAAATCATCGGCCCAGTCGATCTCAGAAAAGTAATTGAATAGAATTCCAATTCTATGCTGGTAACTTGAGCTATATAGGTTAGGCTTCTCTTTTTTCCCAGGAATTTTCACCAGTAAAAAATCCCCAACTTAATAGGGCTTTTATGTTCAGGATTTTTATCAAATTTATTGCAGCAATCCAATGGATCGATGTCTCCTCTAAATGAAAAGGTAGTCATATCAGACGTTTCTGATACATGTGAATATTTTATCACATAGGGCTTTTCCGCTTTAATGGAATGCACTCTGTGAATCCTGGATGTGAACAGGATGCCTTCTAACCTGTTATCTGAGATTGGAATGTGCTCCTTGACTTGGTCCTGGGGGGCAATGAAGCCCTTGAATTGCAGAAGTTGAACTTTGAGCACATTTAGCAAAATCTGCTGCTGCCGCCTTTGGAGCAGATACCCATCTGTTTGCCTTCATGCCTTCAAAAACTAACCTCTTAATGGTGCCTCCGACTCCATCAACTGCTCCTTTACGATGTGCTAATGCGAAAAAATGCCAGCTGATCAGAGGAGACTCGCATGTAATATTGCATAGTATCTTTGTTTAAAGTGAGCAGCAGCAGTGCCATCTGAGAAAATGTGCATATTAAAGAGTGGAATGGTGGCTTTTCTCCTGAGCTGTTTGTTCAATTATCATTTGGTTAAAAGTATGAATTGTGTATTTGTCATGCTGCATGTAGTTGCTAATGACAACAAAACTTGCACTTTCTTTTTTACCATCAGGTGGATGCCAGGCGACAGCTGTGTAGATTGTGCACTGAGTTTTATTCCCGTGGGAAGATTGAATTTCATCTTGATCAAAAAATGTAAAATTCTTACTGAAGTCAACCTGCTGCAAAACTTGTTCTTAATCATCTTCACGCAATTTCTTGAAATATTCAGACTGCATTGACTTTTCATAAGCATGGTTAGTTAGCAAATGCAGGAAGCAGTGATCTGATGTGCTGAGACACTTCTTACAATTCGTTCTTTGATTACCTTCTCAAATATAAATCATTTTCAGAGTTTTTAATCCACTGATTGTATGAAACGTCTTCACAAATATCAACTCCGGCTTGTGAAATATTTACAGACACATATTGTTCAAATAATGCCCCTCCTTTACATGTGTTGCACTTTCTATTCATGCAAGTTAAATTAAAACTGCAAGCACTGACATTCAGAAGCTCTTGTGAGTTTTTGGCAAGCCTGGATGAGTTTTCAGCAAGAAATTGATAATTGCGTGTCTTGCACAGATGCACACATTGCATGGCATTTCACTGACTGGTAAAATGTGCTTGGGTCGAAATTCAGCAAACTTGGATTTCCTGATACCAGTATTGGAGTGGATTGCTTTGAAATGGGCGTATGCTTCTTTTGTATTACACAGCATATACTTCTTTTGTTTCACAACTTTTCTTCCAATAGAATCTTTCAAAACAATTCTATCCTTTCTTCCAGGTTTTCGATATCTTATATTTTATTTATAATATATTTTGTGTCTCCACTGACAGTTTGTTGTTGGCAGGAATTGTTCTTTTTGCCTTTGGTATTAGATTATCCTTTACTGAAAGTTTTTCGGTAACATATTTTTTTTTTCTAGACTAAACTGGCAGTGCTTTAAGTTTGCTTGCTCAGTGCTTTTCCTAGACTTTGTAGACTTCTGTATGGTGAATTACAACAAGTGGAATTGGCTGATTCTTGTAAGATTGTTGCCTTTGTTTTTTCAATCTCTCTTTACATTGTCTGCTTCCTTTTTACTTTTGCTTCTGTTCTTATACTTCTCTTCCTTATATTCTTTGTCCTTCTGTTTGTAATGGTTTTTCTTCTTTTCTGGAAGATTTGTTCTCTATTTTTTCAGCTTCAGAAATTTTTGGTTTTTCCATTTTTGTTTCTAGGCCTAACACAAACACATGCTAAAATGAATTACATAATGTTGCCAAACCTGAAATCAAGAAATAGGAAGTTGCCGAAAACAAATAAATAAAAGATTTATAATTTTAGCCAAAAAGTTAAAATTTAGATCTTGTTACAGAGGGGACATATTAATATGTCCCCTCTGTAACACGTTTTAAAAATATGTAAACAAATTTTGAAAACTAAATACGCTTTTCAAATCTATAAGTAATGGTACCTTTGGTTACCCATAGCATGTTACCAGATTAATTGTAGTTAAGGAATAAATTAACTTATAAAGGTTATAGAGGGGACATAATCTGGTACGTACTTTTGTTTAAATTTAAAAACGATAAATTTCCTTAAATAAATTACTAAATCTACTGTAAATGGTTAGTTAAGCATGCTTATAAATAATAAAAATTGTTTTCATTAATAATTTTAATGTCTTGGTGCATTTTTTACAAACTTTATTTAATGTTTATGAAATTCTCAAATATGCTTAATTTATTATCCTTTGTTTTCATTGAATTATTATAACCTAAAGCATAGTAACTTAAAAGTTGATCGCACGCTCAGAAATTACATAAAATTTTCTTCAAAATAACACCAAAATTCGTATATAACCTAAAAGTTTAAAAAAATGACCAACTGGTTTATGTGTGCTTGGACATACCCATATATATATAATATTTTTCTTGTAAAAATTCAGAAATCTGATGGTTGGTAAAAAGAGCCCCAAAGGTAGAACTCAAGGCTCATGAATATGTTAAGGTGTCTCTAATGTTGTCAGAAATAATTGTTACCTCCCTTTATTCTTTTTTCAGTTTTGAATTTGAATGATCTTGATTAGCGGTGGTTCTGAACTAGGGCTTGGGGGCCCATGCCCCCCCAAATTTAACCAGATTTTATTGTATCACCTATGTGCATATGTGCTGCCCACAGCACCCATGTGCATGTGCAGGAACATGTGCTCCCCCAGTTTTTTTGTTTTTATCCAGAATCGCTACTGATCTTGAGACTAATCTTAATTTATAATTATTGTTTGCAGTTACAAATTCTTTTTAATCCTCCAAAAAAAAATGTGATTTTAGATTGGTCAGTAAATATTTGTTAATGGAGTGGAGAAACTGAATAGAGGTAGAAGTGGGATTGGTAAAAGAAAGAATGTGTTAAGTCTTATAAAACAGTTCTACCATTCTCATGCTTTGTACTGCCACCATGCGGAAAATTGTTGTATAAACCAGTTGTAATTCAGGCGCCGACTGCGTCGACCGCATTGCAATTCTTTAAAGCGATGATTTCATCAGCCAACACCATTCTCCCAGTAAAGCGGAGAAAATTAGAAATAAACATATATAATTTTATTATATTCTGGTCCGTTGTCGTTAATATTTTAATTAGCGCCACCAGAATGGACAATGCAGTATCATTAGTGCAATTTCAGCAGTGGGCTGAATTTGATAATGAATTCCCCAATAAGCTATTTGCATTTTATTTTAACCTTAAGTTTTGAACTTGCTCATTTTGAATTGAGTATTTCTATTGACCAAAGGGGAAGAACTGCTTAAGAAATAGAGGAGGGATAATTCAAATGCAAGTGAAGTTTTCGACACTCCACTTTCATAAGGTTCATGCTAGGGCTTGTGCTTTGGTGGCAAGAAAAAAAAACGGAAAATTTTTTGTAAGAGGTTTTTATTTTGTTTCTTACGGGGTTTCCCCTTTGGTTAACATGCATATACAAGAGATATGGCCATGTTTGGCTGTGTTCAACCGCCAAGACATTGAATCCCAAAGACCACTGCTTCAAATCTAGCCTGAGCATGTGGCATGTGTTTTTCTCTCTACGGAAAGCATAGGTTATATTATGAACCATATAGATAGAGGTGGAGTACCGAAATCCTATTTGTATTTAGACAGATTGATTTTACGCATTACAGGAGACATACAATGCGAACAATCAGTAATAACATGTTTATATATTACATTAGACAAGTCATGTGTACAATATCACATGCAGATGTATACAACATGCCGGCTTGTGGTGAGTGAGTGCCCATAGAAAACGTTTAACAGACCAGGTACCCAATATTGCTGCAAAAATTCTAAATTCCATTTAAGAAGTAAACAGAAGTACACGAAGACTCTAAAATCCTTTTAACAAATGAATAAACAATTTCTTCTTAAACCATAAGCTATTTGTATTCTTAATATCATCAGGTAGATTATTCCATGGCGTTATACCTAGAGATGTGGGAGGGAAAATTTTCCATGGAACATTTTCGGAAACTAAAAATTTTCCATCCTCAAAATTATTAAGTAAAAATAAATTCCTCCATGAAAACTCACAAAAACTTGCCCCAGTGGCTTTGCATGTTGACCATTATTTGGCAATTGTGTTATCCCTGAGAAGGGTAATAATATCTTACATCCTTATATACTCTGTTGGCCGAGCAGTTCAGGTGCTCCGCAACTAATGGAAGGTCTCCAGTTTGATTCTGGGTCAGGGTGATTGCTCTTGTCCTTCTATAAAAAAAAAAACCTCTAGTTTGAGCTCATAACGTAGGTGTCAAAAGCGATTATTCAAACAGTGTTCATTCTAGGACCAGGAAAGAGATGGGGGCTCTGAGTTGAAAAAAGGGGCATTTTATCAAAAATCTTTGTGCTTTAATTAATACTAATTAACACTGAGTTGATTACTATTTAAAACATTGTTTAACAAACCATTTTATTTTTTCTCGGGGGAAAAATGAGACTTGACTAACCATAAACTATTTATCACTTAAATGTCTGACAATATGGGGAGCCAGAGTAGAGAAGGCAATATTCTGCAGTGGACTAGAAAATAGCCCACTGTATATTTAAGTAGCTATTCTCCACTAGATATTTCTCTCTATTTTTTTTCTTTCGCTTTTAAAAGAAACGAGAGAACTAACATGGTGCAGATTAAGCTTGAAGGGAGCACGGTGTGTGCCCTCTATTAGCATTGGGGCCCAAATTCTATAGCTACACCACTGCTTGTGTGGGCATTTTCCAATTCTGTGTCAGATAGCATTGAATCTAGTCTCGGATTGCCCGTGATCTTTGTTGAAAACATTGTGAAAGACAGGGTTTGAAAAATATCTGGCGCCAGATCGCTGTCGGCAACTAAAAAGTTAGGCCTTGCAACCCTCATTATTCTTTACATTATTAATTTTTTTTTCTCTGAGTGACATTTTCATTTTTCTTTTCCCTTCTGTAAAGTGAGGGAAAATAAAAAGGGTGAGGAAAGGAAGGAGAACGAGAATTTGTTTCTTCCTGAGGCGCATGGAAAACGTTTCGTTTGCCTTGTTTTTGGCATGGTTTGATTTAGTTTTCTAAAAGCAAGGCGATCGCTCGAGGCTTCGTCTACTACAGGCATAGTATTGGTTGACTTACAGGGATAACACAATTACAACATGGTCAATACAAGAAAGCCTGGCCAGATTTTGAGTCATTCATTATACAAGCATCTGGGGACAGAATGTCACTGATTTACCCCTTCTGGCAAGCATGTGGAGTGGGATCTCACGCCTGTTCATTGACAAAAGGGATATGGTAAAGGTTTGTAAATATAATCAATTTCATGCACTGTAATTGGGAGGGCAAAGGAACTTTTAAAATAGGGTGTGCCAAGCATTTGCCTGCAAAGAGGTGAAATTTAGTACATTGTAAAATAGGATTTTTATAAAAACAAAGTTATTGAGGTAGCATAATATCTAGTGCAGGCCCTACTATAGCTGAATAATGTATTTCAATGGTGAAAAGGCTCTCTCTATCTCTGGTTTAGAACAATGTAATTTAATTATCATTCAGCATGTTAATATAACGCTCAGGAAATAAATCGAGTGGGACTAATATATTATAGTAATTTGTAACTTATAGTATATAGACTTATTGTAGTTGTATCAATAATATAATTATTGGTGTTAAAATCAATGAAAAATGATTGCTGCCACTATATTCTGGTGGAATTAATAATAGTTGTATGAAGAAATGTCAATTGAATCGGAATTTATATAAAAAGGCGGTATATGCCATTTATTTAACACATAACATATCCCCTTTTTACAAATTCCAATTCAGTTGAGCTTAATTCTTTACTTTTTATATTTTAGTTCTCCTGGCAACCCTAAAGACAAGAAATGACAGGGGGTGCTTTTTCTGTTTTGTTTATTAGTATTCATTCAGGTTTTGACCAGTAGGCATCTTGTTTTCCTATTCTGCTTACTCGATTTGGGCAAGGGGAAATCGGCAAGGGTGGCCGCCGGAGCCGGGCCAGTTATCCCAGAGAGGACTATTCCGCTTAAATTCGAATGTTATTTTTTATTCACCAATGAAGAAATCTTTATAAAAAAGAAAAAAAAACCCTGCAAAGAAAAAGTCTTCAATGTTATTGAATACATTTTCAACGTTCTAATATATAATGTTAAAGTTTTTTTTTTTTTTTGTGAGATTGCTAGATACAACTAGGTGATGCCGTAACAAAATTTGTCCCGAAGGGCAGTATTTTCTAATTTCCTCACCTGATCGGATGCTTAAAATCCTTGGAGTTTGGGGGGATGGGAAACCCTACGTAGAGAACCAGAGGTGTATTTTGGGGGTATTTCTTAGGAAAAGGGCAGATTTCCAATAGAGCATAATCATTAATTACTGGGCAGGCATGTCATAGTTCAGATTTTTTTTGCGAGGGTAGGCAGGGCATTCCATGCTACGAAATAAGCCTAGAATGAACACTGATTCAAGTGTATTCTTCTGCTTTTAAGCACTTTTCTTTTCACTTAAGTTATCTATTGTATTTTTTCCAGCAGTAAGACAATGGGCGATTCTGAGCAACCCAGCTGTAGTACTGAAACGTCAGATACCGTAGATGACTTGGATTTGCTCTTAGACAATGCTTTAGGAGATTTCGAAAAACCACTGCCGAAAGTTACACCTCCATCAGCTCCTGTTGCTAACAAAGGGAAGGTCGAGCAAAAATCATCTACGGCAGGGGATTCCCAATGGGGAAACAAGGAATTTAAACAAATTCAAGACGCCATGCAATCCTTCCTCAAAGATGATCCTGAATTTCAAGAATTTGAAAAGTTGGCTGGTGGTACTGGGTCAGCTGATTTTTCAGCATCTCTGGAGGAAGCCATGAAATCCTTTGCTGATAATACACAGACCATGCCAGATCTAACGGTTGAAGAACTCTCAAAAATCTTTACCGAAACTAATTTTACCCAAGGGGGTACACCATTTTTAAATAATTTATCGCAGCCCTCCGATGTAAAAAATCTTATGTGTACTCTTATGCAAAATTTACTGTCAAAAGACGTCCTCTATCCAGCCCTAAAAGATATCGTTAATAAATATCCCGAATGGTTGGCTGATAATCGACTAAAAATGGAAGATTCTGTGTACCAGAAATACAGCCAGCAATATGATTTTATGAAGCAGATCTGCGAAGAATTTGAAGCTGACCACGAACAATCAGAAAGTGCACAAGCCGAACTGTTTGATAAAGTCTTGGGGCTTATGCAGAAAATGCAGGAGTGTGGAAATCCACCCAAGGAGCTCATGGGCCCCCACTATGAAGACTTACCACTCAATGAACTTGGTAATTTTAAAGTGGACGGACTTGCGGAGTCATGTGGCATTATGTGAATTAGGTAACGTGATGAAATAGCATATATATATATTGGAAAAGTATTGACATCCCAATTTTCAAATATTGATTTAAGTATTTTTTATACATTATCCTTAATTTGCATTTTGTAAGCAAAAGTTCATCCAAAATATGTTTACTGGTATTTTCACTGTTATTTAACTTTGAAAAATGTAAGCTTGTACAACGATTAAATTTCGTATTAGGTGCAATAAATTTTTTATTTGTTGTTTTCATTGAAACATTCATTCTTCATAGCATTTGCATTAAACGTCTTCATGATAGTCAAAGGTAAAGCAGTGGCTTCATCATTGACCTCGAACCTGCAACATCATTTTTTAACGGAATAAGCACTCATCGCATTTAAAGTGGCTGGACAATTTTTAACCCTACAGAGAATACAAGACAAATCTCTCATATGTTTATCCAAGATTAAACACATTAATCAACATATTAACAATATTAAACATTAAATAATAATGTTGATGAGTTTGAAAAAACAGATCATTTTCAAAATTTCTAATTGAGATTTTGTTGAATCTGTGTCTACAAAGACAGCTAAATAATTTGGTATGAAATGGTGTCATGTGCCATTAGCAGGTATGTATGGTTCATTCACAAAAAGTTGTCTGATGGAACAGTTTGAAAATAACAAGAGCTGACACCACAAACAGCCTAGCCAATTAAGAGCAAAGGGGAGGACTTCATTTAAGAACTGGTTTTTGGCACATACAAACGTTCGCTAAAAACCAATCCTGAAATGAAGTCCTCCCCTCAGTTGTAATCGGCTAGGTTGTTTGTGATGTCAGCCTCTGTTATTTCTAACTTTTCCATCAGACAGGTTTTCGTGAACGAACTATAGTATGTCTGACTATGGAATTGCACATCTCCATGTATCAATTTTACGACAATAATGGTTTTTCGTGTGTCTCTTGAAAATTTCACTTTTTGGTGACTTCCAAATTCACTCCCCTGATGTCCTTGTGCCATAAAAATACAACCAACCAATCAAATTCACTGAATTGATTATATAGTGAAACCTCCTTACAACGATATCTGATATAACGATAAATCCCTTTACAATAATAATTTTTCTCGGTAGGTATCATAGTTCTGTAGAGAGGTTTACTGTATAATGAACCCTCCCTATAACAATAACTCCCTCTACAATGATAACTTTTCTCGGTCCGTATAATATTGTTGTAGAGAGGTTTTACTGTAGTAGAAAAATCTTAGAAATGAGCATAGTTTATGAAAAAGCTTCTTAAAAATTTTATGTATGGCTTAACCTTGTTTGATGCAGAATGTCCTTTGTTGTCCTTGTACCATAAAAATTCAACCCATCATGAAGTAATTCTAACACACTCAAAGGGTAATAATGGCTGTCCTCAGAAAGGTAGCTTATGTGCAAGAACCAAACCATTCATTATCACAAATCATATGTGTTATAATTACTGTGAAAATGGTGGTTAGCAGCACATAACATCGTTTATTCATATAGGAAAAAATGCGCCTAAGGTATATACTCTGTTACGTTCTTATTTTATAAACGGAAGATCAAAGTCTGGTCAGTACGTTTTAACATGTCATCCACCTGTGCCCTTATGTACTTGACTGTGTCTTATTTCTCAGTTCCCTTAAAACAACTGAAGTAAAGGCCACACTATTACTCTTTATTAGTAGCTGTATTTGTATGTGAAATACAAAAATGCCACTGAAGCGCCTCAATCATCCAGATACTTTCGTTATGCATATGGTGACTTTCAAACCTCAAAGTCGGAACTTGCCCCCTTTAATACTAAAGCATTATCACTTATCCGCATTATTTGGTTGCAAGGTAGAAAACGAGGACAAGAGTTGAATTACCATAATGGAGGATGTATATAGACATCGAAGAGCAATTGAATTACTGACAGATAGGGTGTTATGCAAATTTAGCACTATGGGTGGGTCTGTAAACAGAAAGGAAATAAGTAGCGATATGACAACATAAGGAGTGAGGCTCACAATATCAGTTGTAGTGAAATGCAGTATGGGTAAGATGATCTAAATGTATTCGATCATGGGCAGATTGTCAAGGCAAGTGGTTCATTCCATCTCTGGAGTCGTGTGGGCATTGAGATTTTCATGAGCCATTGTGTCAAGGGTGTACCATTTCATTGATTCTGGTAAAGCTATCCCTGCCATGAACAACATGTCTGGGTGAGTGAGGTCATCATCAACTGGCTTATATTGTAATAGTGGATAGATGGACCATCCACAACCATCTTCTCACTATGGGATACAGAAGCCTCGTCATACGCAGGTACTTCTACTGACTACAAATCACCAAGCATGAAGATTAGAATGGGCATGGGAACATTGTTACTGCACCCTAGAAATTTGCAGAAATGCTGCCTGAACTAATGAGTCAAGGTTCATGTTTATACATGCTGATGCCAAGATATGAGTATGGTGCAAACCACATGAAGCAATGGATCTTCCTTGCCAACAGGGTATCCTTCAAGCTGGTAGATGTAACATTCTCATCTGAGAAATGTTTAGATTGACCGAAATAGTGGGGGGGGCTCTGCTGCATGTGGCATCATCCCTCACAAGTCACTGTTATTGAGATATCCTTTATGACAGTGGTCACCAACCTTTCGGACCTCATGAACCACTAAATTCATAATTTTAAATCCCCCAGGACCACATTTTGTGAATTTAGTGCAATATAAAGGTGAAAATTGTCATTCAGAATATGAGAATTTCTTAGAATATTATTTTTGTTTTATTACTGATAAAACACTAAAAATGCAAATGTCCCGATTTTTCTGCGGACCACCAAAATTCTCTTGCAAACCACTGGTTGTCGACCCGTGCTTTACAACCATGTACTCCCATCCCGTTTGTTCATCTTCAACATTCTACTGGAGACCTTTTCCTTCAGCAAAACATGCACCATGCCATCATTCCTAAATTGTATCTAAATAGATGAACACTCCACAGATATAAACTTCTCTATCAAGGTCACCTGACCTCAATCCCATGGAGCACATCTAGGATGCCATCGAGAGAGAGAGAGAGAGAGAGATGTTCGAGCCTCTGACCAAATCTATCCATCAAATCTTCATGAACTGTGGGAGATGCTTTAGAGGTTGTGGATCTGTATGGCTTCCCTCAAGCACGTAGCCAGGATTTTGGTAAGAGGTGGGGGTGGTCCATTACAAAAAATTTATAAATTTAATAATTAACATCATTAATTGATTAATTATAATTTTAATAATTTTACTTCTTCAAGTGAAATATTCTTAACACTTAGGATTCATGACTAGCAAGGGAGTGCGGAGAAGAATGGCCCATGGGGCTATAGAGCCCCCCTCCCCCCCCAAACAAATGAAAAAAATTAACATTAAAAAGTACAAGGTAGCAGTTCGCTCCCCTCAAAAATCCTCAATGATATAAGGACGCATACGCCACTAATAGAGAAAGTAAATGCTTCTAATTTCATCATGAACACAAGTAACAGCTTGTTGGTTGCTTTGAATAATAAATGGGAAAAACATTTTTGTATGAATTTAATTAGAAATTATGCCATTTGTGTCCGTTACACATGTTTGAAAGTCATAAGAAAAATAAATTTACAATAACAATCTTCTTTTCTCCATTCGTACCATAACAATACGTCCTCTGCTTTAAAAGATATAATGTATGGACATCATTGCTAAGCATTTGTCTCGGGACATCAATATGAGTTTCGAAAGCAGTTTTACCAACAGCTACAGCTTTCTGAAAGATCTTATGAAACTCATTCTTACCTTTATCGCCAGTGTGAAGATTCTTTAATATTTGCAGAATATCTTCACTGAACTTGCCGCAGAAGCTAGTTCGTGCTAAAGATCTTGGAAGTATACTGAAAGTGATAATGTGAGGCTAAAAATGTAGTTACAAACAAGCATAGATACAATAAAGCTTCCTTTCTCCATGGCGAATGGAAGTTGTGACACAGTGCTTGAAAATGACCAGTTATTTTCTGCAAGCTCTTAAAAGCTTTGAACTATTGCAGCAAGAAGCTCAACGTAAGTATTTGCAGAGACACCGTGGTGCACGCAGGGGTGGGGGGGGGTGTTGATGGGAATTGTAACCCATGAATAAGAAATGAAATTTTGTATATTTAACATAGGAATATGTGAGTTGTAGCTCTGTAACCCCCCCCCATTGAGCCTATAACCCCCCTTACGAATTTTCTGCGCACGCTTATGAATCTGACGCTCAACAAACTTTGTTTTAAAAAACCCCACAAATCTCAATTTTTATTTTATTCTGGTAATATCTTAGCAACATTTTCTTCTAAAACGTTCCCTGCTTGTGTCTAAATAATTAAGTTTCCTTATTTTAATCTCCAAAGCTATTTGAGATTATTAATCAAATTTCATCATGATTTTGTTCCGGGATTACAGTAAATTCAGGGAACTTCAACTCGCTTCTTCCGGGATTTCTTCTTCAAAAATTACAAAAACTTCCTTTTATTTCCTATAATTTTTTATATTCTTTCGGAAATCAGTGTTTTTACCAAAAATATTACGTAACTTTTCAGGGAATTTTTTGGTATGTTCAGGGAATCTGGTTTGGACTTACAATCACCCCTGGATTAAAGTCACATTGAGAGACTCGGTGAGAACTAAATTTAGTCGATGACCTTCGCAATGAACGTATATCACTTTGAGATAACATTTTTAGAATTTTTATTTGAACACCATTTTTGCATCTGCTCATTGTACAAGCTCCACCATATCCCTGACCGGTGAATTTGTCTAGATCAATGCCTAAGCAATTGCAAGTACCCAAAATTTTTCCAGCCACATTCTCTGCAGATAAATCAGTTAATGGAAAAAAGGTTACAAATTCTTCACTCAGTGAAGGATGGTTTTTGCTATATATCTGATACATATTGAAAACTGTTCCTGGGCAGAAACATCAAGAGTTTCGTCTCCAATAATAGAGAAACACACTACATTGTTGACATTTTTAACTATTTCTTCCTGAATTAGCTGTCCACAAATGCCTATAATTTCATTTTGAAATTGTGGATCGAAGCAAGATTCATTTTTGGAACCGTGGGGTAATGTGTTTTTGCAAAAAAAGTCAATACATAATAACGACACCCACAAGTTTTCTTTAGTAGGAGACGATGCGGCAATAGCCCTAGTTCTTGTCCAGTCACTATTGAAGCGAGCTTACAGACCAACCACGATCGTCGTAACAATCGGAGCTCTGCTATTTCGGCAACCGTGATTGATTTGTGAGCTTCTCATGGAACGTTTGCTTCAATAGCGACCGGACCAGATTTGGGCCCGATGATAATTCGGGCAGCAAATATGTAAATAACTACGAAGAAACATATTACTGATCATTCTCGGTTTAATCACAGATTTAACAATCTCAATTATATCCAAAAGAAGGAGGGGGAGGGGGTGTTGAAATAAAACGGAAGGCGGCTAAAGAAAATAAAATTTCAAAAATTCCTAGGGAACCAAACCCTGGGCCTTAAGAGGTTCGGATTCCTCGGAAAACAGTAGGTCCCGGCGCAGCATGACCACTGTAGTCTTTGAGCCGTAAAACCAGAAAGAAAGAAAGCCATAGCAACAACAGTTGTTTGAAATCACACACGTGTCCTCATAAGATATTCCTTTTTATACGAACACGCTTTGAAGAAATGACTCGTCCACTCAGTCTCCAAACGGATGTCATTCTTTTTCAACATAACAAGTTTCCAAGAAGGTGGATTGGCTGTTGTGGGTTCGTGGAATGGCCACCTTGTAGCTCAGATATGACACCCTTGGATTATTTCCTTTGGGGTCACTTGAAATCAATAGTTTACAAACCGCCACCTGAAATTATAAATATGCTGCGCCAAAGAATATGGGATGAGTGCCATAAAATTACTCCACACACTTTTCAAAAAGTCAGAGAAAGCTTTGAGGCCAGCTTTATATCTACCAAGAAGTGTAAGGCCTTCAATTTGAACATCTACTTCATTAAAAGGTAACTTCTTTTCTTACTTTTTTTATATTTCTTTTATTTTTTAATATTTTATTGTTTTCTTTTTTAATATTTTTATTTGAGTTTTTGAGGATTAAAATATTGATATTTTTAAACGATCCTTGAAACTTTACATATTGGATTAATACGAAATTTAAAA
The DNA here is from genome assembly GCA_006491805.2 of Dysdera silvatica. Lineage (NCBI taxonomy): Eukaryota > Metazoa > Arthropoda > Arachnida > Araneae > Dysderidae > Dysdera > Dysdera silvatica. Next base: position 57,812,611 of record QLNU02014802.1, read on the forward strand.
TTGTTACTGATAGAACACACATTGCTTTACATTCTACAGTTGTTGCCATTTGCACACGACCTTACTAGCGTGATCAAAACCCAGGAGAATAAATGTCGATTTTGAATTTTGCGGACACATCGTTGGTGCTATGAGTGTCGAAACGCCATACTGTAAATATCATTATTTTTTTCTCGACGAGACCTTCAAAAGAAGGTATTACTCGATCGTATTTGCCATTTGAAATTTTGGAGTTGGCCCCCGTGGGGCGCCCCCTGGTGCTGAGGGTGAGTCGCGACACAGAACAAAAATTATTTCCTTTTCAACAAGCAACTTTCCCGAAACGACGTTTATCTGCCTGAACCCACCAAAAAATTAACAGTGGGGGGACTGACTTTTGAATCACCCCGTATAATGTATCCACTATATATATAATATTAGTTGCACAGTGGTTTTTAGTGACCTTCTAAAAGTAAATTACTGTGTCCGAAAAGTAAATATTGATATACAGTATTTTAATGTACATATTTGCATCAGACATTGAATGACTGACATTTATGAGGCAAGAACAAATAAGGCCACACTTTACCAAACACCAATTTTCAGATGGTCACATGATTAGAATTTAAATATATTTCTTTTTTTTTACTTGCCTTTCCCTTCCCCTTTTAATTAAAAAAAAGTAAACTTTCAGACATAGATCTCACTCATGGTGTTCTCTCTTGACGCTTTCGTTCTTAGTATGTTGGTGAAACATGAAAATTACGCAGAGCGAGTTAATTACTCGCTTGATTACCTTCTGAGTCTGATCGATATTAGCTTTTAAATATGCAACGCGTTATTTTATTGGTCCGCTAGAAGCTACTGATTTTTTCAACAACCTAATCTCTATCTTTGAAAAGATTTAAAAATGGAAATATTTTCTTTCTTGTATACGACAATATTGGGAATATTCGCCACATCTTGGAAGTTTTGCATCAATGTACTTATGTTTGGGGCCAATCATCAAAATAATGAGGTAGGAAAATTAATTCCATTGAAACTGCATTTCCGTAACACATTTTTGAACAACGAACTGCATTGAAGACGGGCAAGAATCTGACAATAAAGTTCCATCTTTTGGTTAATACATTCCCATTTTATAAATTAACTAAAGATGGGCGGACGGATATCTGAAAAAATCCGCTTTTACGCTATTTTTGCTGGCATGTTAAATTTTCAGGTTCTGCATTTTCAAATTAAGTTTTCATGTATTTGCGTTTGGAAATAAAATTTGACACCTTCTGCGATAAATTAGTTTATCATTACTTGATTATTGTATCTCTATTCTGGTTACATTAATAACAAAAATGAAAGATTAAGAACAGCATGCAGCAATCTGCTAAAGGGAATAATATTAAATCTGTGATGAGTATGAAAAACTACGCCATTTGATTCCCCTTACAATTTTTTTTATTATTTTTTTTTAAACAAACATCGTTGGCGTGGACATTAATAAAAATTAATTCTTCCACAAACTGCTGTATTTACTTAAGGATTTTCCATTTTGTCATGAACTTCGATGTCCATAATTAGTTGTCGAATTTCGTGAAATAAATCGCCCTACATGAAAATAGTCAAAAATCAGAATTTTCTTTCTTGTATACAATGATATTGGGAATAACATTAAACTATATACTAATATAATTCAGTGGTGAATTTTAACTACATCTTGGAAGTTTTCTATCAATGTAAATACAACTTTTATCACATGGATTACAAGAGTGATTACAATGTTTCATTAGGTGTATGTTTTCTTAAATTTGATGACTACTATCCATTATTATGGCTAAGAATTCGGCGCAGATGAAGGAAAGAAATTTTTGCCTGTGAATTTTCCCACATCTTTGATTTAAATTATTATAAGAGAAGAATTAAGCAAGGGAGGGTGTATTGGAAAAGGCTGCCGCCGCATTAGTAGGGTATTGGAAAATATAGCAGTCCAACGGAGCCAATAAATCCTCTATCGGAGAGAAAAAGGCCAAGCCTTCTGCTGAAGCATTCATTGAGTCTGAAAGAAAGAAGGGATTTCAGTGTCAGTACCTATAATAATAGAGAAAAAAATTGAGCGATGTAGAAAACTGAGATACTTGTGACAATCTTCTATTTCGGCTTTTCCTCTGTCCTGTTACGTGGTATTTTGCTATGAATATTTGAAGAACTCCGTCTGTCATCTTAGCTATTACTCTTGCTCTTTGAGAATTCAAAAATAGTGTTATCAGCATGTTAAAATTGCGTTTTGAGAAACTGCCGATTTACAGCAATAGTCGTTTAACGTACGAAGTTGTAATTTATTAATTAATAAGTATTGTTAGCTGTTGTGCTTGAAAGAACTCGAAAGCTTTGTTTTGCATAGGGTATAATTAATAAAGATGCAATCAAGAAAACGCCGGCAGACTTTTGATGTGGTGGTCCGAAATATACCCAAACATGTTACTCAGGTAATTAGACTTCTGTTTTTTATGAAAGGTTGGAGTAAAATATGTGTAAAATTGTAATCAATAGTATCACTGAAATAGTTACATGTTTTATACAGATTTATAAAATTCGGTCATAGATATATTGTGAATGCCACTTTGTCTAAAATGTATAAACCGAATGGTAAAAACGTGGCGGCTAATATTGCGTATATGGGCCACATGTCCAAATTTTTCACCAAACGCCGAACACGGCTATACTACACGTTTGTCTCCTGTGCGATTTGTCATCAAGGCGCGGCAACCGCCTTCCCGAAATACGTCATCACGCACTCGCTTCCTGGCCGCCATGTTTTTTTTGGCGCTAGTACAGATACTGTTCCATTTCGTTTTTAGTGAGAAGTGTTTCCAATACACTTGGCAACTTTGTCTTGGCTTGCCGCCATGTTGCTTACGTCTCAATACAGGCTCCGCCCCTTTCCTTCCTCCATCCTACACCCAGCCTTCACCCCTACCCTCTCCCTCTTCTTCACTCCTACCGCTCTTTTTGCTCTCTTTAACTCCTTCACCCATACCCCTCTAACCTCATATTCTTTATCCTCCCCCTCCCAACCCCTGTTTTTTTGGCCGTCTCTTCCTACTCCCCCCTAACCCTCTAATCCCTTTCTACTTCCAACCTCCACCCCCTTCACCTCTTAACCTTTCCCGCTGTTGGCTTTCCTCTCTTTTCCTCCATCTCTTCCCCTCCCCCTGCTCCTTTTTCTCAGTGCAGCGAACAAAATAAAAACGGCATACTAACTTTTATTCCTTTTATCTGTCGGATAACTTCACCCCTTTAACTACACAGTCATCCACGTTAGGCCTAGCATACCAGCACACCTTGCAAACCGGGCCCTTCTACTCCAAACCAAATAAACCTTCTCCCACAAACCAATCCAACAACATTCCTCTTCCCTTTCAACCGCAATTGAAGAAAAAAATCCATATTGAAATGTTCCGACGTCTTCCTAAGCACTGCAATACTTCCATAAACGTCTTACCACCGCCACAGAGACACACTGTATGATGCTCCACCCTGTGTGACACATCACGTGTTAAAATTTCTGACGTCAAAACCCGGCCTACAGCGACTTTCCTTCATGTTTCTAGGGGAAAATTGATCTTGTGGGACAGTATCTGTACTACCACCCTTTTTTTTTTTTTTTAAATAAAGGAGTAACTCCCTGTTATACTGAGTTTACTACCTATTATACTCTTTTCAGATTTTTTTAACAAAAAAAAAAAACTTCTGTCTTTAAGCGTCTGATTTTTTATTGCCTTTGGAGTCATTTCCTCCACTTCGTCTTTGTGACGCCGCCTCCACATATACTCTGCGTAGTATGAGTCAAACAGCTTTTCAGAGCCGACATTGTGATGCTTCACTTCCCCCCCACAATATCTCCTTTTCCATCTTCCCCCTCTCCAATCTTCCAACAGCAGAAACTTGCCAACCCTGATTTGACCCCATGTTCCTTTGATAGTGTTTGTGTGTTGCTGTTTCCAGGTCCTTGAATGTCAGACTATCGTTTACTGTAGAATGTACAAAGCCTGCCGAAGAGAGGTCTCCCTACAATTTCCAGCAGTCTGACACTATGACAATCCCACAGAGAACATTTGCTCGAATGTCGTGCAAAAACTCACTCGCACTTCTTTCACCACTACAAAAAATTTATTGTTATCCCTTTGCACTCTTCCAAGTACCCACTGGCCGTTTACATGCCTACTTCCATTATACTACCCTATTACCCATTATATTCCCTACTTCCCAAACGTACTTTCGTCTATTTTCATAGTCGCACACTCACCACCCAACATTACGTTTTCCAAAACAAACATATCCATACACACTTCTCTGCCAAACATACGCCATTCAACCAAAGTACATTCTCTTCTTATATCCAACTCCATTCGTATCAAATCTGTCATTGCTTTGTACACCCATAAAAAATAAAACATCATTAAATTTAGCTTGCTTTCTTCAAACCATGACCCCTTTCGTACTAACCTCATTCAATCATGAGCTTCTCTCCATATTTCCTACAATGCCACACGTACCAATTGTCCACACTTGCCTTCTTCACCAACTTCATGCATTCGTCGCATTCAGGATACATATGCTCAGATGCTAGTAGACCTTCTTTCATGCACTAATTTGTCACAAACTTACGTCCTTTCAATTCTAATCCGTGAAAAAAAACCAAATTTAAACATGTTCACTCATCCTAGCGCTGCAACTCAACAAATTATTACCGAAAGAAATGCAACCAACTCAGCCAACAGCAACACACTCTGAGACGTTACAATATAACTTCCTTGTTCATGTGTACATACTTTGCATTTCCCAAAATTTTCCCTCTGTTTTAAGAGTATAGCATCAGTTTTGGAGACAAGTTGGCGACAAAACAGGGGATACATCAGAAGCTGACATGATTTCCCGCCATTTGTCATATTTTAGTTATTTTGGTTTTGTAATATGAAGGTTCAATGGGCTATTTAGGTAAGATGCCGTTAAGAAAATTAATAATTCAGCATTAAAAGGAATTTAAAAAATGTCGAATTATGCTTATAGGACACATTTTTTACCTAAAACGGAATATTTTATTTTCGTTAAAAACCGGAAAAAGTTGCAAGGTCAAGTGTACGATTTTTATTAAAATTTCAGTGCTTTAATTTTGTTTTAAATTTGCGCTTATTCGAACCAGCTGGGTCTGAATGTTCTAAAAAACATGGGATTAGGACTACAGGTCAATTTTTTGTCGTTATTGTAGTTTGTCATTTTTGTAATAATATGAAGATTTAGTAGGCCATTGTGAAGATGCCTTTAGAAAAAAAATAATTCTATATCAAAATGAATTATTTGAAAAATAACGTCAGGGGGTAGGGCACCAAATTTTGTTCTCTCACAGTATGCCATCGTCCGTCTCGGTTTAGATATTATGCATAATCCAATTTTGCGGCCAGACAGATCTCAGCTCACATAAATTAACCTGGCAATATAAGTAATATCCATTTATTTTAAATAGCTTTGTTGAAAAACATGCACTTTTCTCTTTTTTTTTTTATTTTTTTTTTTTAATTTAGAGAGAGGCGGAAAAGAAATTCATAGCTTATGGTGAAGTCTCATGCTTCTATTACAAGCCTCAACCAGATGGTAATAAAGAAGCGTAAGTAAATATGTTCATAAATTTTATGCCATTGAATAAACTTGTGCTCATGTTAAATGTATTCATGGAATTCATTGCTGTGTTTAATCACAGGGTTCATACAGTCCTTAAAAGTCCTTAATTTTTTAGGAAATGATTTTTGGTCCTTAAAAGTCCTTATTTTCACCCAAAATCTGCAAAAAGTCCTTCAAGTCCTTAATTTTTATTTTATTTTTCAAAAATTTTCTTCAGTACATTCCAATTTTTATTACTACCATTCTTCTCACAGTATAAATCAACATAAAGAATGAACATGAAATTTACACCATGTGGATTCTATGCCTTTTGTGAACAATAGGAACATGCATAGGGGAGAACTCCCTATGGGAATATGCATAGAGAACTCACCCTTGAATCTTTCTGGGGCTTTTCTTTAGAATGAGAATGATCCATTCATCTTGCCCCATTCCAAAACCTAGATTTAAAGTGTGAGGTGCCTTGGGCACAGTGGCAATTTTTTGGTGCCTCCCCGCCACACTGTATATTTCGTAGTTAGGTATTTTCGTTATGAGAACTTTTATTCTGTACTGTGTGTATGTATATACAGAGTTCATCCCGGCCATTTTTAGAAGCGCAAATCATCCTACCTTAAATCAAATCGAACTTTATTTAGACGGATTCAAAATTATTTATAATTTATCAGTTAGATTAATCTGTGTAGGCAGCAAAGGGTAAAGACTTTAGGGTCTGACAAAGCCCCCGCTGCCCAGGATTGGATATAATAAGCGGAAGTCATAAATACAATATACAAACTAAACATACAATAAATAAACTAAATACAATAAGATAAAAGAGCTAGTTGATTAGCAAAAGTATGGAAGGTATAAATAGAGAAAGATGTAGTGATATTATAATTCTCTATCCAATAGATGTCTGCGGATGAGTGTTTTATATTGAGCAAAAGAATAAATAGATTTAAGTGAGTTAGGAAGAAGATCCCACACCCTAGGGCCAAAGCAACAGCTCTCGAATCGTTAAGATTTCTTGCAAAGTGGGTATGATCAGGAAAGTGCAGTGAAATGAGATCAGAATGAGTACCATTTCATGTAGTGTTAAACATGAAGATGAAAGTTTTGTACTTAAATAATTTTTCGATGCAGGTCTCATTGGAACAAAGATATACGATCAAGTTTTGCGTGGAACTCGGCAAGTCTGTAGCGGAAACTTTTCTAGTGGTTCAACAGGCCTTCGGGGATAAGTGTTTATCACAAAGGCAAGTCTTCAGATGGCACAAAGTATTTTTGGAAGACCGTGAAGAGGTCGACGACGAAGCTTACGCTGGACACTTGTCATCCTCCTCAAACGACGAAAATGTGACTCATGTGAAAGAACTTTTGCAAATAGACTGTTGAATGAGTGTTCGTTTAATTCGTTTGTTGACCATTAAATGAATACTCATTTGACGGTCTGTTTGCAAAAGTTCTTTCACACAAGTCACATTTTAATCGTTTGAGGAGGTTGACGGGCGTCCAGCTTAGTCTTCGTTGTAGACCTCTTCACAGCCTTCCAAAAACACCTTGTGCCATCTATAGACTTACCTTTGTGATAAACACTTATCCCCGAAGGCTTGTCGAACCATTAGAAAAGTGCAGACTTGCCAAGTTTCGCACAAAACTTGATCGCATATCTTCGTTCCAGTGAGCGTTGCATCGCGATTTGTACAAGAGACGAAACAGAGGTTTAGGAAATCGCCTGTCCTTCATCTCAGAGAGCTCGGAGACAACTGAGCAAGCACTCGCTCGGTAGTTGACTTACACCATCATCGATATCGGTGGATGATAGAGCATGCTGCAGACAGTCACATCACAATAAAATGTATGACAGTACTTTCGGGACAGACCCTGTATCTTGTTTAAAGCTAACTATTTCATCCTTTTTAAGGAACTATTTTTCATTCTCTATGACTCTTGTTCCATAATTGTCAATCAAATCTGAAATTATGTTTACTATATAATTAATATTATTACTAAATAATGAATCTTAACTTCTCATTCATTCTTAAAATAGTATAACTACAAAGTCAGTTGCATAACTTATCTCTGATTCATTCGATTTCTACTTGCCAATAGGTCCTTAATTTTTTTATTTCTGGTCCTTAAAGGTCCTTAAAAAAGTCCTTAAATTTCATGTAAGGAAATGTGAATGAACCTGAATCACTGATTGTATTTGCAGAAACTGAATTGTGTTAGCTGAAGGGTGGGAGGGGGGTGACTCCGTAAGAGTTGAAGAAGAGTGTGGATATATTATGATGCGAGGGATAATCCATCCACACTCTTCTTCCTTTAATTCTTACATACCCCCTCCGCTCATTTAACATACATATACTAGAAAAGAGCAAGTACGGCTGTACTCAATGGCTAAGGCAACGGGGCTGGCAGCCCATAGATCGCTAGTTGGACTCCAACCTGAATGCATGCGACATTTTCTTTTCTGTACCTGAAACAAAGGTTCTAGGATGCACTGTATAAAAAACAGTGATTTAAGCAATGCTGATTATTAACTTCCTTTACAATTTACTGTAAATGTAAAAAAAAAAAGTATTTGTCATGTTCTAAATTGAAAATAAAAACTTAAATCCTATTTTTTTGTTAATCCTTTAAAATTATACTTTCATTATCCATATGTCGAATGTCATTTTTATGTAAGATTTTTAAGCTTAACCCTGTTTTTTTCTGCTAATGAAAAAAAGTTATCAGTATATAGCTTAATATTTAAAGTATTCTTTTTTTTTTTCTATTATGATAGCTAAAAATATTAAATGTCATAATGCTGATAATCAGACTTAACATATGACATTGTAAACTCGAATAAGTAACTAACAGCATAATTTTAGCTCTAGGTACTAATAATGCTGCTTATATTTTTTAGTTCAAATTAAGAGAATAAATTACCACTGTTGAATATACATTGAACTTTCAATAAAACTGTATCAAAGATATTTAAATGGCTAATACCTTTGACAACCACGTTTAAGCTCAAACTAGTTTTTCTTTAAAGAAAAGGAGGAACTGGCCTAGAATTGTGAAAACATTGTTTTTTAAAAAAAAAATTAAATACATATTTTTCTTGATGCACATTGCATATGTGCATATTTAATGATAAATATGCATAAATAAACTCAAATATCGGTAAGAACACCAGAAAAATTCGTCTGCCGTTGATGGCACATGCGTGGCGTGACGTGGAATTTTAGCTCCAGCTATGACGTAGAGTGATGCCCCTGCACAACGAAATCATGCATCTGTATTTGTAGTTGTTGGGGAAGGCAAGAAAGAATGTGCTACATCCATAAGGTTTTGGTCAAGCACGTGACTCTTTATAGGGAAGCCATGTGTTAGACATATCTGGTATTTCTTTGCTCCGGAAAGAAAGTTTTGTTTTTAGGTGTTTTTGAAAACAACGTTAACGATGTCGACCGTTAATAAAAGGTACTACCAAACGTTTAAAGCCAAATATATGAAGATGTTTAATTTTATTCAAAAATCAAGACTGGGGCCAAAATATGCTTTCTGCATGTGTTACAGTAAAGACATAAGCATTACTCACGGTGGTAAACGCGATATTACTTTGCATTCTGAGACTGTTAAACATAAGAAGACGTTCAAGGCTGTAGAGTCTAATCATAGTATCAAGCCTTCATTTTTTGCATTTAACGATACCTCCATGATTAAAGCTGAATGTTTATTTACATTGTTTTTGATCGAACATAATTTGCCAATGAATTGCAGCGATCACACGGGGATGCTCTTTCGGAAAACGTTTCCTGACAGCAGTATTGCAAAACAATATGGATCTGCAAAGGCCAAAACTTCTGCAATTATGAAAGAAATGTCTGCAAAGGAATCCTCATCACTTGTTGAAAATTTAAGGTGCTATCCATTTTCAATTGCAACTGATGGAAGCAACGATGTTGATTCAAAGCTGTATCCAATAGTGGTAACTTTCTTCGATCCTTTGTGTGAAAAAATTGTGAATTGTCTTTTATCTGTGCCATCTTTGAAAGAAGATGCTACTGGGTTAAATATTGGAAACCTTCCTGGTAAGGGGGCTTTACAAACACTACATCCCTCATTGGCTGACCACATTTCAAAGTGCTTAGAGCGTATAATCCAGCAGTGGCAACCTTTGATCTCTCTCTTTTTTTTTTTTTGAGGAAGACTTTCTCAGGTTATGCTGTCAATACTTACGATCCCTCACAGTAATGCAGCATGCGAGAGAGTCTTCAGTCAAGTGAAGAAAATTAGAACTGACTTCAGGTCAACCATGTCTGATGACACATTAGAAAATTTACTAATAGTTAAATGCAGACAACATGTGAAATGTTACGAGAATGTATTTGACAAAAAATTTCTCAAATGCAAAATCTTGCACTACAGCATTTGTAAATTCTAAGAATTAATATTGCGTTTAATACAGTTTAATCCTCTATTATTATTAATTTAATAAATACTTCTGCTAAAGAACAAAAGCACTTTTGGAAAGAGAGGACAGCGACCCCTTAGCAATGTTGTCTTTTTTTTTTAAATCGGCCTACTTGAAATCCTGAAACTTGGTCACACGGTTTGTGGTAGTGATCTGTTCCATCGAAAGTTATTCAATCTAGAGATGCTTTCCCTGATGACAATTTTTGTTTTTAGGTGGTTTCATAGCAAAAATACCATATTTTCGAACGTCTGTCATACTTTGAATGGGAGGAATGAAAAACAGTACATAACATCCCTTTATGGAATTTCGCCAAACTTTTTTGGAAACAGATCCACCTCAAATTCAACAATTTGTGCTCTCTGTGAGGTTCAGGTCCGTCGATCCAGGGAAATTATAAATATTATATATTGAATTAGAACATATGTCTAAACTGATTTACTTTGACTATCAAATTTCTTTGATTTGTATTATCTTGTTTAAAGCTAACTATTTGATCGCTTTTACGAAATTGCTGTTCATTCTGGACTCTTGTTTCATAACCATTAATTCTGAAATTATGATTAATTAAATAATATATCCTAATTTTTTATTTTAAATGGTACACATATGAAGTCAGTTGCATAGCCATGGGTACCACTCTCCCATCTAAGGATGGAGATCATTGGCTTGAAATACTTGTGTCCAGATAATGGTTGGATTTTTTGTTTTGAATCCTCCCCCCTTTTTTTTTTGTATCCTTCGTATGCCTTGAACTTCAGTCTTGGTGCGAGAACCCTAGTGGCACCCATGTGCATAACTCGCTTCTGATTCATTCGTTTCCTGTTTGATC
>QLNU02014802.1:57828698-57917475 GCA_006491805.2 Dysdera silvatica
TATTTACTGGAACAGATGATCTTATTAAGTTGTGGGCAGTATATCACTTTTGAAAGAAGAAAAAGTGTATTTTCTAATTTTTGAACCTACACTACTTTGGGTTGAACAAATAATAATATAAAACTCTTCTAACGGTACATAAAATATAAATAGAAATTGGACGATTAGATTTTAATTTGTTAAAGAGAAAAGATGTGAATGGTGAACTGACCAATGACTCGTGACTCTCTCTCTTTCTTAGACCTTCTGACATTTCATTTCGGATCCCAGGTTGGAAACCCCTAGTCTAGAAGTAGGCTTCGCATTTTTGCTTTCGATTGAGGTCCATTTCAAAGACCTGTCAAATATGTGTGGTTTGACAAGCTTAATAACTTTATGTGTAAAAAATATATCTGTCCATGCACGTGGTTTCTTAAACAACAGGAAACACTACACAGAATTGTGTTCTTGCTTGTTTGATGCTGATCATAAAGCTCATTGCTCCTTTTATTTTATGGAAACTAATATATATATATATTTATTTAATTCAATGAAGATTACTGTGTGGGATTGTCATGCATGATTATTATGTTATGTGTGATTATTATGTATGATTTTGTGTCGCATTGTGCGTAAACATAAAGCCTATCCCCTTTCCCAGTTGTTCTGTTGTTTATTATATAACTGAACAGAGAAAATTTGGGGTAAAACAAATTACATTGCCTATGAATTTTGAGGCCGGTAACTACCGTTCTCAATGCGTAGAGTGTAACATTTCTTTCCCACATATTCTTAATGACTACTATATGTTTAAAGTACAGACTGCTGGTAACAAATACCTCCAGTATTCTCTGTTTAAAAACGTTAGAGTTGCCTGGTGGTTATAACTGTTGTTTTCGTGCCTAATGTACAGTGTTCGACTCCAAGTTAGTTTGGTTGTGTGGTATTGTGCCAGGTGAATTGTAGCACCATCTTGGAATGTAAAATATAGAAATACGTTAATGCTACTCTTTGAGTTTTACAACCTTAGCCAAATGGGTCTGAATTAGGGATGGGATGTGTGTGCAGTTGGTATTTGTTATTTGGCCTATATGCCGATTATCTGTTTAGTCTGAACACTTGTTTGATATTTGCCAATCATCAGCCGAAGAATTGTTAAAAAATCAGAGTAAAAAAAATCTAGCTAAATTAAAATTTCTTTGAAATCACCCCTTTGTTCTTCTAGTCTTTTTTTTTTTTTTGCAAGTTATATATGCCTTTCTGGGATCCATGGTATAAACTGTAGCTTAGAATATTTGTGTAGAAAAAGTTATAAAAATTTAGAAAATATGTTAACAGTCCTGAATATAAAGTACAATATCTTGATAAAAATCACCATCCTGCATCACCATTGAAAGTGCTTCGTAGTAGAGAAGATTGCAAAATGAGATGTTATGGTCTAAGAGCCAGAAATTTACTTGTAGGGAACTCTTTCGAAAACGGGGTAGGATTTGGATGGTTATCAATTCTGGTAAATGTACTGTTTTGAAGCGTAGTAAGGTATTCTTCAAAGGGTATAATTTTGCTATCACTGTAAATAGCATTTTTCGATATGAACCATTGCGCTAGGGTAAATCTTGTGGATAATTTGCTTTCGAGTCTTGCCAATTTTTTTTTTTTAGTAGTTTTAGTGAGTTCTATAAACATGTAATTTTTTGATGAGTGGTTGAAATACTGTTAAAAATTGCAAAATATGTTTTAAAAACTGCAAAATATTTTAAAATAGACTGCAAAACATCTTAAACTTTGACTTTAGTTATTTTTAAAAAGCATATATAAAATTGATTTTGATTAATGATATGTATATGATTAACGTCATATATTTATTGAAATAAATTATTCATTCGGAAGTCTGCAATGGTAATGTGTTTGCCTAGCATACAGTTATTCCGTATTTGACTCCTAAGTGTGCAAAAAAAAAAAAAAAGCACTTGCCGACTAATTGATCATCATATCCAGGAAATTGGTTCCCTAGGCCTTACGAGGTTCAGATTCCTTGGAAAATTGAAAGTCGCAGTGCAGCATGACCCTTTCTGACCTCATACTGTAAAATTCAAAATTCATTTGGTTTATGACCTGAACATTTTTCAACGGAGTATTTGCAGAATCAGGCTGCTTCAAGTATTTAGGAAGCATCAAGGTAATTTTATCAAAGATAATCATCATAAATTTCAGGATAATTATATTTTGTGAAACATTTTTAAGTGAGTTTTAGAAATATACATTGAATAGCCTGGAATTATGATTCAAAAATAGTACCTTTTCAGCATCTTCAGGAAGATTTCTATTGCGTTTTCTTTTCTATATATTGCCTGTGTCTGAAAGCAAATGTTCACTGAATACTCTATTTGCAGGGGGTAGGAAGGTATTTTTAGTGCACATTCCGTCCTTTCTGAAAGTGTCTCAATTCATCTCATATGCTAGAAATGAATACCCTCCTTGAAGAGGAGGGTATTCATTTCTAGCATATGAGATGAATTTTCCGATTGTGTTTGTTTGGCACTATTGATTTTCTAATCTCAGAAAAGGAATTAAAAATATTAAGACTTTGATGATTTTTCGGCATTGTTTGAAACTATTTGCATCCATTAATTATGTCCGGTGTCTGTAGTTTCCATAATTGAAATGAGCTTTCTTTCATTATTTTGTTTAAACAAGGTATAACATATTATTAATAAATTTGACACCCACGTATTAGTAGCTCAAACTAGAGCTATTTTTGTTTAGGAGAAAAAGAGATGCCGTCCTCATCTCGGATGAAATAAAAATATCTCTAGATTGAGCTAATAATACGTGGGTGTCAAATTTATTGGTAATAAAAAAAGTCCCCTATGAAAAACTCACAAAAAACTCGCCCCGGTGGCTTTGTGTGTTGACCATTATTTGGCAATTGTGTTATCCCTGTGAAGGGTAATAATATCTTACAAGGTATAGTGTGCCAATAATGAAAGTATAATTTTAAAGGATTACAAAATAGGATTCAGTTTTGTTCTCTATTTAAAATGTGACAGATATAATTTGTTCACATTTTTAATGAAATTTAAAGGAAGTTGATATTCAGGCTCAAAGTTAGCCGAATATTTGAGTATTCAGCTAAGTCACTATTCGTCACATCCCTAGTCTGAATTATTGATATGTCATAGAAGTATTGATAGTACATTGAAGGTCACCATGCCCATACCAGTTACTGTGGAATAAGCGACATTAGGGAGGTTGGCTGAAATTTAGCAGTGGTTTGGATTGGTAATTTTAAATGCATAAAATCAGATTGAGCTGTTTAAAAATTGTTTCAAATTAACTCACACGGTCCACGAACAAGGATCAAATTAGAACCTGTTTTCACCTATAATAGCTAGAAGAAAAACGACCATCCACTCTAGCTGAACTTGAATCTGTGATCAGTTAATTATTATTTCAAACAGTTAAAGTATTAGGATGGCAGTCCAATGATACTGGAACGAGTTTGACCTGTGTGTATATGTGTGGTCAATTTTCTTTTCTTTTCTAACTATTAATGGGAGAGGAAAAAAAAAGTTGACTAATCATTTTCGACACATTACTATCTCAAACTAGAGCCTAATATGAAGAAAAAGAACTCTTTTCCTTCTACATATAAGGCTCTGGCTTGAGCTAATAATGGGGGTGTCAAAGGTGATTACTTATATTAATTGCCCACAGGGGAAAAAATTTCGAAAAACATGCTATTGTGGCTTTATGTGTTGACCAGTTAGGCAATTGTGTTAACCCTGCGAAGGGTAATAACATCATATAAGAAAATGGAAAAAAAAATGTTTTGAACCTTACTTGTGAAGTGTTAGGCTTAATCCTAATTAGCCGTACTATGGCTTAGCGGTTATGCATTCATCTAATGTGCCGTTTACCCTGATTCATTCCCAGTATCGTATGACACCTGCTTTTTTTTTTCTTTTGTGCATCCTTGGATGTGGTTTCCTATGCAACAGAGATTTTGCTTCCGTGGGAGCCTGGTGCAGCATGACTATAGCAGTCCTTGCTGTGTGAAATACAAACATCCCAATGACTAGATTTCCCTGTCATCGCCTTCAGCCATTAAAGCATTATTTAAAATATGTTGTGAAAGTTATATTAAATTCAGCTTTTTTTTTATGGGTATTCATTTTGTTAATTTTTTTTCAGATGTAAAGTGCATTTAAAACGAAATATTAATTAATGTATTTTTTTTTTTTTACTTTTAGTAAATATGTTCCCTCTTCCATATCCCAATTTCTCCAATCCTTCATATCATGAAATGCCATACCGTTATCCACCTCAGGTAAATATTTTCGTTAACATTTAAATTGAATATCTATGTTTTGGCGCAGTATAGCCCAGATGCTCTTGCGCCATAAAAAATCCAAACAAACATAAATTGAATATCAGATACCTTTTGGGGAGGGGCATAGAATTTTACTTTGTTAGGTAATGTGTTTTATGAAGTTTTTGTCAGACGGCTTTTTTTAACTTGTGATGATTTGACACTCACAATCTGTTGTTGAATCTAAAGCTCATTTTGACTTATGATCACAAGATTTGGTGAGTCGTTACGAATTTTTTTACTTGACATTTGCAAAGTTTACTTTCAACCCTTGCTTCAAAACGTCTGGTGCATGACCTAATCTTTGGCCAGAAAATAATTGCAGGTAACTTAAAATTAGTGTTGGGCAATTATGAAATGTTTTGTGCAATCGAAAGAATCGCAATCGACTCAAATTTACAATCGAGTCAACAATTCATTCGTCCTTGAACTTAACAATCGAGATGTTCAATTGCATTCATGAATCAGCTGCCCAACGACACTGTGCATGTGCATCAACATCGTTGAATCACTGCTGCAAGCTTCCATCATGCACACGGCATCGTTATCAATTTGGAGAGTAGGTAATTAGCTCTATCTGCATTTTCTGACATCCAGGCAAAAGGGTTATAGCATTTGTATACAGAATCTAGAAGAATTCGTTTCACAGGCATACAAAGTGGAACTCTGATTTAACGAAATCCAAACGACCTACACATATTTATTCATATGAGTATTTAGTTTTTATTTTATTTTCCTTTTTGTTGTAAATGCACAAAAACTTTATTTTTGAATTCATTGTACATATATATAACTAAAACTTATCTACTTACTACTTATGTGCTGATTTTATATGAGAATTATGGAAAATTATGTAAATTATGGTGTGCGACATTACATTAAGTGACTCAAAAATAGTCTCTGGTATTTTAAGCTGCATTTTTAGTTTTAAAGTTATTTATAAAAATATTTAAATTGTTTTTGTCGTTATAAGAAATGCACAATGTAAATATAGTACACGTTATAATATTTATATTCAAAAACATGACTGATAAAAATGCAATTACAATTTTGTTTTAATATTCAAAGTAAACGCTGACCAAATACCATATGTAAGTAAATAGAAATGGTAGTCGAAATTTTAAAAGAAAATTTATGTATGATCCAATCTCGTTGAATATCAAGACTTACCATAAGACTCATCAGCTATTAATTTTATGAGGTAGTTGCATACTAGCAAAGTGTTTTTATTTTTACGATGGAGAAAATCGCGGCATCATTACAAGCAAAATAATTGAATCGCGAGTCAGCTAGCAGTCCGTGGCTTCCACCCACTGGAAAGAGCGACACCTTCTCATTAATTGGTTGGTTGGGATGAATGAGAGAATCAAAGCCAAGAGAGTAAGCAAGCAGCCGATGATTTATACCCACAGAAAGCAGCAGCTATAGCTCACTTAGTCATATCTGGATGAACTGGAGAATCGAAGTGAATCAGTCAACTATCGGAAGGAACACTGATGTCAAACAAACCCAAATAAGCTGAAGCGATGGTGAATTGATTCAAATTTGTACGTTTACGTAAGAAACAATGTTTGCATAATTGTTGCTGTGTTTTCATTAAAATGTTGTGATCCTCATTTAAAAAATGTATAGTTCAGAATTATTTTTCCTCTACTGAACTTTCATAACAGACCAATGAATCAAGATGCTGCTTCCACCATGGATAGTTACATGATGTATCAAGTCAGGTTTAAAAACTATCGAGATGTCCAAATAATTGAGACAATCGACTCGAACATCTTGCAATCATGCATCACTACTTAAAATGGTACAGTGGTAATATTTTCACCTACCTTACCATTATCTTCACCTACCATTACCATTATCTTCACCTACCTTACCATTAAACCGGGTTTGATTGCTGTGGTATCATGGAATGCATGACAGTTTTTCCATTTACTGTAGGGTGCAGAATGACCTTTGCTGTCCTTTCAACATAAAACTAGAACCAACTGCAACCACCTACTGTTGACCAGGATTTGGCCTCTTAGTCAACAGAGTTTCAGGTTCTGTATTTCTTGACGCAGCATGACTTTAACTGACCTCGTACTGCAAAACAAGTGATTGTAGATGGATACGTAATATAAAATAGTATGTTACGGTGGTATGTTGTTTTTTAGTATGTAAAATTATATAATTAAAAATAAAATTATAAAATGTTAAATAGGTTTTTTTTTCAGTATGTTTAACATTATCGGTATTAGGTTTATCCTATGAAGTCAGAATCAATGTCATAGAGGTTCCTTTACATGTTCTATTATTCATGGTATTTTCATATATCGGAGAAAATACTTTTCTGCCAAGCTAAAATTCTGATGGTCAGGTATTGGCTAAGTGAATTTCTACTACCCTGCAGTCTCTGGTGTTAATTCTTTCAATGACGTGTTCAACGTTGTTCAGATTCATTGAAAGACTGTCAAGTCTGTTGAGCCTGAGTCTAATTCTGTAATCTTTCACCCTAAAAAAAAAAATAAAAAAAAAAACTTAAAAAAAGAAGGACCATTTAGATCCACTAGACAGTGCTGTGCCAAAAGATATTAGTAATAATATGGAGGGAAGCAGGGTCGCGAATAATTATTGTATAACTGTCAATATTTTAGTGTTGGTTTGTATATTGAACTTTATAACCAGTTAATATTTTCCTATATATTCATTATGTTTTATTCAATGACAGGTGATGAATTTTCAACACAGAAGGCAAGATACGAAAGGAATGACTGGAAATTATGATCGTAAAAAGAACAGTCCGAAACAAAAGCAAGAAATTCAAAATAAAAACGTTCAGAATGTTGAACATCACAACACTCTAAATTTTAGTTCGGTACATATTTTAAGCATATAAATTGACCTTTGTAGTTAAGACAGTTTTCCATTTTGCAGATTATTTGATGTTACATGAGATGATTTTTACGTTAAAATTTAAAGTAGCTAATTGTATATATTAAATGGTTTGTACTGTCCTGAAAGGTCCATAATTTTTTAGGAAACTATGTTTTGCCTTTAAAAGTAATTACTTTTGATCTTTTCCTCAATGTTTCTCTGTAGTATGCATTAGTTTCAATTTTTATTACTTTAGTTTTCTTGCAGTATGAATCAGCATAAAGAATGAACATGAAATTCACACCCTGTGGTCGTAATGTACCTTTAGCGAATAGTGGGAACATGCATAGATGAAAACACCCTATGGGAATATACATAGAGAACTTCCTTGGAAACTTGCTAAAGCATTTCTTCAGAGCAAGAATGACTAGTGTATCTTACCCCTCTTCCTAACCTGGTTTAAAATGTGAGGCGCCTTGGGCACAGCAATTTTTTGGTGCTCCTGGCATCACACTGTATATTTTGTAATTCGATGTTTCTGTTAAGAGGTTTTATTCTGTACTGTGGGTATGTGTACAGTGTTCATCCCAGCCATTTTTAGATGGGTGGACCGTCCTACCTAGCTTTCAAAGTTAAGCGATATTCATGGGGAATTTACTATACTTAATAATTTTTGCACCCACGTTTTAGCTCAGACTAGAGCCTTTTCAGGTATAGGAGGAGGAGAACCAGAGACATCGTCCCCGACCTAGATTCTGACTAGGGTCTCTCCATTAAACCTGGAGTTCATTAATTGCTAGGTAAGCAAGGACAGGAATGAAGTTCCTTTTTTCCTTGTATAAAGTTGTAACGTATCATTACCCTTTTCAAGGCTGACACAATTGCCAAATATTGGTCAACACACAAAGCCACAGGAGCAAGTTTTTCATGGGGAATTTATTATATTTAATAATTTTGAAACCCACACCTTAACTCCGACTAGAGCTTTTTTAGGTATAGGTGAAAAAGAGAGATTTTGTCTCATTGGTAGTAAAGAGTTGGATTCTTCAGATATCTAAGTCCTAGTACAGCTTAGCTTTTGTTGTCTTCATGCTGTAATTACAATCTATGCATGGGTTGCCTGCGAACACAGTTGTTGATGTTTTCAAGATATTTATGATTTTTAGCATGTTGCCATCTCAGCACTCATTTTGGGAGTTGTAAAATGTGTGCTGCATGTTACTGAAATTGACTCCTCTAAGGATACTTCTCTTTGAAGAGGGAGAGGTGTCAGTGTAGAATGAACCATTAAAAATGCCCCACTCAGAAGTCATTGCACCATCTGAGCAGGATGATTTCAATAGCTTTGCTAATGAAATTGTTCCCCATCCAGAAAGAGCGATGTTGCTCGGATGGGGCAATTTTTGATATTGTACAAAGTATCCCAAAGGAGGGTACGATGCTAAAACAATTGGTAGTTTTGACTACTATGTTTCTCGGATACTGCATAGTGGTTATTGTGTTGTTGTTTTCACAATGTATGGAAAGTTACGTTGTTTTTCAGGGTCCTGATATCCGAGAAATCCAGGTCACATACGTTGAAAACTGTGTCACATTTTATGGCCAGTGTATCTCAAAATTCCATGCTTATGAAGACATGTCATCGCGAATGCAACGGCTTTGTCCATCACTGCCTGTTGTAAAATGCATTCCTACCATAGGCGAGGTAAGTAAACCATGTACTTCTGTGGTTAGCCAGATATGCATTTCTCCCAACATGCAACGTCAATATAAATGGCACTAGTATATAAATAATTATATCGATAAGTAATGCTGAAAGAATTTTCTGACTAATGGTATCATGAGTTTATAATAGGGAACTAACCTAATTGAAATTAGCATAAATACAGTTATTCAAATGACAATATCAACTTACTGAACTATAGTTGTATTAATTTAAATATATCATTAGGGGTATCGTTGATGCACTACAGCACATAAAATACACAGAATAGAAGGAAAGAACTCAATATAAGAAAAATAGGTTATCTTAGCGATCCATTATTTAGTAAGGAAAAAAATGTTTTGTTAAATAATTTTTTGAAGGAAAACGGGTGAAAATAACAGTATGTTTAAATTACTCAGTATCCCATAGCGGTCGCAGAAAGATTTACAGACATGGTAGAAAATAAAGGTATGTATATAATTTAAAAAAAAAAAAAAATTGAATACCCTTTTTTGAGATATGCAAGGTCAAATGCATTGACCTTGAAAATAAAAATTTGAAATATATATTCATGTGGCATATCATAAGAAAGCCCACATTAAATACTTTCTAAAGATACTAATATTGAGTCTCTATATTAATTAGGACGAAAGTTATGAGAAAATTTGTCATACAAGAAATGATGAAATTTGAGCCATCGACCCATTTTCAAAGTTTTGTATTTCAGAAACTAATAGCAATAGGGACTAATTAGTGGGCATTGATTCATTTCTCTGCAAGTGGAACAAATAAGCCAAATTTCATAAAAATCTGAAATGGTCAGGGTGAAAATCCCATTTTTTTTTGATTGATTTGACCTTGAATGACCCATTAAGAGAATAATAAAAGTAATAATTAAGAAGATGAAAATTAATAATTAATGAATTTAGAAAATAAAAAAAAGTCTTAGTCAGGGAAGGGACTCTTTTCGATGGGTTTTATTTTAAAATTACTGTGTGTGCCATCTAAAAGTAGTCCGCATGCCGAGTATGCTATGCATGTTATAGGTTGCCAACCCCTGGTTTATAGGAATGTAATTGTTAGGAGGGATTATTTTTTTCTTTGCTTTGCTCTATGATGGTGTAGTAGTAACATGTTGTTTACCGTGCTCTTAATCTGGGTTTGACTCTGAGAGTGACACATATCGTGCATTGTTTTTCTTCCCACTGTAGTCTAGCGCAGGGTTCCTACAGAACCTGGAATTGTTAGGGAATTTGAAATCGTCCCTAAAGATAAGGGAAAAACTGTATTTTTTGGTCAAACCAGGAAATGTCAGGGAAAATCTTATTAACTTCCCTTTTAAATAGCCAAATCTCCCACAAACATTGCCATTTTCATTAGGAACCAAAGTTCGGCTGAAAGTTGACTGGTCAAGGAATTTTGCCTGAGAAATCAGGGAATTTTTTTCTCCAGTACAAACTGAGAGCCCTGCTATGGTTTTATTCCCTAAGTCGCAGAGATTTTAGTTTCACAGAAAACCGCAGCTCCTGGCATAATGTGAACTCTGTTGTCCTTGTGCCATAAAATGTAAGCAAAAAAATAGTCTTCAATCCCATGGAAAAACCTTTATCACCCGAGTGACCTTTGTCTTGTAATGTTTTTGTAACATGTTCTGCCAAGTTTTCTGAAGCTTTGTTGGCTAACTTTACTGTAACTTGATTTTTTTTTTTTTTATCCGTGGTGTTCTTTTTCTATGTTCATATTTTCCATATTTCTTTTAATATGTTGCAAATACTCTTTTTAGTGTAATTTTGCCCTAATTTTCCTTCTTTTATTCTGCTAGCTCTACGGTGCTGTGTACAGTGGTGATAATCAGTGGTATCGTTGCAAAATTTTGATGAATAACACGATTCCTGGAAAGGTGAGAGCATTATTGTTTGAATGTGTGGGACCTGAAATAAGTAAATTTTGCTTTTCAAATATTTTTTTTTATTTCATTTTTTGTATTTTCTATATAAAAAATCAGTTGAATTTGAATAACATCTAGATTTTGTCTTTTTTTTACCCTTGAAAGATTAGAAAGGGATGCATTTATTGATTGTTTTGGTTGCGTGAAATTGTAGGAATTTAACAAGGCAGTTCATTATTTTATTATATTTTTATGTATGTTTATATGAAGCTGTGTAATATATATGCGCTTCGTAATATGTTTTATTACTTTCTTACTAATGGATAAATTATACTTTATTATGTGTTTTGTATTGTGTGTGTGTGTATATATATATATATGAATGAACGTATTTTTTCTGTAGTCTCGTGTTCAGTATGTCGATTTTGGCAACTCGGAGTATGTGGGATTTAGCGGGATTGTTGAACTGCCCAAAGGTATCATTGCAGAGCCATATTTTGCTCCAAAGTGCACATTTGTTACTGTTGAAGCTGTTGCTGATGGGAAAGTTGCTAATGAGGTATGAAATAAAAATATGTCTTAAATGGAATTCTTGTCGATTCTTATAGTCTATTGCCTTTTAATAGCGCCATGGTGTCATAGTGGTAATGCTTTTATGCCCTTAACCCAAGTTTGATTCAAATGGTACCATAGAATGCCTACTGTAATTCAAGGTCATGGTTCCCACGCTCCTTGAAAGTCCTTGGATTTTTTTGCCAAATCGGGGCCCTTGAAAAGTACTTGAAAACTGCCAAAAATGTGGTTGGTCCTTGAAAAGTCCTTGAATTTTTTTGAGTTTTGGCAAAAGGAAAAAAGAAAGGCGTTTCTCCTTATTTCTGGAACAAAGCCAGTAGTGCCTTGGATACTCGCTCTTCCTCCCCTGCCCACCGAGCGTGGCTAATATAAGGGATGCAAAAAGGGTAACTTTTGCTAGCAGTGTGCCAAGTTGAAAAGGAGCAACATAATTAAACACTCTAATTTCAATATTATGCTTATAATGTCTTGCATTTTTAATTTTTATGTATATTGCGATTGACAATGTATGGTCCTTGAAAAGAATGACATGCTCCTTAAATTCCCTAAAAAGTCCTTGAATTTCATCAGGACAAAAGAGTGGGAACCATGAGGGTGTGATTCTTTGAGCAACACAGGTTTGGATTCCTCGGGGAAAACTGTCAGTTCTTGTGCAGCAACACTTTACATTACCTTGTACTATAAAACATGAGTAAATTTCATTTTTTAATTACAGTCAAAACTAGCTATGATTACAACCAGGCCATTAATATCAAATGTCCCTTCGTGACCTCTGTGGGAATAGTGATATTTTCCCTTATTACAACATCATAAAATTTGTACAAAATTGTATGTAACGTTAAAATAAATCATCTTTGTGTACTCTAATGGCGCCATTTTATACTTTGTGTACTGGAAATTGTATGATTGTATGTCAGAATTTCAGGGTGTCTGCTGATTGGGAAACCTGGAAAATTCAGGGAAGATTTTTCTGACTGGAAAAGTCAGGGAAATTTGAAATACAAAGGCCAAAGTCAGGGAAATTTGAAAGTCATTGTTATAATAAATAACTTATTAAAATAATTTTTCTGAACTGTGCTTTTCATTCCACATTGCTTACTGAAAAATTTGAAAAACTTGTACTTTTGACTAAACCAAAACTAATACAATTTATATAAAAAAGATTTTAGTGTAAAGAAATACACTTTTTAATACAGCTTTTGAATTTGTAAATTCACTGTAATTGAGTTATAAATGGCTTTGGGGTTTGAATGACATTATAACCAAGTCTGACCGTATGCTATCAAATCTATTCATCCCAGCAAACTTTTCTGTTTTGATCTGCTTGTGCTCGTAGAGTTTTTTAATACTTGAATGCGGGAATGCTTTTAAAAAATAGTGAATACAATTGAAATTAGTCCTTATATTAAATGGAGGGGCACGATACATATCAGGCAAGTGTTACTACCCTTTGGTAGAAATCGACTGAATGGAACACTGTCTTGCGGTTTGTATGGTGGAGAAAATTTTGGTAACTGAGTGATGAGGAGGCTAGTGTTATAGTGTCAGGCAGGTCATCAGTGGTAGGATTGCTGAATAGTGGAACTTGTCGTTACAACTTTGATTACAAAGCCATCTTAAGAAGGAACAACGGTTTTGATTATTCAATTGAATTGATTCCATGTCAGCAACGGTAATTTCAAAGAACGACAAATAAGTAACAGATTGAAACAGTATTTATTTGACCGTTAAATGCTTAGAAGAATTATTACACCAATATTCAAAGAGTGAGGTTGCCGATGATTAAAGAATTTTGAATGTCTTTTCGGTAGAGTCTTTGATGCTGTCTACGTACGTACAACCAGTTGTTAAGTGAAGACTCAATCACTTTAGGATTCCAAAACCATTTTGTGCAATCATTGATGGATTCATCTAGTTATATGTAATCGTTGCTGAGTACATGAATAGAAATATTTGGGATTGCCAAATGTGAAAAATGAAATTATGTACCAATAAAAGAATTATACAGGGTGTCCCAAAAAACCTTGACCGCCCCTCTAATTCCTTAAATATTGATCCTAGACATATGTGTTAAATTGGAAAGTGGAGTAAAAAAAGGTGCAGAATTTTATGAAATCGATTAAAATTGCAAGGGATTATTTTTCGAAGAAATACAAAATTTAAATTTTTGTACGGTCCCCACACACAAAATGTTCAATGAGTAAAATGTTCAATGAGTAAAATATGCCCCATACTCCAATAGTTCAATATACAAAATTTCAGAATTCTAGTGGAAAAAGAACCAGAGATATGAAAGCCCAAAATTACTGACTTATAATACTTTTTGAAGGGAGCAGCAATAGGTACATGCCGTGAAGAGGGAAAATTCATTCTGCTAAATCCCGTTATTTTGGGTCTTCATATCTCTGGTTCTTTTTTCCCCTAGAATGCTGAAATTTTGTATATTGACCTATTGGAGTATGGGGAACATTTTACTCATTGGAAATTTTTGTGTACAGGGACCATACAAAAATTTAAATTTTGCATTTCTTTGAAAAATAATCCACTGCAATTTTAATCGATTTCATAAAATTCTGCACCTTTTTTTTACGCCACTTTTCAATTTAATACATATGTCTAGGGTCAATATTTACGGAATTAGAACTACGGTCAATGTTTTTGGGACACCCTGTATACAGTAATTAATGTTATAAGAGTCATGACTTTGAAATTTCTTAAATGGCAGCAGTTTTTGGAAGTCAATAACAAACATGTTCATTTTTATTTTATAACTATCCGTATACATATTCACCATTGTAGGCTGGCAACTGTAATGCACATTTAAAAGTCATCAGTGGCGGAAATATACATATTTGTTTCCACCTTAAAAACATTTCATTTTAATAAAGTGCGTAAAAATAATTTATTGCTGCCACAAATATTAATGGATGAAATTTTTTTCATTTGATTAGTATGAAGACATGTTTAATTTTTTTTCCCTGCCTATATTTTAGTTATACGTGCATGATATATACAGGGTGCTCTCTACAGTCTGGTGTTTCGCAAAGAACTTTTGAACGAAGGCTCGTAGAGCTGTAAAATTTAGGTGCGAGTATAGTGAAGTGCCCATGGCCGATGAAATGAGATCGACGGCAGCGTCATCTGTGGCGAAATTGGGAAGTTATTGCACCTAATTCTGGAACTAGAGGAGATACAGAAAATTTTTCAATTACAAAGTTGTTAAGCACCAACTAATTAGTAAGAAACGTGTTTTTTTCACCACCTTAATAGGGCAAAATTCGTGATTCAATAGGTTTTAAAGGTATCCGTCCAGCAACGCCATTGTTGGTCAAAATTCCGATTTAACGTCAATCATTAACTTCAATTTTCAAAATTCATGTTAACTTCAATCATTCATTCTTGTAATTCTGTAAAACTTCATTCATTATATAAGTGCAGATGGCACGTTACGTACTATATGCAGTATGGTGGAAAAAATTCGATGTTATTAATTCTGTTGTAGAAATGTTATAATTTTGCATTATCATGATTATTTGGTATGATGCGGTTGCGACGACAACCCAATTAGTTTCCAGGCTAATGCCTTAACCAACTACGCCACTGGTACGCCTATGGCAGAATGGTGTTATTGTCACTACTTCATACCAAATAATCATGATAACACAAAAAATATTTCTACAACGGAATTAATAACGTCGATTTTTTCCACCATACTGTACGTAATATGTAACACAGTGGTGGCTGGTGGGTTATTCAAATGGGGAGGGGGTTCACCAGTGGCAGAGCTAGTACCTTTGTTCCCCGGGCAAACCAAGATTCTGGTGCTCCTTCACTGGTTTCCCTACCAACATTTCAGGCCATGTGCCCAGCATGCCCCCCCCCCCCTAGTTGCGGCCCTGGGTTTACCATGCCTAAATTATGAAAAGAAATTTTCACAGGTCAACAAAACCTACAGATTAAAATATATTGTGTTTTCTTGGCATAAGATTGAACGAACTTGTAATGCAACTTAAAAAATGCACTGTCAAGCTATTGGCGAATACCAAACAAAATTTTATGATAACATTGTATGGCAACGATAAGTCATTTTATGTTATTAATGTGCGCTATTGAGATATATTGTGGTATTAATGTGTGAGGTTCGGTTATTTTATGCTACTCAGTTTTATCTTCATTTATTGGTATATCGGTATACTATACCTATATATACTGTTTTGTACTAATATAGTCAATTTATCAGCAAATATTTCTCTTACTTTCACAATATAACACTTGCTTTGTAAATTCTCTTCCTCATTTACACTTTTGTTATATTTATTTATTATTACTCATATAATTTCTAATGTGGATTATGTGCAGATTTAAGCGGATTATCACATATATAGAAATGATGTAAAAACTTTCCTATTATGTCGGAAAATTTTTCTATAAACCCTTTGTCAATGCTATTGCCACTCTAGTTAGAATGTTTACCTATTATATATATATATATAGCATTACATATTTTTGTGTATTTAAGATGTGGAATTTATTTGTGAAGGTGTTTATTCTATGGATTTAATTATTTGCTTGAGTACATTCTAGGGCAAACTGTATATGTTCACACCTACTCTGCAATGGACAATCCTGTGTATGTGGTGATAGAATGCTACTTAAATGGGTCCGATGTTATTAGAGACATTGCTAAAAGCCGATATGTTGCATATAGGAAGGTTCCTCAAGCGAGGTGATTTTTTTTCATAGCAGCACTCGTGCATCTATTGTTAAACTTACAAACTCTGCACCCCTTGTATGTCACATTCCCCCAAATTTGGGTGTATCATGGGATCAAAGTTGCGAAGAAACAGTTATCCTTCTCAGATAATTCGTTAAATAATTTTAAGATTATAAATGTTCACCCAACATCAGAGCTAACTATATTGTACATCTTTTCCACTTCCAAGCAATCATAATGCTCATTGTGCAACTAATGGATAATTATGTTTTGAAGTCATAGGAAATTTATACATAGACCATAATGTATCATTGTTGTTCCTTCTCTGATTCGGAGGTTTGTAGCCAATATGGACTACATTTCTTCTTTTATGGACAACGCCTTTGGTTCTTAGTTCAGTCTAAGCTTTTAAATTGTCCATTCAGCCTCTGGGATATCTTCCCTGTAATGTTTCCCCTCTAGTGCCAATTGGAGTACTTGTATTTTTCTCCGCTCATTATTTGTCTGTAATATGCTGATTTTCCTCACGGAATCGTAGTCACCGTAGTTCTTTTAGTATTCGATTTGTTCAGGCCTTCTTATTTTAAGTTCTTATGAGTTCACTTTATTTTCAATAATGTTTTATGAGTTCACTTTATTTTCAATAATGTTTTATGAGTCCACATTTTGAAATCTGTAGTTTTGATCCTGGCATCTTTTTTTTTTTATTGTCCAGGTCTCACAACCGTATAGCAGAATAGACCAAATATAGCATTTTAGAATTAAGCCTTTGTCATTGCAGAACGACCCTTGTGTCATAAAAACACAATGAACCAACTAGAATTGAGATTTAAAGTTGTAGATTTAATTTCCTCTCATGTTAGACTTTTTGCATTTCATTGACTTTGGTTAATGTACAATGAATTTAATTGTTAAAAAATAGAAATACTATTTTCACGCAGTTGTCTTGATTTTTCCATTCAAGATTATCAGGTGAGAAGGCTAATGACTAAGTTGTTAAGTATCTGTATTTGCAAAAATACTAATGATAGGCTTGTAAAATTTTGGCTGGAAATTTAACTTTCATTTTTGGAACATCCTCTGGTAGACTATAGCTATTAAATTTGTGCTTGGGAACTTTTCATGGCATAGAGGCGGTCTTAACACATCATAAGCAGGTGTTTTCTCGTCAAACTCTCACCATATAATAGGTGATTTTTTTCTTAGAAAACAAGTTTTGTCGTCTCCTGCGCTTTAATAGCAATTTGCACAAAATGAGTATAGTCATTTCCCACCTAAGATGTGTTAAACCAGCAGTTACCTTTGTATGAACTCTACTTTGTCTTGTAAAAACTGTATGTATACAACCTCACCTTGTTTGGCTTCAAATGACCGTTGCTATCCTTGTGCCTTAAAGATTCAATTGCCAATAAACTGACTAACCTATTTATGTGCTACCTCATTTGACTCAGTATGTCTGTCCTTGTGCCATAAAAATTCAATCACCAATAAACTGACAAACCTATTTTTGTGTTACCTCATTTGACACACTGTCCTTGCGCCGCAAAGATTCAATTACTAATAAACTGACAAACCTGTTTGTTACCTCATTGAGCACATTATGTCCTTATGGCATAAAACGGCAACTAACCAACCTAGCAGTTTTCAGTCTTGTAGCACATCAAAACTATTTACTAACATTCTGTTGCACATAATAAAAAACAACCCTGCTGTGCTAATGTTCTCCTAACACTCTGGTGCACATAATAAAAAACAACCCTGCTGCGCTAATGTTCTCCTAACACTCCGTTTTCCTGAGTTTCCCCAAAAGGTTCCAATGTGGAAGGGATGCTTACCGACTCACTGTAGTCCGGGGTTGGTTCCCTAGGCCGTAAGAGTTTTGGTACAGCATAACCCTTGCTGTTCATGCACCATAAACAAGCAAACCAAAAAATGTATTTTTTTTGGGCTGGTCTAGGAAAAAATGGATTAGTGCCCTTTATCAATTAGTTAGGTATTACATGTTTTAAAAATTCGGCCTTGCATTGGTAAATCTCTTGCAACATGCCACTTCAACGGTTATGCCATAGCATGTTGGCTGGAAGTCACTGAACTAACCTATCTTGTGATCATCATGATCTCATGCAGTCCATCATGTAATCATTATCCAAGGAGCAATTTTCAGGCAGATATCCAATATACAAAATTGCAGTCAAAGATAAGAGGCCACATGATCAGAATTTGTCAATTAGCCGGACAGAGATCAATTCAGAGTGTTTTGGCTCGTGCATCGATATCGCCAGTTTGGTTTATCCACGGTATGTCATGCAATATCTTCGATTGCCAGAAAGTGCTGACTTACCGAAACCATATTTATCACACTTACACTCCACAGTTTAGGACGGTACCTCAGGTACACTCGCCTAAATTGTTGAGGTACGCTACCGATGCACTTTTCTTAACTGTTTAGGCAAATTACTGAGACATTTGCCATTATTGTATGGGTAAGTTTCTGGGGCACTTGCCTAAACAGTTACAAGGATGCCCCCAGAATTATATGCAGGTGGGGGGGGGGGCATCCAGGCCAAATTCCAATTGAATAATGTTGTTGGACTATAGTTTCTTGTGGATTCAGTCCTTTTTTCCCCCTTTTTTCATAAACCAAGGGGGTGCAAGTGCACCCCCTTGTACACCCCTCGGGGTACCCATGCATAAGTTACTAAGGCATTTGCTTGTACAGGGCTTTATGTACTTCTGGATTTGAAATTTAAGTCATAGATAAGGCCTGAACCTTTATAAGTACGTGAAAAGATAAGGGATGCACTGCACAATAAAATATTTAAAAACGAAATACTTTGTAAGTATGGTTTGGTTCAGAGGCCACATTAAGCTATTAATTGCATCGCGGGATGAAATCTAAATTGGCAACATTCTGTGATGTTCTTATTTAATGTACAATTAATGAAAACATAATTCTAATGTTATATTGTATTTTGCCTCTTTTTTTTCTTTTCTTAGTCCTGCAATTTTAGCAGAGCAGTCTGCTAAAACCAAGTCAGTTTCTAGTCCAACATCCATCATCGATACGAAGAACCAAGAAAGTGGGGATAGCAAGACTAAATTTAACTTTCTGAAATCCAATAAAAATGCATCTGTACATCAGCACCATAACAAAGGCACAACTTCTGCTAAAATGAAAACAGACAAAAAAGTTATTTCTGAAGGCGAGTTTCAATATGCAATAATTGAAAAGGAAAAAATGACCAAAGAAGTGCAAACCTTAAAGAACAAAGTCACAACCTGGCAGCAAAAATGCAAGGTGAGTTTAGACTATCTCTTACATAGGTGTTAACTTCTAGAAGTGAGAAATCTATCGTCAATCACCACACATACACCATCAATTGCAGGTAAATTTTTCTCGCTTGTTTACTATTAATATTTATGAACATTTAACACTAGAACCGCGGCTGTGGTAGGAATTAAAAAGCATGTGCCTTCTTTCGTATGTTTTTGCCTTTTTTATCAA
Source organism: Dysdera silvatica (assembly GCA_006491805.2). Taxonomy (NCBI): domain Eukaryota; kingdom Metazoa; phylum Arthropoda; class Arachnida; order Araneae; family Dysderidae; genus Dysdera; species Dysdera silvatica. Next base: position 57,848,294 of record QLNU02014802.1, read on the forward strand.
GGATTCTTTCCATTGGTTTATAAATTTCGATTCATTCAGACTACAAGTCTTGGGGTACACAGAAAGAATTTTACATGTTTGTTAGCCTTAGGAGGCCATGGGAGAAATGCAATTTTCTATCATGCAGAAAATTTGCATTTGTATCTTAATGCTACGTCATGCTTTTGGCTTTTCTAACTATCCATGTCCAAAAAGGGTTCGGTTACCGTAGGGCAGTGTTTCTCAAATTGTAGTTTGCGGACCACTGGTGGTCTGCTGCATCTTATAAAGTGGTCTATAGGATCATCATCAAATTTCAGAAGAAAAAAGTAGAAACTGCCGGCGAAGCTAGAATTTAGGTTCAGGTGAGATTTAAGGAATTTCTCATAAATATTACCTGTTATAAACCTTACCTTTCGGCGATTCGTGAATGGTTTGAATCCTCTGAATACACCCATGCTGTCTACATTGCTTATTATTATTTTATTAAATTACTGATGTCATTTTCATTGTAAATTTGATAAAATACGATCGTAGCTGACACTCTTTTTATCAAATAGCATTACTCTAAAAATTATTTTGTTTCAGGTGAGTTTGGCAACCAACCCATGTTTTAAGAACATGGTCGGAGATTTTAGAGATTTTCTGCCAAAAGCTAGTGTTTTTTTAAAGTTTGTTTGTTTTGTGGTTTTACGGCTCAAAGACTACAATGGTCATGCTGCGCCGGGACCTACTGTTTTCCGAGGAATCCGAACCTCTTATGGCCTAGGGAACCAAACCCCGGACTACAGTGAGCAGTGCGATCTTTTTTTAAAGTAAAAAGGAAACTAAAAAAGATTCAAATTTACCACAAAACGAGCTAAAATTAACTACAAATTATATTTCAAGGGATAGATTTTTCCTTCTGGTGCTCTTATATGTTTATGTCTACCAATAAATCATATAAATCGAGAGTTGCTTTGGTTATGTCTTCCCTTGGGAGGTGGGTGGGATCAGTACAACGGTGGCTAAGTGTTGCTTAATGTTATTAACTATGTAATTGGCAACCTTAATTTCAGGCCATTTGTTTTTTAATAGGGTGGGGGAGAAATCCCCCCCATGTTCCGCGATAAAGAAAGGAATGCTTAAACTGGTCCATTAATGACCAAAGTTTGAGAAACAACAGCCCTAGGGGTTAGAGGTTTGAATCGTTCTAAGAACCTTAGTTCCTACCTCAGCATGCTTTTAAATGTCCTTGTGTTATAAAATACAAATTTATATCCTTATTTGCTGAATGAGTCAGTCGAGTGGTCAGCAGCCTGTCGATCACTTCCTTGATTGCAGGTTTTGTTCGGCGGAAGTATTCCCTTCCCACAACGTTTTTAAACTATTCAATATTCTTGGGACAGTTAAATTCTTAACTTGTTAAAACTGAATGACATTACCACAAAAGTACAAGTACGAGAAAACCAATATTTTAATAGTAATTAAAAGTGTGGTACGACAACTCTCAGAAAGAAAAGGAATTTCCAGAAACCTGGCGGGTACAACGCCACTTCTTTGTCCTGTGAGCTTATTTAAGTTTCTCACTGTGGACCATTTAACCTGAAGCTTAAATGCATTCACATGGAGAGAAATGACAGGTCACCCGTAGCTTAGTAGTTAGAGCACCAGGTTTCCGAAAATTCCCTTTCTTTCTTTAAGGCATTGTACCATAATTTCCATAAATTCATGTTTAGGATGGAAAACCACTGTGTCTAATTAAATGTGTATTGAAGATTAGTTAATTTTTTCAAAAGGAAAATTTGAAAGTAGGTTTTTGGTGAATAGTAAGCACGTGTGAAATCACTCACTTCTATAATTGGGTCGTTGGCAGTGACTCTAATAGCGTCATTTTAAAAATTTTTAAGGTTCAATTTGTCTTTGTTTTCGAAAGATACATATCTGAACAATGACATTGTTGGCTGATTTATCAACCCCAGTTCCTATTTCCGCTTACTTTGTGAAACTTTCCACTCACTTTGTGAAACTTTTTCTTTTCAGGAATTAGAAAAAAGATTGAAAGAAAAAGAAGCTGAGGCTGTAAAGTACCATGTAATAAAACAGGTATGATTCCAATCTTGCTTGACAGCTTGCAAGTACAGTTAGTATTTGGACAAGTATTTGTAAACAATAAATTTTTGCAATGTAGTTAGTCATTTTAACTTTTTTTTAAAGGAGGATAAAGGTTAAAGAAACATATACATATAAATAAAACCAATCACTCTACCAACTTTTTATTGAGTTTCAAAAGTGTCTGCATTTGCAAGTTTTCATCAAAAAGTTTTCCTCTATATGAAGAACTAATCTATTTACACTAAATACCCTTTCAATGGAGGCACTTGTTGGTAATCCAGTGCTATACTTAAAAAATAACCTGTACAGGTTACTAAACCCATGAAACATCAGTGTTGTCAGTTGACAAAAATCGATGTACTTCATCGTGTACTGTCGACGTACAGTTAATGTCTTTCCCACTTCTGGTGAATGAGAAAAGGTCATCGTCATCATACCATTCATTGGCACTTGAGCAGTGACATTTGAAGCTCTGGATTGTGAAGCGACCACAGGCATGGGGTGTACGATGGTTGAATATGCGAGGCAAATTGGTAGGATTTATCAGGCTCTGAAATAAGCATTCCATGTGGACTTGAATGGTTGCTCTAAATAGGGGGTGGAGGGCATGTGTGAAGTAATGGAGCTGTGGCAAAATTTTCCGTTAGTCTGTTATTACTAACAGGTAACTAAGTTGAAGTTATTTTCTTAAAAATCTAATGGCATTGCTCAGCGTTACACAGAAAAGGTAACTGTTACCAAGCAATGCACTACTCCAGTGGCCGTTTATTTGTATATTATGAGATAAGCTGTTATATTACCACACTTTGAGACCATTTTAACTGGAGTGAGCGGACAGCATTCACCACACTTTTCAATTGGTGGAAGAAAAATAAAATAGCGGAAAAATAAATAATATTTTGTAGGTGAAATTTAGTAAGATGTAATGGTTGACATATCTTCCTTGTCATTCACTGAGGCAAAAACAAGAAGGACTTGTTTTTAAATATCATATGTTGAATGCACACATTGTTATTCTGTGGACGCCCACTTGTACAGTTCGCCTTACAAAATGCAATATTTATTTGGCAATAGATTTTCCTTATTAATTTGTGCATATTTTTACTTATGTAACCATCACTATTTTGTATTTAAGATGTGTTGGTGTGTCAATTTTCATGAGGGAGGAGGATGTACAAGTTATTTGTTTGTGCCAATCTTTTGATTTGGATAGAACACTGATTTCCATCCAAAAAAGAAGGCATACCTGACACAGCCAGTTTGTAGTATACTGTACTAAAAACTTTCTTATAAAGTACTTGATTAAGTACTTCATTGGCTAAGTAGATAACACTTAAGTAACCTAACCTTGTCAAAGGCCTTAGCTAGGTCAGGATTCGTACGGTCCTTAAAAGTCCTTATTTTCACTCAAAATCTACAGAAAGTCCCTAATTTTGTTCTCCTATTTTTCAACATTTCTCTGAAGTACATTTTAGTTTCAATTTTTATTAATGCTATTCTTCTCACAGTATGAATCAACGTAGAAAACAAACATGGAATTCACACCATGCATTGGGGGGCGTGGGTTATGGGTTTGTGGGCAAACGTCCAGAGCATAAAATTTTAAGAGGCAAAAATTTTTTTAGAGCTTAATCTTGCTTGGTCCATAGAATTCCGTCAATCTGCCCTCCCCTTAAAAGTGTATCACCTGTTTTTTTTTTCTAAAAAATTTCATGAAACAGTTCCCTCTCCCACAAAATAAAAATTGGGAATAAAAATTTCATGGTCTTATAAAATAAATTAATTTGAAAGAAACGTCATTATTTTATCTTAGCATAACGTACATAAGGTAATCATAAATCCCACACCCTACCTCCACACACTCTGCGATTTTCCGTCTCACTCGAGGCGCCGGGTCAACGAATTTGTATTTCTTCGTTTTAGCATAAAATTCTTTGTTAACACTCCACGTTTTCTGGGAACGTTATTTAAATTTTTGTGTGGTAGGGGAGGGGGGGGTCGATGTGTAGTGTGTACGTATGTATAAAGCGAGACCATATTTTAAAAAGAAAATTTTTAATAAACAGTTCCTCACAATTTGTAAAATGCCTATTTTTATTGTCACCATTACAAATCATTATGCTATGTGAACAAAATGAAGAATTTTCAAATTGCACCTAAGAAAATCATTTTGGCGACTAAGAAAAAATTGTTAGGTGCCATTGACACTTAACTTTCTGTTCCTAAATTTTACCCCTGAGTAGAGATTGACTATAATTTAAAAAAAAAAAAAGTCGTCACCTTTTAAAATTTTGCACCCCAGTATAGTAAATCTGGGCTTTCTCTCTATCCTAGTGCGAATGGTGGCGATATTTTGTTCGGTTCAGGGCCATAGTTAGATGCTTCTTTACAGAGGGGGTGGGCTTAGAATTTGTTAATATTTCGATATATTTTATTAATATATTTAACGATGCTAACAATCTAAGCAGACTAAAAATTTAGTGTTAATGAATAAATTCCTTAAATTTTGTAATGAGTAAACATTGGGCTGTGCAGTGGTAACATGTTCGCTTAGCGCATCGTTATACCAAGTTCGATTCTTAACGGTATCCCCCACCCAAAAAAAAACCCTGTTAAACTGCTCGCTGCAGTCCGGGTCTGGTTCCCTAGGCCATAGGAGGTTTGGAATTGTCGGTAAACTGTCGATCGTGATGCAACATTGACCCTTGTTGCCCTTCTGCTGTTAAACTTGCAAGCAAACATGAATCAACGATTGATATCGTGGTCCACTAGAGAATAAGGGTAAAACTATCAAAGCCCTGCAGTGGCACAGTGTTGTAATGCTTTCGTCTAGTGCGCCGTTAATCCGGGTTCGATTCCCAACAGTTCAAAAAACGCTTACTCAGAGATCTCATAAAGATCGCACTGCTCACTGCATTCCAGGGTTTGGTTCACCAGACCTTAAGACAATGTTTCTCAAAGTATGGTTCGACGCAGTATAGCCCAGATGCTCTTGCGCCATAAAAAAGCCAAACAATCAATCAATCAAAGTATGGTCCACAGACCACTGGTGGACTATGGCGGCTTATCAAGTAGTCCGCAGGAATCGTCACCAAATTTCAGAAAAAAAATAAACTAGAAATTACCGGCTTAGCTAAAATTTAGGTTCGGGTTAGGTTTGAGAAATTTCTCATAAATATTACTGGTTACAAATCTTACCCTTTGGCGTTTCGTGAAAGATTTGAATCCTCTAAATACATCCATGCTATCTACATTGCTTATTATTTAATTAAATTAATGATGTCATTTTCATTGTAATTACAAAATAAGATAGTAGTTCATACTCTTCTTATCAAATAGCTTTACTCTGAAAATTGTTCTGTTTTAGGTGGGTTTGGCAACCAACCCATATTTTAAAAAAATGGTTGGAGACTTTAGAGGTTTTCTTCCAAAAGCTGGTGTTTTTTAAAGTTAAAAAAAATTAAAAAGCTTAAAATTTACCAAAAAAAAGGACATAAAATAAACTATAAATCATATTTAAAGGGATGAATAAATTTCTCCTGCTGGAGCTCCTATATACGTATATAAGCCTGCCAATAAGTCACATAAATCGAAGGTTATATATTTCCTTGGGAGAGACGGAGGTGGAGGGAGAAGATTAATATGATAATGTCTAAGTAGGGCTTAGTGATATTAACCATAGTTGGAAACCTTAATTTCAAGTAATATATTTTTTTAATAGGGGAGGAGAATTTCCCACCCACAATAGACAAAGGAATGCTTAAATTGGTCCATGAGTGACCAAAGTTTGATAAACACTTCCTTAAGAGGTTCGGATTCCTCAGAAAACAGTAGGTTTAGGTGCAGTATCACCATTGTAGTCCTTGAGCTGTAAAACAATAAACAAAACTCTCAAAGAGGAGGAAAGGAAAAAGATGTTAGCGTTCCCTAGTGACATTTTGTGTCTTTTTTTTTTGTAAGTCAGCCTATTTTCTAAAATTCTGGAACTGGGGCCACACTGTTTGTGACCGATCTTTTTCGCCAATCGAGAAAGATTCAATTTAGTGAAGGTGCAGCACCTAATGACATTTTTTGTAATTTTTTGTCTTAACTTGCTTTTGTGTCGAAGAAGACGTATTTTTAACCAACCAACCATATCTCGAACAGGAGGATTGAAAAAAGCGCTTACACAGTACCCCTTTTCGGAATTTCATCAAACTTTCTTAAAATCTGCGTTTAAAATTGTGCTATTTTCGACATTCAGTTTCATCGATCAAAGGAAATTTTAATTATAAATATTATATATTGACTTAGAATTTATTATAAATATGAAACTCACTAACTTTTACTTATCAACCTTATTTGTTTTGTATTATCTTGTTTAAGGCTAACTACTTGATCTCTTTTAAAAAATTGCTTTTCATTCTCCATGACTCCTGTTTCATAATTGTTAATTTTGAGATTATGTTTAACTATATAATACATTCTATTAATGTATTCTTAAACTAATATTTTAAGTACAAAGTCAGTTGCATAGCTTATCTCTGGTTCATTCTATTCCTGTTTGCTAATAAGTCTTTAATTTGTTTATTTCTGGTCCTTAAATTTCATGTCAGGAAATGTGTACGAACCCTGAAAGTCTGTGTAATGCCATTTAATATTTTTCTAGATGCAATATGAATTACTTGAGTTGTTTGAAATGAATTCATTGCAATATGACGAGTTCTGTGTGATGTGAAATGAATTGTTTGATATTTCAAATGAACTGGAGTTTTGGGTGAACTGTGATTAAAGTTTCAGAGGAATTAATCAAAATGCATCTTTTCAGATGGAAACGGTTGCCTCCCATGTCCAGCTTGCGAACAGCATTCGATGTTCTCCACAAACTAGTGACCTTGACATTTGCAGTGCATTGGCGATGTTGATACGAATTAATGATCCTTCTACACAAGAAAAACAAAAACTTCAAGAAACTATTTCCGATATGATAACAGTTTACAACCAGCTCCTAAGTGACATCAAGCAGTGTTCATGTAAGGTAATGTTATTTGTTTTTTTTTTTGCTATATTGAAATAGTTTCTCTTCTTTTCCTTTTTCCAAAGGAAAGATGGCAAAAAAATTTCAAGTTTGATATAAGTGTAAGGTACGTAAACACTGCTGCTTGAAATTAAAGCACTAAAACAAACAGCACTAAAGCACACAAAATTACAATTTTATGGTATTAAATGTGATCTTTTTTTAAACATTTGTGATATAACAGACATACAATTATACGAACATCCCCTGAGTCCCAGTTACTCTATTAAATCGTCAGTTTAGTATACGTATTTTAATATGTATGTTTTTATCAAGTACTCGTAACTAATTTGTTATTACATGGTATGGTAAAAACAAAAAGGCTGTGGCGTGAATTTAAACATGCAAGTATTAAAAAGGGGACAATTGGTTAAATATTTCAAAAATTTGCATAATTCTGCATCAATACAACCTATAAATGTAAATGGATCAGCATATGACTGATCATTTCAAAATGATCATGGTTGAAGATGTTATAAGCAGTAGCAGAAAAGATATTACAGAATACAATAAGGGCCAAATTATTAGCCTGCATCAAAGGCAGTAAACCTGCAAGATAAACAATTGATAAAATGACTGGCACTGGATTACGAACTATTCAGTATATTATTAAATCTTCAAAAGATGACGGTGAACTATCAACATTTTTTAAAAACGTTCGGTCGAAAAACAGTCCTGAATAATCGTGACTGAAGATCATTGAAATGTTTAGTGAACTAAACTAACAACCATGTTGAGATGTGGAAACAAGATCATTTCCCATCCACACAATGAGACAAGAACTCAAAAAATTAGGATTAAAGTTGTGTTGCAAAAAGAACTCGCTTATTAGTGAGACTAATTGAAAAAATATATATATACTCCAATTTTACGAGGGATATAAAGACTGGATTGCTGATCAACAGGGGAAAATCATGTGATCTAGTGAGTCCAGATTTATTCACTTTCAACGCAATGGACACATCAGGATTCGAAGGGAATTGCATGAGACATTAGATTCCTTATGCACTGCACAAACCTCAGAAGGAAGTTTATGATCTGGGTTTGTATCTCTTCGTCAGGTGTAGATCAGCCATGCCATAGAACAATGAAATGAGGTCAACTGAATATCCGAATGTGTCAAATGGCCAGTTCATTCAATCAGTGGGTTTATTCTCTTAAAGGCATAGTCCAGGATTCATCAGGCTCAGATTGCAAAAGATTGGTTCAAGGAATTTTGAAACGTCATTCACACATACTTGAATTGGCCACTGCAAAGTCTGAAATTTAAAACACATTGAAAGTATTGTGAAATATACTGGAGAAGAATCTAAGGAGTAATTTGACGCTTCCTTCATTGACCAAGGACCTTGGTGAAATATTAATGCAAATCTTGACAAAAATAAGTATTGGGACATCGTATAAAAACTTAAAGATCCAATCAATGACACGAGAAATGTGTGCTGTAATTCGCACTAAGGTGATCTAATGAAATATTAGAAATATATAGACGTGTAACTTTTTTTTTTTGCCAGGCAGTGTATACAGTAACTCGAAAAAGGTAAAAAGTATTATTTGGGGCGGGGAGGAAGAAAATCTTGCATTCTTCTGATTAAAACAAATGTATATATATATCATGGTTTTTGCATGCTGATTGATAGACAGCGGGTGAATATCATGAGAGTTGTTATCGTAACCTCCATTTTTATTTAAAGGCAACCCAAGATGAATTGATAGATAAAAAGAACTCTTTGAAAGATGATCTTTGTGGCAACTTAAAGAAATATGAAAGCCTTTATGAATTGTCAAAGAATGACATGGTAGATATAGATCACAGCGCTATGCAGGTAAGAATTCTTTGAAATATCAAATGGTAGTTTCTCATGTCTTACCCTAATAAACGCAAACTGCAAAAAATTAATTTATGACAAATTTGAAAGTGAGATGGGCCATCATTCCCTCAGGTATCATTACAAACTGGTCTTGGATTTCAGTTTTATGAACAAATATGTATTCCACGATTTTGTTTTTGCAGCAATTTCTGATTTCACCTGATATGAGAAACCTCATTTTTCGAGGATTTTGCTTCAAGTTGAGTTTCTTCAAAATATAAACAGATATATACGAGTGAATTAATTTAATATTATTGGTAACAATGTTCAACAATTTTTCACTTTTGGTTTTTTACCAAAATGAAAGTAGCTACCTTTTATAAATTTTGGGTCGCTGAAAACAAAAAAACACCCTTAAAATTCTCTCCTAGCTCAGAGTTTTGAGTAATTGCACTGTTTGTGTTTAACATATAACACCATGGGTTGTTATAATTACGATATGTGAAATAAGAAACAAAATAGGCACTGTCATTCTTGACAAAGCTGTTATCGACTCGGCGCCGTTGCTTCTGGCCTTCGTTTCATGAACCATGTGATCGAGCGGTTAAAACCAGTTCCATCCAATGGCCTCAGCCTTGTACATGGCAGTGGTTGGAGAAGTTCGTATTGCACAGTCGGTTTCTAGATATATTTTTAAAATGATTTGCTTAATTAGTGATTTACTGCATGAGTGACTTTGTACATTTTAACATTTTATGTAAATACATTTATATATAAATTTTGTAGTCCACTGAATGTGCAGCAATGCCCCGCTCCTTCATAAATTTGGCAGACAACTATTGCTATATATGCACGGATATGATTTGTGGTTTCAGGAAGCAGCTATTGACTTCTGCAGTGAAAAAGGCACATGTACTGTACTTTGGATGTCGTGTCGGAGATCAGGATAAATCATGGGCTCCCCACGGTTGTTGTATGACTTGTTCGTCTACCCCGAATACTTGGATACTTGGTGGACAAAGAAAATTTCCGTACGTTTTAGTGTGTCCGCCATGTGGCGTGAACCAACAAACTATACCACCGATTTCTGCATGGTACCATGCTTGAAGAAGGGAATTAATACAAAGAAGATCGAATTCCCTGTTATACCCTCTGTCATTCGCCCAGTTCATTGAGAAGGATTGCCAGTTCCCGATCTCCCTGTGAACATTCCGACAGACAGTAATATGAAAAATGATGGAAGTCAACTTGATGGGTTAAAAAGTGTTTCAAGCACCATTGATGCTGTCCAATATTTCAACTGATGAGTACCTCCTGTAAGGTACATTGAATCATACAATGTGAACTTTATGACTTGAATAGGTATTTAGAACTGCCAAAGATTAAAGCTGAACTCTTAGCATCTAGATTGCAACAGTGGAACCTCTTGGCAGATACTTTTAGAGTATCTATTCTTTGCGATCGTCAAAAAGAATATATATAATAATACGTCAATATTTTTCAGCAGTGACGATGACAATATTTTGCAATGATATTGAAGGTTGGATGCTGCCACTGAACATTCCGTACAAAGCAGACGATTGGAGACTGTTTATAGATGCCTCAAAAACGAGCAAAAAGGCTGTTCTATTGCATAATAGTAATGAAATGTCATCATCAATACCTGTTGTTTATACAGCCCTAGGTAAGAAAGTTATCCTATGTTTTTACGTCATCTGACTCGTATAAATTACAATCAATATTAGTGGTTAGTATGTGGTGATTTCAAAATAATAACAATTGTGCTCAGTCTACAAGGTGTATACAGGAAGTACTGTTACTATATATATATGTCAGTGGGATAGCCATACGAGGCATTCCCATTACAAAGAGAAGGAATAGCCTCTACGAACAGCTTTGTTGCCTGGCACTAAAAACGTTTCATACAAACCTTTAGTGAACCCTAACAGCAGTGTCCTACCACTGCTGTACGTAAAACTGGAACTTACGAAGGTATTTGTGAAAGTCATTAATAAAAATAAACGTGTATTTGACCACTTATGCTAAAAGTTTCCACATCTAAGTATGGAAAAGGTAAAACAGGGGTATTTATAGGTCCTCAGGTACCCAAGGTTTTTTTAAGATGAACAGTTTAAATCCAATCCCAGTTCTTATGAGCTACATGCATGACATTGTTTCCGGAATGTTAGTACACGATTTTTGAGCAACCTTCATGCTGAAAATTGCAAAGACCTAGTGGAATAAATTATATCTGCCTACCAGAAAATTGGATGCAACATATCACTAAAAATGCACTTCCTGCATTCACATATTGATGTCTTCCCAGCAAATTGAAGCGAAAAAGGTGAGCGATTCCATCAGGATATTTCTGCAATGGAACAGCATTACAAAGTGGTCAGTTTCAATATTAGCAAATTTCGGCTGGATGATCCAGAGAGATCTCTCTGACGTTCCCCATAAGCGACAGGCAAAAAGATAGTGTGTATAAAAAGAAAAGCGTATTAACTATTATTCGTACTGTTTTATTCCCATAGCATGATATATAAAATGTAAACAGTGAAATTATTCAGAAACCTGAACCTGGAGGCAATTTTAAGTGAAATTTTTGTGTTCAGTGTCCCGAAATCTATATACGATGGATATTTTCACCTATGTAAAATTTTCACTGTTGAACAATGTAATAATTAACTAAATAATATTAATTGTCGATTAATTTGGTCTTTATTTTTTATCCAATTTTTATTATTTCTTTTCTGTATCTTTTAGGAAATGGTGAAAAAATTGAAGTTCAAGGAGAAATCGACATCTGACATGATTTTGAACAATGAACCATCTACTATCGATGGCATTCTTTTGGAATATGAAACTATGATGGTAAATAATTTTTGCTTTAAATTTCTGGTTAAGGTGTATGTGCATATACTACTTTTTCAGTTACCCATATTTGAGAACCTTCGACATTCAAAAATGGATTTAAAATATTGTATGCTGATAAGATGTGTATTAGTAGTTTTTGTACTTGGGGTACTACCATAACACTTCATGCTATTAACAGTCGAACTTGATTAATTCAAAGCTGAAGAGACCCGAAGCTTAGTTCAAATTTGTCCTAGAATTCGAATTCAAAAAGTTTTTCAAAATAATCGCAAATGCCATACACAACCAAAAAAAAAAAGCATTTTATTCACAGATACTTATGTACAACATTACATAATTACAGTATTTTTAAAAAGACTAAACATTTGTAATCGTTTTTTAGAGTTAATACTTTGAGTATATACTGATTCGGAAGGCAACGCAGCTATAAAAATATACGCTTTTTCGAGCGCTATAAATATATTTTCATTTTTCGTTTACAATATTAAGAAACATAAACATGCACATTGGGGGTCCATGATGAGTTTTTAAATATAATAAAAATGTATCTCCTGCTCGGAAAGAAGCTGTCGTTAGCACAAAAATGACCTTTATAACATCACACGTGTATATGTGATGGCCACACGTCGAGGCGGGAGCACTACAAGTATATGTAAACTCTCTGGTTCCCTTTAGGCTTTGTAAAATATCAATCTCTTGCATTATGCTGTTTTTAGCTCTTATTTTTGCTTCATGGCCTATGTAGATGCGAATTTTTTTGTTTTGTCTTTTTTTAAAAAAGGAGTGGGGTTCTGCTTGTTTTATTTCTTCATCTGAAGTCATAATATTTGACTTAATTGTAGCTAACTTCTGCCAAGATTTAGGGTTTGTAAGAACTCCGCAAGCTTCTAAATACTAGTCAATAATTACAAAGTCATAAGGAATGTCTGTATAATGTCTTCCCACTCTTACACAGTATTCACGGTTTCTTCAATCTTTATTTTGTTGTTCTTCCTTGATGTGATAGAAACCTGCTTTTTGAACATAGTTATAAAGTTATACAGTCCCAAGCCTCGCCCCCTCCCCCCTCAATAGTTTAAACTCAATTACAATTTTACATCACTGTTTCTTGTTGTCAATCCACTGCAGGATGAAGGCCTCCTCCGCATGTTTCCAACGAACTCATTCCTGTGATTTTTGGTTGAATATATATATAATAATTTCATCTATCTCGTCTTTGGCCTTTTCTTTGGGCATGTAGTGGCCAGTGGAATCCGTTCGAGGATGTTTTCGGTTCATATGTTGTCAGTTCTTCTAGCAATATGGCCTGCCCACTTCCATTTCAAACTTTTTACCTTTACAATGATATCACAAACTTTTGTTTGATCTCTTATCCTTTAATTATTATTTTTTATAGGTCTTTTGATCTCATTGTGTTATACCAAGTGTTGGCCACTCTGTGTTCTTTTGTACCATTCGTAGCTTTCGGATACCCTTGGCAGTCAGTGTCCATGTCTCAATTTTGAATATATTGTGATATATAAATATATATAAAATATGATTGTCCTTGCTTCTCCTGATTTTGAAAAAACTGTTGCTGTTTGTGCTGAAAACTGTAGCTGTTTGTACTGAAAACTGTAGCTACCGGCCTTTGAATAAGCAATAGTGTTCCGACTATTGCTTATTCAAAAAACTGGTCTCTGGTGGTGTTTAACTCGCAGTCACAGTTTAGCCCATTTTCCAAGAATAGCCAGTTCACAGTGGGAAGCTTCAATACACTCGTGGGAAGAGGAATTACAGGTCACCTATAGCTTAGTGGTTAGAGCACTTCTCCGGCAAAGAAGAGACGTGGGATCGTACCCCACCAGGTTTCCTAAAATTTCTTTTCTTTCTGCGAGTCATACCATAAACCATAATTTCCGTACATTCTTGGTTAGAATGAAAAACAACAAAATACATCGTTTCTAAAAAACTAAACTGCTGTACCTGTGGCTTTTAACTAGTGTTATTTCAGCTATATTTAAACAGTTTTTCCTTTGTCAAGTGAAACCAGAAAAAAAAAAAATAATAATAATAATAATTCTTCAGCTAATTTTCACCAATGAAACCCCTCCAGGGAAAAATCCGTCTAGAAACGGCATTTCTTTGGTATTTCCTTGGAAAAGAAAACTTTGAATTAACCAAAATAATTTACAGGCAAATTTTTTTTTACCTTAGTTTAATAGTAGGTTCGTGACTCCGGGAAAAGTTAGAATCATTCACTAATTTAGATTGAACATGTTTGAATTACTCGAAGTTGACTGTATTATTTGCCCGGATATTCTTTGCAAAGTGCCAGTTCTTTATTTTTCTCCAGGTGTCTAAAAACGAACGCATGGCGAAAGTCAGAAAAGAGGCAGATGCTGTTCTTGCAGATTTTCAATCGGTTCTCTCCGATTTTATAAAGGTATGTTGGTTTGAATCAGTTTGGTACTTGTTGATTGGAAAATAAAAATATATAAAAAATATAAAATATTTTATTATATATGTCATATGATATATTTAATTTCTTTTAGTCATTCTCATTATACAACGAAGACATTTCTGCAGAAGATGACGCAGCAAAGAAAGCCCCATTCATGGCCGAAGGGATTCTCACGTCGGACCGATTTAAAAAAAGCCTCGATGCATTACAGAATGCATTAGAAAATGAAATGAAAGCTTTGTATGTGGTAAGTTGTGATTTTATTTTGAACTATTTCTGGCCCTGCGGTGACAGTGTGGTAACGTGTTTGCCTAGTGTACCATTAATCCAGGTTTGACTACCAACAGTGCAAAGAACACTTACTCAGAGATCGCACTGCTCACTGTGATCTGTGGTTTGTTTCCTCGGAAAATTGTAGGTCCAGAGGTTCAGATTCCTCGGAAAACAGTAGATCGCTGCACAGCATGACCACTGTAGACCTTGAGCCGTAAAACCACAAACAAAACAAGGAACTATTTATTTTGGATTTGTCTTCTTTGTTTCCACAGTTGCATCGAAAGTGTGGGTTTGATTTCTGGTTATTTCATGGAAGTTTCATGCTGTTCTCTACTACCCCATGGTTCAAGGTTTGTTTCCCTAGGTGAGGGTCCTTATTCTTAAGTTGGTACAGCGTAGCCCTTGCTGTCCTTACGTTATAAAAATCAGTTAACATACCAACCTCATTGTGCACCTTTATGCTCAGAAGAGTAGACTATCAGGATTTGACTTCATTTGTAACGAAAACATCACTGTTTGGCGAAAATTGGTACATGTGGCAGAGTACAGGGGCCAAGACTCGTGAAGGAAAGGGGGGGGGGCTTGAGACTCACTCATCAAGCCTTTTTATATCGGCTTTTTTCTCGGGTCTCCTGCCAAGCCACAATTCATTATGTTAGTCCACTCCATTGTATTCGATTGTTTATAATTTTGCATCTTGGCGGAATAAATATTGATTGAATCTGGGGGGGGGAAAGCAGTAGGTGCAAAAAGACCTTACTGTCTTTCAATTACTGCAAAGATGGTAACTGTCTTTGCATCATGAAACACAAAAGCCTACAGACACTGACCAAAATTTCGAGCACCGTATTGCATTAAAGCTTTTAAACTGTCAGTTTTATAAACTAAGAAACGATCTTGCACTGGTAATGTGTTTACCTCATATGCCATTTACCTGCAGTCAAGTCCCGTGTCCCCTCAAATATAGTTCGGGGGTTGGTTCCTTAGACCTTAAGAGTTTCAGATTCCTCAATCTCTGCTCAGTATGATTTCTGCAGTCCTTGCACTGTGAAAATACAAACGAAAAACCAAGAATAGACAGTGCTGGAATTGATTAACTTTACCAGTGATTGTTCACCTTGTCAACTTGCTACTTGCTCTAACCTACTCCAGGCAAGCTGAAGAGAAATTGTGTAGAAAATATGCTGTATGTTCGACAGTAATATTTAAAAAAAAAATATTGATTTAGCATTACAACTTTTTTTTTTAACCTCTTGTCATAAATCACAATAAATGAGAAACAAGTCAAACCCATGTTAACAGTACTGTAAGCAAATGTATTACCTCCACCTGCTCAGAAATAAATGTGTGGTAGTGCTGTGAATGCATCTGGCTGGTAAGACCACAGACAATGACTTTTAAAGGCATATTTAACCGGGTTTTTTTTAATAAATCTAGGAACGTGACTTTAAAGACAGTACCAAGTGTACACTAGTCCAATGTCTTATAAAGGAACTTCAAGATGTGGAGAAGAGGGAGAACAAGGAGAAGTTGTTAGTTCGAAAGTACCACATCATGGCCACTGATCTGTCCGACGATGCTCTATTTCCCCCAAAGCTTGCTGATCTTTTAACTGTCAGGCAAGGTATCAAAGCCATAAAGTCCAAGCTAAGGCATGCGCTTGTCGATAAAAAGGATCTGGAGGAGGTACTCTTATTTCTAGTTCTTTAAACGCTTAAATGATGTACACTTTGTTAAAAGTACTGTTGCACTTGAATTGTAATGCAGGCTCCTGGATGCAACAGTTTTTTTTCACAAGGAGCAGATACCATAATTTATGTATTTCTATACTGATGGATTTGAAGGTATTTGGTTGTTAATAAACAAATAATCTTGTTTGCCTTTGTTTAGGGTGACCATTCTGACCGTTCAGAAATAGACTTGATCAATTCTGATATCCAAGAGTTTCGGAAAGCCCTCCATCTAATATATAATCAAGAGGATGACTTACTGGTAAATGCCTATTTAGTATAAACACCTTATATTGTCCAACCTCGTTAAAGTGTACATGCATAGTGACAAAAAAACTTGTGAAATATAGTTTGCATTTTTCAAAACGGATAGGATCGTTCTACTCGTGTGCAATTCTATGGAAATTCTGGAAATAGTTCATGTTGAAAGTAATTTATATGTTAAGTATTTTCACATTAACAAGATTTGACTCCGTACAAATTTCTTTGACAAATGCAATGTATTTTTCTGTTTATTTAATATCTTCTGTTTATTTAACTTATTAACACTCGTATGTAGAAAGGTAGAAGAAAAAGAAAATATATCAGCAGCATAATACAGACATACACATACGTACAGAGGGAGGGAGAGAATAATTTATTTTATGTAACATTTACTTTGCTAATGAGGGAAAAAACTGCTTCAGTCGATTTAAGATTAGTTTTGAATATAATTTAATTCATAAAATCACTTAATAAGTAAATTTAATTATATGTATATAATTCTAATAGTGATCGAAGGAATGTATTCTAAAATGGTAGTTTAAACAAGTTCTTTTTTGTTCTGACTCCTGTATTTGGATAATCTGAAGAAAACCCGTTGCCCACTCTTCACAACATCAGAAAGTTTAGTATTTTACTAAAAAATTTGTGGTGGTGAAAGTGTTTCCGTTAAAAAAATTTACAGAGTCTGTATTTTTAAATGGATAGCACTCGCATTGACAATATAAATACTCGCTGGGTGGGATTCTTTTCCAACTCAGCTTCACCATGTTCAAATGTATCGTGGTTAGTTCATAATGTATTGTTGGTTAGTTTATATGTATCGTAGTATTATTCATAACTTATATGTTTATTCCATTAAATATTTCATTTTCACTTTCGTAAAAAATTATCAATAGTCAAGGTTTTCAAATACTGTTTGTGTTCCATTATTTTTATGTGTATGATCCATAATTGTTTTCCATGGTTCAGTCTTTTTTTTTTTTTAATATATTGCGTAAAGCCTTATGGGAACCTTAAATGAATAAAACTGCGAGAAGAGTCACTTTTCCTGATTTAAGAGCAGTGCTGTGTTAATAAAATGTAATACTGGTATTGAATGAAAACTGAGTATATAAATGAAGTTTATTATAGAAAGTAAACAGCCTAGAATAAGAGACCTTTGTTGTCCTTACTATAAAGACACCAACATTTAATCAATTATCTATTTGAATGCATTTTGCGATTAATGTTATATTGATCTGTAGTTGTTCTTAATATTTTGCTTTACTTTGAACAGAAACAGCTTTCAAAGTTGTGTACCACAAATTTCCCGGAATTTGAACTTCAACATCCAGAGCTGAATCTCGAGACATACAGGGTATACTTCTTTTCGTAATTTTTATACTTATGCGTTTCTAACAACTTCCTGTGACCAGTAATGAGCATGAATTGGCTCTGAAACTAACTTTTGAAGTATGAATCGGTTCAGGGTTCGCATTAACGCTTCTACAAGTGTATGTCACGTATTAAAAACAAGAAATACGCTTCAGGAATTAAAGCACGCGTGTTTTCGCGCATTGAAAATCAATCGTCAAAATTGAATTTTTCTGATTTGAGAAAAAAAAATAAATAAATAGAAAGGCATGCCGCTTTCTTCAGCGGTCAAATGCTGCTCTAGCAATATTCTATGTATAACTTCCAAAATTTTCTACCAGCAATTCCCGATGAGGGAAAAACGGCATTTAATTCTTTGCCTTAAACTTTATCAGTTACACTTCATCTTTCTTTCCAAACTACGCAAAAGACAACAGATGCACCACGACAGTTATATAACAGACAAATCAGGTGTCAGTAAGCAAAAGTTTTCAGAAACGAACAGGCAAAAGTTAAAACAAATATGTGTTTTGTTTACGACCTCTGACTCATCTGACTTTTGATGCAGAATTGAACAAGATGTTCTGCAGTCAGTGCCAGAAACATAATATGAAAGTAGGAATGGCTACAACCAGATCATCATGTCTGCAAAAGAGCACTCTTTTACAACATGCTGCAGGGTTCGTAGAAGATGACTTAAAAGAAGAGTTCTGCACATCCAATCGTTGTTGACTCGATATAACGAAATAAACATGAAGGACTTCTGCAACTTGGTTGTTACTTCAAAAGTTGATGAACAGTTCCTGTACCCTCAATTTTCTATCTTGGCACAGATCGCCTCAGTAATTCTTTATCCACTGCAACATGTGAAAGAGGATTTTCTACCCATAACCGCATACGATCTGTCAAACGTAATAGATTGTCTGAGAAACATGTGGATACTCTAATGCAATTGTCTGAAACTGGTCCTCAATTTATTGAGAAAAATGGTGATGTTGAATGTGCTTTCGCATTTGAAAGGGCAATAGATTATTTTTTAAAAAACAAGCACCTAGCATTATTACTGCAAAATGATGAAAATCAGTACAGATTAAATTTTATTACTTGTTTCCTAACTTTTTTTTTTTTTTTAAATATACAAATACAACCAAACTCTCTCTGTTCTTTTGAAACCTATCTGAACTGCTCAATGTAATTTGTGTAACTACTTTGAAGAAGTATTTTGTTATATATATTATGCATTGGTGCATATCTTTGAAATTGCTCCTTTATATCCTAAAATGCTCCGTGGAAAATTGAAGAGGAGTATTTTTACTCCTTTGAAAAATTTCTAGTGCGATCAATGAATCGGTTAACTTTTTTTTATTACGAAGTGCTAAAAAGAGAAGTAGGCTCTTGGCGAACTGATTGTGAAATTCAAATTTTTTTTGCTGTGCAGTGAACTGGTTATTAAAATTTCGTTAACCCATCACTTCCTGTGGCATATTTGGTTTTTGTGTCTCCCATTCTTTCCTTGACCATTTGATGCTTACTAAATTTTAAAAAAAAAAGCGTATATGTGTTGAAGATGAATGATAAATGCAATGTGTTCCATTGGTTATGCCTGTTGCCTTCAGATCTTCTAATTTTAGGTTTGACTTCCTAGTAAGTTTGGTTCTTTGCGAATGTATCATTTGGTGGCATCAGTCACCTGTGATCTCATATACATGGTGCTCTTATATCAAATTGACTCTCAGTTATCTGCTTTTATCTGGAAATTCAAATACCATCATACAATAATTGTAATAAAAACCGAAAATAATGGACATTTGCAAAAAACAAAATGTGGAATAAGCATCTTATTTATCTTCCCAACAGTACAACGTTCCACTACTCGTTGAAAATGGCACCTATATAATACATTGTTTACTGCGTATGTAGAATGCTATACAAAAAGACCCATATATATATAATGAGGAGCTTGGGCCTAGCAAAAATACTCCAAGTCCATTCCTTGCTAAATCTGTTTTGGAATTTACAATTCCAAACTTTAAAAATGATCTCTGTATATGTATGTAATATACATATACAATTGTATTTGACTCATTTAAAATTTAATGAACAATGTAGTATTACTCGCAGGCTATGGGTATTCACAACCTCCCTTAGAGTTCTCCAATGGAAGTTGGTTAGCTATATTCTGTGTTTAGGAAAAGACCAGTTGTTTATACATTGTAAAAGTTGTTTTGTGTATGGGGGAGGGATGTCTTTCTGTCTGTTCTTAGTGTTTTAAAAGAGATTATCATCAAATTTGTGGGCGATAAGCGGACCAATGTCTTCGTCAAATTGATCGGGCATTTTTCTTCATTCAGTCTGGGGAGTACGAAAGCCTTGCGTTTTCAAAGTAATGAAATTGTAGTGCACTTTAACCTTGCACCAAACAAAATCCACATTTTCCTTGCAAAATTCACAAACTCGTTATAAGTAGATCTTTCTGTATATAAAGTTGATACATCAGTGTAAAGAATGGTATTTATATATATATATATATATATATATATTATTTATTTTTAGAAATATGAAGGCTTGTACAAACAAAATTGGGAACTGGAAGAGTTCAACTGTGAGAAAGTTACGGATCGGGGAAGCATGTGCTATGAAGCGATGTTCGGCGAGCATCCCGTAATCATAAAAGTAATGAGGACTTCAATGTGGATTTTGTTTTCGTTTTAATCCTTAAATTTTTGGCCTGTGCTATATATTTGACTTACTTTCTCTCCCAGTGAGCTTGTTGGTGCAGAATGACTCTTGCTGTCCTTGTACAACCAACCAACCAACTCAATGAGCTTGGTTGTCTGTCAGTATGTCATGGTTCGGATGTCACGTTAAGCAGGGATGGGAGCGAGTCTCCTTTTTAGCTAAAAGTCTTTTCCTTTCTTTCTTTTTTTTTATCAGTTTCTTTTAGGTAGTTTTAAGTATCTTTTTTTGGGGGGAATTTGGTCTCGTAAATCTTTTTTTTTTAAAGAAATGGCTCTCTAAATGTGGTTTTTTTTGTTTTTTTATATACTTATTTTTGGTGTATGTGCATGTGTGTGTTTTGTTTTTTCCCCCTGTAATTCAACATTGTTGAATTATTCAACAATAAAGACTTTGCCAAGGTTGTAAATTACAGACACACGCTGGCACTTTTTTTTGCTGTATTATTTCTTGTAAGTTGAGCTGCTGTTTCTTTCAGAATTTATTATTTTGAAAGCTAATACCCTTTTGTCACATTTCCTCATTTCATGTTTGCTTTTAGATAATATAATAGCTATTGGCAGCTCGTGAGATGAAGTAGTTTTCTGCCAGCTCTTCGATATAAATCTGCTCTCTAAGGAACTTGTCTGTACATCATAGACATGCGTCGTTGAGCTCAATTGAGAACGGAGTTATATCGAGACCTTGCATTAAAGCTGCTTTATTTCGCAAGTCGCGATTGTTAATCTCCCCGATGAAGCGTAACTGAGGGGCATTTCGGTGCTTTTGTTTAGAGTGGAAAGAGATTAAGCACTTTTTAAATCAGTTTCAATAATTTGTGTATATCTAATAAAATTTTTATTTCGATTTAAAAAAGACATTTAACATTATAATGAAATGTAATTTAGTAAATGTATTCCAACATGTTTCATCAGGTTTGGCTACTCTTTATCAGGGAATTAAAGTAGATGTTGTATTAATTTGTTTACTGTTTGTATAATGATATTATTTACATGCAATTTAAGAATTGTTGCCAAATATACTGGAGAAAACGTGGAGAATTTAGATGCGTTATGAATATTTAAATTAATATGCATATATTATACTTTTTCTTTCAAATACATTGGCAACGTTTCTCCAATCACTTATAACTAATACCATAATACAAACAATAAACAAATGAATAGAACATTCTATTTAATCCTCTAATGAAGTCTGTTCGTACCAGATTAAACTTGCCCTTACTAAACTGAACTTCACTATAATGTCATGATTGTCCTTTTTAAATCCTGCTGTGTAGAGATCACTTTCTTATTTTATTTATTTATGTATACACACACACACACACACATATATATGAGATGTAAAGTTCCAAATTTTGCCTTACCCATTCTGTTGATTTTGAAAAAACATGAAAAATTGTTGTTCGTTAACATGGATGTCTATGCACACTGCCTATTTTAAATATGCAAAATATAGGTATGTGATTGTTTTAACCCCGGAATGCATTGCAATGAGGAAGAAAACTGGGAGTACCAATATGTTCATACTCAAAATTAATAAAAATGGATAAAACTGAATTTGAAACTTGATGCCTTATATACACACACACACACACACACAGTAGAACCTCCATATAACGAACTTCTGTATAGCGAAATTCTCTATATAGCAAAGATTTGTATATCTTCATAGTTATTACGTGTAGAAGTGTTTCTATATAACAAAATAAATTTCCATATAACGAAATTTTTAGCAACCAAAACAGAAAGTTGAGTGGTAATGTCAGCGATATCGGGTTCGGTATACAATACATACACTTGAAAACATCTATTTTTAAATGGTTGAATGTTATTTATGAGAAACAGTCCTTTACTGTAAAGCGGGATTTTAATTGTGGTATTATATTGTAATGCCCTGGTTCATGAATACATCGTTTCCACCTAGCGAATTTTCTACGCAATGGAATTTTTTTTTATAGAACCGTCCACTTCTTCATATGGAGCTTCTACTGTATTTATATATGTTTCTATTGTTTCAGGGAAACAAAGAGTAAAAGAAGCATTTTAGTGCAAAATTTAAAGATGCATTATGGGTAAATGCAAGTTTCGGAACTTGTGGTTAAAAAACAAAAAGACAGCACTGGTCATGAATTTTCATTGTGGTGTGGTAAACAAAGTGAATGTGAGACGTTTTGCAAACTATGTACTTCTGTGGTAAATATTGAAAATAAGGGTGTTCATCATTACTACAACATGCTAGTGACGTCAAACGTAAGAAAATCTTGTGAGAGACTGTGAATCTAAAACAGATGACTTTGTGCAGGCTTATTTCAAAACTTCAAGATAAAGAACAATTTGGTGGCTCTTTTACTAACATTGATACAGAGAGTTTGCTTAATCTAAATAACTAGTTAGTGCTAACAAGTTCAAAAGATAAAGGAACTACTGCTAAGACAATTCTTATACTCAAGCATATTTGCAACAATTTCTCAGCTAATTCTTCCAGTGACTGGAAGCAAGTTTTGGAATCCATGTTTCCGGGATCAGTTCCATCCGACTCCATTCTCAGTCCAAAAAAAAAATGCGGTATCTCATAACAGATGCTCTTGGTATATATTTTCATGATCAAATGTTGGAAGATTTAGGCTTGACACTTTTTACTGTTTCATATGATGAAACGACTAATATTGAAAACAAAAAAGAGTTGCAAATCCCTGTTCGTTATTGGTCAGAGACCAGAACCGAAGTTGTTTCCCAACATTTGGGAACCATCTTAATCGAATTTATTTTATTATTATTTTGTTTTTTGGGACTGTCCTTGTTGAGTCCTCAAACCAGTTGAGGACCTAGGTTTTGTATATGTATGTATTTATAATTTTATTGTTTTCTGTAAATCTTATTTTGTATTGAAATAAAGAAAATGTTGGCCATACCCCATCTATGTTCAAAACGAAATAACGGTTTTTATTGTATCTGGAAGAATTTTGAAATTAACTTTGCTAGATCTAATAAATTAACATTTTGTTCTGAACTTAACCCAGGTAGGGGATTTTAATTTAAAAAAAAAAACGTTTTCAGGCAAGTCCACATCAGAACAACAGTCACTTTTCTGTCTTTTTTTAGAGATTCTGAATATGTTTCTCTCTCTCTCTTTGTAGTTTTAATGTGTTTTGCTTCTAAACCCTCCCATCCCTGAAATCAAGTCTTCAGTCTGGAATGACCTACAGCGTTATCTTTGAAACTTAAAATGTGGAAACACAATGTTGATTCACTAGAATTGTAAAGACCTGCTTTATCTTTTCAGCAGAGAACTGTGGTTATGCGGTGGTATTGCATTCACCTGGCATGTGCTGTTATCTACGTTTTATTTCTCATTGCGCCCAGCGGGTGGGGAGGAACTGCCACTAAACTGCCTTCGATTCACTAAAGGCCTTGCCATCTTTTCAGCAGAGACCCTGTGGTTGTGCAGCAGTAAGGCATTCACCTAGTATGCTGTTAATCCATGTGTGACTTCTAATGGTACCATTTTAGTTTTAATTTATTCTCATTTTATACCTATGTACGGTGTCACCTTGTTTGGCACAGAATGACCCTTGCTGTCCTAGCACCATAAAAATTAACCAACCAACCTTTTTTTTGAGGGGAGGGGAAGCATGTGCCACTAAACTGCCTTTGATTAACTGGAGTCATAAAGACCATCTTTTCAGCAGATGATCCTGTGGTTGTGTGGCAGTCACACTTTCACTGACACACTGTTAATCCATATTTGACTTCTCTAACGGCACATTGGGGGGAGCACCTGCTACTAAACTGCCCACTGTAGTGCAGCTGCCCTGGGCCTTAACAGGTTAGAACACCTTGAGGAAAATATAGGTGCACTTCCGTATGGTTGCATAATGGTAACATATTTGTATATTGTGTCATTAGCCTAGGTTCAACTCCAACGGTATTGGAGAATGCATGCTCACCATGGTCCAGAGGTTTAGTTTCCGTGGCTAACTGTGGATTCCTCGGAAATCTATAAGTCCCGGTGGATCATGACCGTTGCTGTCCTTAAATCATAAAAACCCAATTTTCCCGACCTGCAAAACTCTGCTTCACTGTATTCATTAAAAATGGTTATTTTTGTAGTTCGAGAAACAAACCTTTTTAATATATGTTTCATTCAGGAGTTCTTGCTGGATTGTGAAGATAAATCTACGATACTTCTGGAGAAAGTTATGCAGTGGCATTCATTATCCAGTGACTGTTTAGTTCCGATTTGGGCTGTATTTAAAAAGGTGAGTCAGTTGGGTCTACGTTTCTAGAATTCCTTCTTCGATGAAATATGGCTCTTCACTCACCATTAACACAGTCATAAGGGGGTAAAGTTTTGACTTGTTCTTTATTCTTTTCAGGGTGATAGACAAATGTTTGTTATGACGCCACGGCAATCAACTCTACTTGATCAAATAGGGTCGCTTTCAAAGTCTGAAAGCTACGATATACTTACTTCTGTGTTGAAAAGCATTCATGCTTTGCATAAAAATGACATAGTTCATGGTTGCATTGATCTATTAACTGTTCTTGTTGATGAGAAGGAGGTTTCCTTAGATTTCTGTTTCAGACATGTAAGTTATTTGCCATTGTTTTTATTATTAAGAAATAGAAGTGTATGATTAGTGTGATGTGATGAAAATAGTTTGAGTAACAGAATTTGGGAATTTAAATTTCTTTGAAAACTAGGTCCCTAGTACAGCATGTTCTAACATCTCTTTTCATACAGTATATACAATCTCACCTTGATTGGCGCAAAATGACCCTTGTGCCATAAAAATACAACCAACCGACCAATATGTCTTCGATAAGACACAAAAAACAACGTTTTAGAAGCGTATTTATGTCAAGATTGAGTTCAAGCTACGCGTTTCGGGCGATAAAAGTTCGCCCTTCTTCGGGAGTGAACACGTGGAATATCGTCAACAAACGATAGCCATCAACCTCGTTTGTTGACGATATTCCACGTGTTCACTCCCGAAGAAGGGCGAACTTTTATCGCCCGAAATGAGTAGTTTGAACACAATCTTGACATAAATACGCTTCTAAAACGTTGTTTTTTGTGTCTTATTTATATTGCGTATTGTTTCGTCGAATATTTCCACAGTATGTCTTCGCACCATAAAAGGTAGCCATGCTAATAGCAATAGAATGCTTAAAAGTAGTTAGATTTTTCTTTCGAACAATTTGAGCTGGTGCTTGAGCAATTGAAATCAAGGATAGTGGCGAAGCGGAAAATGAACATGTGGAAGAATTCACCATCACAAAACATGAAGCAATATTACTTCACAAATTATGGAACTAGTCACTGATGCTAACTCAAACTTCAATTACAACTATGTAACTTTTACAATTTTTATGTACATTTACAAATATGTAACTTTGTCAGAATATGGGCATGGTTTTCAGTAGTTATGAAGTTTTATGAAACATATTACTTCTAATCCTGTTCCATGCTTGTATATACTGGAATTTCCGGTTTTAAAGATAATGAAGCGGTGCCCGAGAACAAAGAATTGGGTTTTAGAATATCTTACGACTAACAACTGCTCACTGTAGTTTAAGGGAGGGGTTCCGTTTGAACGTTCGGATTTAAAAAAAAAAAATCATTGGTCCACTTCCCTACCATAGTAGAGTGGTAACCCATTTGTCTGTCACGCCGTTAACCCGGGTTCTACTCCCAGTATTGTAACAGATCGTGTGTGCCACACGTGTACCAAATCGATCAGTGATTTAGTCATTAAATAATTTGGCACCACTAGTGTGCCACATCTTTTAGTCTGAGGTTCAATTTCTGTGGCAGAAGAAGCCCGTATTCCTCTGACAGGGTTCCCATGTAACTTGGAATTATCAGGGAATTTAAAATTGACCCTAAAAAGTCAGGGAAAAGCGAAATTTTTTGGTCAAACCTAGGAAAAATCAAGGAAAACGTTCCAAACCTGTTCTGAATGGCTAAATTTCACACGAACATGAAGCCATTTTTCCCAAAACCAAAGTTTAATTCAAAGTTTTGTTTGTTATCAGTCAGGGAAATTTGCTGGAGAAATCGGGGGCTTTTTTTTTAAAAAGAGGGTTTCCAATAGATACTGAACCTGGGATTGCTGTTGGTTTTTCTGTCTGTACGCAATGAAAAGGCAAAGGTCTTCCGTAAATGCAATAATGATGGCTATTGTTGACATTGAAAATCTATGAATTTGAGAGTTGCGAATTAATGTTAATTGAAACCCGCTAAATTTAAATATCGACCTTAGGCGATTTTCTTTCACTTGCTTGTTTTTTTGTTTTTTTTAATTAGGTGAGTTGGAACCATGCTCTGAAAACCAGATTTTAATGCAGCATGATGTTTGCTGTCGTTGTGCCATAAAAACATAAATGAGAACTTTAGATTTTTTTTTAATTAGGACATTTTTTTTCCCAATTATCTTAATGACTTAACAATTGTCAAAGTTTTAATGTATTTTCCCTTTTGTTTAGAAGTATTTGACTTCTGTGTCATCCAGCAAAGACCTCAAGTTTCAGTCACCAGAGATTTTGCGTGGCGGTGACCCTTGTAAAGCTAGTGATATGTTTAGCTTTGGCTGCTTATTGTTATCGGTATGTATTTTATTTATTTTTTTGTTTGAGATTGAAAATTTTTAAGGGTGCAGCATATATTTAACAAACATGATTTTAAATATGAAATACAAATTTTGATAAATAATGAATGAATAGTTTTTAAATTCAAAGGAAAACTTTAAATGTACCAATACAGTACAATTGAAATTCGATATCTCTGAAAAATTTGATCTTTTCCCCATCTTGTTTTTAAAAATCATTTAGTCACACAGTCAGTTAATGTGTATGTGCCATTATTTATATTAATGATATTACAAATATTAATGTTTTGCCAGAAAACACAAACAGTTCTTCTGTTGTTAAGGTCGTTGAACAATGATTGACATTTTATACAAAAGAATCCACACTTCAGATAACAATGGTTTCACCCAAATGTCATTAACTTTATATTCTTTTGTTTTAGTGAATCAGTAAATTTGAATTGACCAAGCATGTCATCGTTTCGTGATAATGTACCTCTTGAAGTTTGAATGTCAGAACCCAGATATAAGGGGGAAAAAATGCCAGTCCTTTTATTATACTATAATTTTTGCCACCCACGTTTTAATTACAGCTCAAACTAGAGCTTATGTAATTTTGGAGAAAAAGAGACGCTTTCCCCATCCTGGATTCGAACCAGGGTCCCTCCGTTTAGCCCGGAGTGTCTTGGACCGCTAGACGAATGAGGACAGGAAACAACGCTCTCTTTCTCCGTATGTAAAGATGTTAAGGTATTATTACCCTCCGCAGGGATAACACAATTGCCAAATATGGTCAACACAAGAAAGCCTCCGGGGCGAGAATTTTGTGAGTTTTCGTGGGGGAATTTATTATACTATAATTTTTGCCACCCACGTTTTAATTACAGCTCAAACTAGAGCTTGTGTAATTTTGGAGAAAAAGAGACGCTTTCCCCATCCTGGATTCGATTTCAGTCCTTTTATGTTTGTTATATGCGGATTCGACCGTATTTGATAAAATTTGGTTCTATGAAAATGAGAGAAATTATGATTTTTTTTTATTTCTTGCAGCTTCTGGTTCCAGATATTCCTCTGTTTTGCAAATCCCCACGTGTAACTTTAGATCTTTCACCATACCAGAAGGAGGTAAGACAGACGGGGATGGTTCACATAACTTTTTTGAAATTGGAGCGTTTCTTTTAAGATTTTACCAGTGATTGATTTTTTGTATTTAAATTTATTTTTCCTGGTACTTTGTATTTTATTTCAACGTTTTAAAAAATCAGAACTTAATTATACATAAATAATGAAGAATTAGCAGATACATATTGTGTGAATGTTTGGCTTATACCTAAACATTTGACTTTGCAAAAACCTTTCATGCGGCACAACGTTTCTGAAACTATCATCCTTGTGTCATAAATTGCAAACGAACCTCGTGTGAAAAATGGATATTTCTGTGCATATTTTTGCATTTATGTTTGTGGCTATCTCTTTATTAATATAGGATCTGGTGCACTTTTGAAGGCAGTTTTTATGCGTTATTTTGTAATGAAGTTGATCTTAATATGATTTTTTCAAATACTGTAGTGCAGAAAATAAGGCAGAAATAAATATCAAATAAAATAAATAAAATATCAAGTAATAGAATAAAATATCAAGTCAAATAAGTCTGTATAGCAAGGTGTCTACTCATCTGGAAAACCTAGAAAAGTAAGGGATGTTTTTTTTGACTGGAAAAGTCGGGGAAATTGGAAATACAAAGGCCCAAGTCAGGAAAATTTGAAATTCATTGTTATAATAAATAGCTAATTAAAATAATTTTCCTGAACTATGCTTTTCGTACCACATTGCATACTGAAAATTTTGAAAAACTTATACTTTTAACTAAACTTCTTCCAGAAATTACCCTTTTGCATCAAAACTAATATAATTTATATAAAATTATTAAGCCCGTATATTTCTCAGGAGAAAATGTTTGCCAAATATTAACTAAAACTAGATTTTTTTTTAGCTAAATTATCTAACCTGTAAGGAATTGTGACCATACTAATCCCCTTTCTCTTATATATAGCAGGGGTCCTCCCACTTGTCTTATATTTTCATTTTTTAAAATTTTTTTTAGTTACTGGTATAAAAAATAACTGTATCATAGGTTATCTTTCCGGGTTTTGATCCTCAATATGGAGTATCTTGCAAACGCTTAAGTGGCCATTTTATTGGTTACTTGAAGATGTAATTGTAAAACTTTTTTCAACTTCCTAGGGTACTAAATAAATTCACTCCTCCTCTGACATTGTTGCGAGGAACATAACAGACTGCTTGTTAATGCAATGGTTGATTTTTCTTCTAACAATGACCCATTTGCTTTCAGATTGGACTGTTAACTTCTAAGTTTATCTTAGATACTAACTGTAGTACTTTTTTAATATTTTCAGATTAAGGTGTGAATTTGATGTATGAAGTAAAATTGGTGTATAAGTATAAACATTCCTCGTGATGCATTATTCCAAGAAAGCTGGCTGAGTGGAAAGGGTGGGAAATAAAACATTTAATTGAATTGTGGTGTACAAAGCATACAGACTATGGCACACTGCTTCATATGCAAAAAGACCTTTAGTGTTAGAAATTCAGGAATACAACAAGTATTATAACATACAAATACGTCAAAACACAAGATTTTGGTGACAACTGCTTTGACAAAAATCAAATAAAATTCACAGTGTCGGTTTCATCATCTGGACAGAAGTCTTCAAATTTTGTATCTAGTGCTGAAACTTTGAAACACTGGAATGTGAATGATGCTGATAGAGTATCTAATGCAGAATGTTTATGGACAATGAAAATTGTTGAAGCTGGTTACCCATTCAGTTCTTGTAAAAATTAGAAAAATGTGTTTTGTAAAATGTTTCTAGACAGCAAAATTTCTAAGCCATTTACGCTAGGACAAACTGAGGTTTCATATGAAATTGCACACGGACTTGGACCATATTTTCATAATCAGTTGATTATCTCTGTTAGGAAAAGTGACTCTTATTTTACCATATCATTGGATGAGGCAACGACTCAAGCTTGAAAGAAACAGACATCCACATTCGATACTGGGACAGTGATCAGGAGAAGGTTGTATGTCACTTCTTGTGTTGCTTTGAGCTTGGTCATGCAACTGCTGATATACTTAAGGAAAAGATACTGTTATCCCTATCAAAAGACCACTTGCTTCTTAATATATTACTTGCCATTGGTTCAGATGGGCCTCCAGTGAATGTGAAACGTCTGAAGGATATTCATTCTATTCTCAAAGGTGAGGGTTTGCCAGGTTTAATTAATATTGGTACATGCAATTTGCATGTCTTGCATAATTCTTTTAGGCATGGCATAACTCAGTGCTTAAGTCATTGGGAGATCGAAGACTTTTTGGATGCCGTACATAAGTATCCAGCCAGAAGTGAGGATTTTCACAATATTCAGAATAACCTTGAAATGGAGCAGAAACACATGTTGAGGTTTGTTAACAATAGCTGGTTTTCTATGGTCCCTGTTATTTCAGTAATAACAAAGCAATGGTCTGCCTTAGAGGAGTATTTCCTTGAGTACATCCTCAAAAACAGCAAGAATCGGTGGAAGCCTAAACTTTATCTAAGTATTAGATCTCACCTGAAGGATCCAACAACTTTAGCCCACGTGCTTTTCCGGAAGTCAGTGGATGAGACTTTTGATAAATTTCTTCTTTTAATGCAACGAGAAGAACCCTTGATACATATTCTATATGATGACATTTGCTGTGTTATGTGAAGCCTTGGTTTAAGAATTGTTAAACCAGAACTGTTGGGAAATATGTCTGTAACAAACCTAAAGAACTTTGATTTCAATAACCTGGAAAATATTCTTCCAACAACTGAAATTGATGTTGGAATTCTTGCCAGGAATGAAGCTTTAAGACTGAAGGAAAAAGAATTAAAACTATTTTTCCATGTGGCGAAACATTTTATTATGACAATAATTGAATATTTACTTGATAAAGTTTCCCCGAGCAACAAGTTACTGAAAAATGTCCAGTGTCTTCATCCATTATTTAAGACAGAACTAATGTCTTTGAACTGCGTAGCAAGAGTGGCTAAAGAAATGCCACGTGTTTTCCAGGAGAATAATGTGGATAAGCTTTCTGACCAGTGGAAGTTATACATGATTGAACAAGTGATTGAATATACCCTGGCAACTGAAGCTAGGGAAAATAGAATTGATAATGTAGAATTTACATTATCAATTCTATGGCCCCTGATGTAGATGATCTGTTTGAAGAATCAGAGATTCAAGATGAGAAACCTGCAAACAAAAGTTCCACCCCTGTAACAAGAATAGATGTTTATTGGTCTAATGTCCTGAAGAAGAAGAATCTTGGGGAGAAATACCTTCTACTTTCTCGTTTAGTCAAAGCGGCACTGGCACTTTCCCATGGGTAGGCGGACGTTGAGAGAGAGTTTTCGCTTAGAAGACACTTTAACTCAAATCGTCTACTGTTAAATGAGTTACCAGTGAACTGTGCAGGCTACAATAAAAGTAAAGAATGACATTTGTGACATACCTATTACCCCACTGTGCCTAAAGTATTTCCAAGAAGCACATAGTAAATACAGAAACCATTTGGAAGAGTGTAAAAAGAGATTTTCAGCTAAAAAAAAATGAAAAGAAATCATCCTTCAGATGTTGAAATACTTGAGAAAAAAATTAAAAGGCTACAGGAATTAATCAAAACAAGTCATTCACTGATTCGGGAAGCTAATGAAAGACTTTCAAAAGGTACTAAAAGAACGGATATGAAAAAAATGTCAGCTGCACAGGCCTTGCTAGAGTCGGGGCATAAACAACTCATAGCAAATACAGAGGAAATGAAGCATTCAGAAACTACATCGTTCTCACAGATAAAGGGGACTGATAAGTAGTCAGTATAGAACAATAAATCCTTTTAGGGAACTTTATCTAACATTATGGTTTTGAAATGATCACATGAATGACTGTTTCTAAAACATCTAAAGTTTGGTTAACGTTATGGTACCGACTTCTAGTTGGATGGACGAATTATGATTGCAAAAATTGTACCACATGTGATATAAATTGTTAACATAACTATCTAAAGGTTTCATTCAGTCCTTCTACTACATAGGTGACCATATCTTATTTTTCATCTACACCTTATTTAATAGTATAATTCTCATCTTTCTTTTTACTTTTTTTTTGCATTTACTGTATATTATTAACAGTTAGATATATTTGTTGTCTTTTAATTCAGTGGCACAGGTTCACATTTGAACTTACGCCTATCATTTGGTATAATAACGTGTGTATTGTGTAGTGAGAATTGAATATCTGCCATACTACATGTGTCAAATTGACATAGACGGCAGATGTGGGGGTAGTTGGTTTTAAACCTGCCTCGCAAAAAAAAAATTTCACGAGGAAAATCAGAAGATTTAGAAATTTACCTCTTACTGTGGGCTTTTTTTTGTTTTGTTTTTGGTGCTACTGATACGTCCTATATTTATTTCATAAATGTCCTATATTTTTTTAAGTTGTGTCTGACCCCTGATATAGTTATACACACTTTAAATGAAATAGAAGATGAAGTTTCAGCTTTGCGATTATATAGTTAAACTCTTTTATAATGAACTCAAAAAGGGCCAAATGGAAATGTTGCTGTAAATATTTAATTAATGCAAGTTTTTAGTGTAAAGAAATGCATTTTTTAATACAGTTTTTTGTATTTGTAAATTCACTGTAATTGAGTTACAAGTTGCTTTGGGGTTTATAGTAGTGGATTTTATGGTCTTAAAACTTTTGATTACGTAAATTTTATTGCATTAAGTGTTGTTTATTGTAATTAGTGACTGGAAATTAAGATTTGGTCTGCAAAACTTGGAAAAGTCAGGGAAGTTTGAAACAGAATTTGAGTAGACACTTGGTATAAGTTTTCAAAAATCCATAAAAAAAAAGGAAAAAATCATTTCATTGAGATGCGGTTTTTACAGTAAATATTACCTGGTTGTGTTTTTTCCCCCCAGAATTAACACTTGTAGTTCAAAATTTGCCGAGGGGCAGTTCTTTAGATATTTGAAAGACAATGAAATTGATTACTGTGTGTTAGGTTTATGTATTATACTACCAAGTGTTTGAATAATCTCCACTATAAGTTGTGATACAATTCAAACAAATTATAACGTTTGTTACTGTAAGGTGCAGCATATTCTTGCTCTTACACAGAAATCTCATAAAGGTCGCATTGCTCACTGTAATTCAGTGTTTGGTTCCCTAGGCCTTAAAGAGGTTTGGATTCCGCAGAAAATTACAGGTCCAGAGGTTCAGATTCTTCGGAAAATTGTAGGCCCAGAGGTTCGGGTTCCTCGAAAAATTGTAGGTCTAGAGGTCCAGATTCCTCGGAGAATTGTAGGTCCAGAGGTTCAGATTCCTCGGAAAATTGTAGGTTCAGAAGTTCGGATTCCTCGGAAAACAATAGGTCCTGGTGCAGCATGACCATTATAGTCCTTGAGCCGTAAAACCACAAACATACAAAGAAATGCCTTAGGTCTGTGATTAATAATGGATTAAATTAGAACAAAAGACTTAATAATGGATAATATAGTCGTCAAGAAAGCATGTCTTTTAAGAGCGATAGTTTCAGAGGGAGAAGAACGACTTAATATGCCTTAGCCAAGATACTTATTTACCAAATGCTGCCTAAAATTTTATGCACTTTTATTAAATTTAAGATCTTAGATGTAGCAAATATGGTTTATGGGCAGTTAAGTATCAGGAGGGAGAGAAATGTAGAATGTGTGCATATGTGATACATACTGCCTATCTACCACAAGCACTTCTTGTAGAATTCGGCCCAGGGATTATGCCAGTGTGTATGCATTTCTTCGGGCATTTCCCGTATTGAAAATAAGCTGTCCTACAAGGATTTCTTGTGTCAGTTCATGTGCTGCTAATTTTTTAATCACTATTTCTTTTTTTAAATTTGAAAATTTAACTGATATTGCTCTGCAGGATTAAAAATTCTAATAGGAATTCTTATTGTTTTGTTGTAGATAAAAGAAGCGTTGTCTCCAACTGGTTGCTCCACAGTTTCTGCCTTAATCCAACAGCAGGCACATAAACGGCCAACAGCAGAATTTTTGCTTCAGGGTCGATTTCCACATATTTTTATACCATCTGATAAACTTAAAGTCAATCAACCTACAAATGTGGTTAATAAGCCAACAAATAATGTAAGTGATGAAGCTGCCGAGGGAACAAGCGATTCGGCCACAAATGGGGTGAGTGATGTGGCCACTGATAGGGTGAGTGATGTGGTTGCCGATGGGGTCAGCGATGCAGTTGCTGATTTGGTCTCCTTTTTGGTTAGCAGTGTAACCACTAGTAATGTCAGCGATTGGGCCGCTGATGGTGATGTCAGCGATGTAGCCACTGGTGGTGTCAGCTTTATGTAGCCACTGGTGATGTCGGGCGTAGCCACTGGTAGGTGTCAGCAATGTGACCGCTGGTGATGTGAGAGATGTAAGGTCAGCTGGTGATGTGAGCAATGTGCCACTGGCATGAGCAATGGGTCAGCTGGTGATGGAGCGTATGTGGGTCGGCTGGTGGATGAGCCAAAGGCAATGTGGCCGCTGGTGATGTCAGCTATGGGGTCAACAGGATGTTGGGGCAATGGCCACTGAGAAAAGGTGGTGTGGCCACCGTGATGTCAGCAATGTGGGCCACTGGTGGATGTCGGGGCAATGTGGGCCACCGGTGGATGTCAGCAATGTGACCACTGTGATGTTTCAGCAATGCGGCCACAGGTGGTGTCAAATAGATATAGCCACAGGTGGTGTAAGGACTGATATAGCCACAGGTGTGGTGTCACGATATATTTACTGGTGAAAAGTCAATGATATAGCCACTGGTGGTGTCAGCGATTGGGCTGCTGATAATGCCAGCGACATAACTGCAGATGGTGTCAGTGATGTAGGTACTACTAGTGTCAGTAATACAGTTTCTGATAGGGTTTGCGAAGCAGACCGTGAAATTACTGAGGCGACCAACGTAGCTGATCGAGTTAATGATACTAACTTCAATATTGCTGGACCTTCTGTGATTAACACTGAAATTATGCAACCTAAGTCATCTGATCCTGCACCAGTGTGTAGCAAAGCTAACAATACATTAGCAAAATTGTTTGCTCTTCGGGAACCTTTAGTCCGAAGCACCAATTCCAATGATATTTCTTCAGAAAAGGAGAATCCTGAGGAAAATTAATGTCAGCTAAATTAAATGTTTGTGTGTCTCTATTTTTTTTAATGACAGGCAAGGCTGCATTAAAAATTCAGTAATTGTGATTAGTGATTTTGTCTTCACACCCAAGATTTGGGCCTTCTGTTTCTCCCAAGATTTTCCTCTGTCTTAGAAACAATTATTTGTATTTGCGTAAAATAAACACGCTTATTTTATATGTCATGTGATTTGTTTTCTTCCTGCACTTTATTCTAATAAACAGAAAATGTATACAATGATCGTTATAAGCAAGCAATAATTTTTTATTAATATTTGTGCGGTTGTAAGTTATTATTACTATTATGCAATGATTTTTGCCACCCACGTTTAAGTAGCTCAAACTAGAGCTCTTTTTTTTTATATATGTTTGGAGAAAAAGAGTCACCGTCCTCATCCTGGATCGGAACGAGGGTCCCCGTGATTAGCCAGTGGTATCTTGACCAAATAGACGAATGAGGACAAGAACAAACGCATTTTTCTCCGTATATTAGGATGTAAGATATTATTACCCTTCACAGGGATAACACAATTGCCAAATAATGGTCAACACAGAAAAGCCTCCGGGGCGAGATTTTTGTGAGTTTTTCGTGGGGGAATTTATTATACAATAATTTTTGCCACCCACGTTTATGTAGCTCAAACTAGAGCTTTTTTTATATTTGGAGAAAAAGAGGCGCCGTCCTCATCCTGGATTCGAACCAGGGTCCCCGCGTTTAGCCCGCGGTGTCTTGACCTACTAGACGAATGTGGACAAGAACAAACGCATTTTTCTCCGTATATTAGGATATAAGATATTATTATTATCCTTTACAAGGATAACACAAATGGTCAACACACAAAGCATAGGTGTCAGAAAATTACTGCGTGTAAGAATTCTTCCATGAGAGGTTATAAAAGCCTGTCCTGGTGGCTTTGTGTGTGTTAACCATTTGCAATTGTGTTATCTCTGTGAAGGGTAATACTATCTTATAATGTTATATACGAAGAAAGTGCATCGTTCCTGTGGCTTAGTGGTTAAGGCATTCCGGATCTAAAAGAGAGACCCTAGTTCAACCCTAGGCCATTGCGGTATCTTTTTTTCCTCTACATTAAAAAGCTCTAGTCTGAGTTCAAGCATGGGTGTCAGGAAATGATTAATTTCTATGTATAAAATCACTAAAATAGATTAAAACTGTGCATATGACCTCGCCTTGTTTGGTGTGGGATGACCCTCGTGCCATAAAAATACAACCAAGTGAAGTAGAATGTCCCAGAACCATTCTCTGCCAAGAATACCAACACTCGGCAGAATGCTGCTTGGAAGCAACCCCAGTGGCGGTTGGTTACTCAATAGAGGGTTAATATGACTAGTCCTGCCGTAGTGCAGGACTTTGGCTGTGGTAAGTGAATTTCTGAACCTTCGTTAAACTGTAGGTCGAGCTTGCTAGTGTGGTGAGTTTAAGTGTGCTCCCTTTGTATGTCTTTCACCATACTATGTGTTTGTATAACAGAGAGACCTCCATCCTTCAGTGGATTGAGAACGGTTGATGTTGATATACACATGCACAGACAGACAGAACCTCCATATATTTAAGGTGACGATTCCACAAAAAAAACTTACGTTGAAACCATCTTTTTTATATATATCACATAGAATATTGCATTTGAAGACACATTCTTAATTAGTGCATTCTTCTATAATTAAATGAATATAGATTATATTATGTGCAAGTTATATAGGTAATCAAAAACAAAAAAAAATCCTGAATTTAATGTAAAACATTCAGTAGGATCTGCACATAATGAGCCTGGAACCAATGTCAATGCTTGCTAAATCCGTTTCAGAATTTAAATTCCAAACTTTGAAAATACAATACAGTATGATTTATTTTTCGGGTATATTAAAATGTTACAATTCTTAACGAATGCTAAACTAGACTGAAACTAATAAAATATACCTGACGGTTGATTAAGAAAAAAAAAAGTTGTCAAGTTCCAGCTTGACGAGTCCCAGTCACCCCTAAAAATTAATGCGACACAAAATTTATAATCAGTTAAGAATAGACAAGAAATAACTAACTTATTGGCAACAGAAATTGAGTAATCTTAGACTCTTTCCTCGAACGTTTTTAAGTTCGTGCAGAAGGAGATTCGACATGATTGAATAAATAATGCGAAGTGGCCTGTAGCGGAAGATATGGTCCAACTGCTCGAGATGGTTAGCGTACGGAACGGGGGTAAAAATAAATAATGTAAAAGCCAAGGTTTATTTGGCGAAACATTAACATCGGCATTCTTTAGAAAGTTCAGAAAAAAGTAGGATAGAAAAATGAAGTCTGTATAAGTAACATACAATTGTTGAAGTGGTCTAAGCTGTGTGTTTTATGTTTCGAGATATTTTTTACTTGTGCATGTATCAAAAAACATTTTCCTAATTTTAAGAAGAATGGTTTCATGCAATATACTTCATCTTATAAGGAAATGTATGTTATGGAACGTCAAAGGACTTTGTCTCACCTTCAAAATTAATTTTACATCAAAATAAAGGGACTATGAACAAAGAGAAATAATGAAATTATTATTTTTGAAATTAAAAAAAGTTTGCCCACATATTTTTTATAATTGTATTTATTTCCGCAATTTCTGGTTTACTTTGTTAATGCTAAGGTTTTCAATTTTAAACTCTTTGAGTGCTCTGAAATATTCTTTATGAATTGGCAGAATGTATGGATATAAATCCGTCTTATCTTTTCTTTGTCGCTGGTCTGATAGTGGCATATGTAATGAAGTGCCGGCTTCGTGTGTCCAGAAATAGGGTGTAGCACACATACATATTTTTGCCCTTAGAAATACATTTCGAGAGTGCTGTTTTCCTTTTCATCTTTTCTCTTGCGTTTGAGAGGAGGTGGGTGGAGAGTTATCCAGGCATAAGGGGCTGTTTAAGTACTGCATAAGCATGTTTCAGGACATTTTATACCCCTTCCCTTTGTAAGAAAAAATACGCAAATGCTTCCCCCGCCCCCCTGCTAACGTAAGATTTTGGTTCTACAATTTTTTGGAATATAAACGCTTTTGAAATAATGTGTGGTTACAAATTATAATACATACTTACATTTTCATTGCAATATTGAGCACTCGTTTATAAGTTATAAACGTAAAGTCCTAGTGATGTCATCGACCTCTCGTTCAAGAAGTCCGGGATTCAAAAAATTGTCCCCTTCACGCAAAAGCTATTGTCCCTATTTTTTTCAAATTTCATCCATTTGATGACTTGTAAATTGCTTAAAATAGAACGCATTTTTTTTGCAAATTTTTAGATGGATATGTTTAAATCAGATTTTGAAAGTCCCATAAAATTGCATTTCTAAACACTTTTCTTCCAAT
Source organism: Dysdera silvatica (assembly GCA_006491805.2). Classification (NCBI taxonomy): domain Eukaryota; kingdom Metazoa; phylum Arthropoda; class Arachnida; order Araneae; family Dysderidae; genus Dysdera; species Dysdera silvatica. Next base: position 57,887,157 of record QLNU02014802.1, read on the forward strand.
TTTCTTTTAATCCTTAATGTTAATGCAAATAAGAGTTTTTTTTCATGTACCTCCTCGTGGATGTTTTTTTCTCCTTTTATTCGGACTGCTTGTAACTATATATATAACCTATTAATAGGCTTCTGATAGGTAAAGTGTTAATAGAACCAAACTGTCTCTTTTAAGCAAAAAAAAAATTCCATCCCAGGAATTGTGCTTCTAAACCTATGTAAAGTGCTATAGACGTCATCGATCTCTCGGCCAAGACCTGGGTCTACGTACCCTTCACACAAAAGCCTCTTTTTTTTAATCTATTTGACAGTACATAAGTTGTATAAAATATAATGTTTCTGCTGCACCCAATGCATATTATTGCATACTTTCAGGATGGATATGTTACTTAAGTAAATTTTTAAAAAAAGAGAAAATCTCATTTTTAAACAATGTTTTTCCTCTAATTTATTTTACTCTTATATCTACAGCAAATAAGAGATTTCGTACATCTTTTCTTAGTCTTTCTTTTCCCCTTTCATCCTATGTAGCACTTCATTTAATTGAAACAAACTGCCAATTTCAAATGCAAAATTTAAAAAAAATACACTTGGTTTTTTTTTTTTTTTAAACTTGCATTTGACAAGCTGTAAATTGCTTAAAACAGAACACATTTTTCTGCCCCATAATGCATATTTTTAGGTGTTATATTCCAACGAATTCCCACAAAATAGCGTTTCTAAACACTCCCCTTTCTCTCTTTTTTTTTTAATAATGTTAACACAAATAAGAGTGGTTTCTTTCATATGCTTTCTCTAAGTTAATTTTTTAACCTTTCGTTTGGTATGATGCTTCATTTTGTAGAAGCAAACTGCCTCTTTTAAGCACCAAAAAAATTAATTCCGGGATTCGTACTTCGCTATCTGTCTATAGTTTTGCTAACATTACTCGTCTATGTAGTCCCAGGTTCATGTCCCATCTATTCATAAGCCATTGTCACTAATCTTAAATTTTATCGCCTAAATTACATAAAATATAACACATTTTTCTACACCTAATGCATATTTCTACACACTTTTATTACTTGTATGTCATTTTTAAATTAGTTTTTAAAAAAGACAAGAAATCGCATTTTTAAACTGTTTCCTTTAACTTTTTTTATGCTTAATTAAAACTAAATCAAATAAGAGGTTTTTATTTTGTCATAATTTCTCTTACTAATTTTTTATCTTTCCTTCGTTGTATCGCTCCATTTCATACAATTTCAAATTTTCAAGTGCAAAATTGAAAAAAACAAACCACAGTCTCATGCTGGGAATCGTACTTCTGACCCTATGAAGAAATCAGGTGACATCTGTTGCCTCTCAGCCAAGAGGTCCTGTGTTCAAATTCCCTTCGGGCAGAACCCATAATCAATTTTTTTTAAAAAAAAATTTATGTGATTGACAAGCTGTAACTTTCGTAAAATAGAAAACATTTTTCTGCACCAAAGTGCATATTTTTTCACATTTTTCAGACTGATAGATATATCATATTGAAATCAAATTTTAAATGTCCTACAAAATATAATTTTTAAACACTCTTCTTATTCTAATTTTTTTATCCTCATGTTAATAGAAGTAACGAGTTTTTTGTCCATAAATTCTCTTATTTTTTTTCCCTTTCATTTGTTGTATCACTTCATTTAATAGAAACAAACTGTCTTTTTAAAGCGCAAAATTAAAAAAAAAAAAGTATGCAAGATATTATTACCCTTCACAATTGCCACGTGGTGGTCAACACAGAAAAGCCTCCAGGGCAAGTTTTTTTTTTTTTTCTGTGGAGGAATAATTATATGTGAAAATTTTGACACCCAAGTTTATTATTATCTTATACTAGAGCTTTTTGTTTTAGGGGAAAAAGAGACACTGTCCTCATCCTGGCTTCGAACCAGGGTTCCTTCATTGAGCCGTTGAGTGTGTTGTCCCTGAGAAGGGTAATAATATCTTACATCCTTATGTACGGAGAAAGAGAGCATTGTTCCTGTCCTCATTCGTCTAGCGGTCAAGACACTTCGGGCTCAACGGAGGGACCCTGGTTCGACACATTCTTCTGCTCCTCCCCCCCCCCAATGCATAGTTTTGCACATTTTAGATGAATATTTTTAAATCAATTTTAAGAATCCCCAAAATTGCTTTTTTAGATGCAGTCTTCCCCTTAACTTTTTTGTCCTACATTAATGCAAATGGAATTTTTTTCCGTTATATCTGTTCTCAAACGTTTTTCGCTTTCATTTGGTGTGTTGTTTTATTTCATAGGACCAAACTTCCCTTTTCTTGGGCACAAAATTAAAAAAAAAAAAGATATTTCCATATCGGAGATCTTAATTGACACGGTGATGTCACTTGCCCCTCAGCAAAGAGGTCCCATGTTCGAGTTCCATACATGCAGTAGCCATTGACGCCAATTTTCTGAATTTCATCAATTTTATAAGATGTAAATTGCATAAAACAGAAAACATTTTCCTGCGCCTAATGCACACTTTAAAACGGATATATATATAATTTTTAAATCTACTTTTAAAAATCACACAAAATTGTATTTTTAAGCAATCCTTTCCTTCTAACCTTTCTTATATGTAATGTTGCTTAGGGACACACTGGGTCGTAGATCACAGTTAAGGCACTGATTCTCTTCCAAATGACTCGAAGCAGTCCGAGGATGAAAAACATTGTTACAAAACCCAAGTCTAGGATGGAGGAAGGGCTGTAAAAATCACTTTTGTGTGTTTAAAATTCTGAATGAATTTAGCAGTAAGTGACAGCTATATAGAATTCATTTAGCAGGTAATTAACAGATGGATGGAATCGGTGTAGTATTTTATTAGTAAATCGGTCTTATTATTTTGGACAGCTGGACAGGATCAGTCTAGTGATTAATTCGTAGCTGGACAAAATTGGTCTAGTAACTTTTGATAGCTGAGCTGAATTCATCTAATAACTTTTGACAGCTAGACAGAATCAGTCTTGTCACTTTCGATAGCTGAATAGGATGAATTTAACAGGCTAGCTAATCAATGGCTGGACAGAATCAATTTGGTAACTATTGTCCAGTAACATTTCATATTTGGTGAAAGGCAGTTTTATAAATAAAGTAATTTCTCTGAATAATATCCTTCTACTTTCGTTTAAAGGCCAGATTTTGTGGTCAAGGCAAATGCGTCATAGTCTTAATGTATTTCTTATTAACAACCCCATTTTTTTTTGCCAATGTTTAGCCTCTTTCTCCGCCAAGATGCTTTAGTAATGGAGTTAAGAAGTTTGGACCAAATTTGTAATGAGATAATAAAAGGAAAACTGGTTGATTCAGAAATGAAGATAAATTAGATTATGAAATAGAGGATGAACTTACCCCACCTCTTCAAGTTTCAAAGCCAGTGATATTGTAAATCTCCTTCGCATTGTACATTATCGCATCCGACATAGAAATCAATTCATTTCTACTTCTTGAAAAAGCATAAGAAAATATTTTATAGACGTGGCCGAAATGAAGACAATCAACTCTTTTAATGTTTTTTCTTCTAAAAATAAAGAAAACAAAAAACAAAAAGAAAAAAACAAGCAAGTGAAAGAAAATCGCCTAAGGTCAATATTTAAATTTAGCGGGTTTCAATTAACATTAATTCGCAACTCTTCAATTTGCAACTTTCTAAATTGACAAACCAATTCACCACTCTCTAATTCTCAAGTAACTTGGTAGGTTTTCAATGTTAACAATAGCTATCATTATTGCATTTACAGAAGACCTTTACCTTACTCTTTTTATTGCAGACAGACAGAAAATTCAAAAGTGAGTTCAATATCTATTGGAACCAGTTGAAAATCATCTGCAAGTCATCACTTCATTACTATAACGTGCTATATTATTATTGAACTGTATGTAACTTTAGTAAATTGTAACATCTAATTTAAATAACAATAGTAAAGATTTATAAATCCACCAATGCATATATCAAATGTATCCACATTCGTAAACCTGCGATAGTGAAAAGAAATCTTAACATTAAAGTCATTATTTACTTAATACATTATTCCGATCAGAAACACTTTTTCTTGATTCCTTGAGATTTGCTGATGGAAGCGATTACTGTAATTAATAACTGGATAAAATCAGGCTGGTTAATTGTCAGCTGGACAGAATCTGTCTAGTAATTCAAATGTTCGTTCTTTAATCTGAAGCTTTTCATTTGTAAGGTTTTAATTAATGAAAATGATATACGAAGTAAAAATATTTATTCAACGAGAACATAGATTAGTGATTGCACAAAATATAAAATTTTATTTCGTTAGTGGTGGTGTTTAACATTACAACGAAGATCAGGTGTCTTGAAGCAGCAGGAAATACGAGAGTCCAGCAGCCATGGCAGCAACAGCAGCACTGGCAACGGGAACTGCAAGGACAAAATATACATATACGTTTATCCATTACATAGTTGAGCTGTATTATGCAATGTTCTACACAGAACAGAACTTAAAAACTTCTACATAAATATATTAAATACTTAATTTTTATATTAAACATATCCTTGATTTATTGGCTATTCAATTTTTTTTTTATCTAAATGAACAATCGAGAATAGGAGAGGCAAATTTAAGACCTGTGCTCAGCAGAAAAGCATATATAATCATAAAACGGTCTAATTTACAAAACTACCACAAAGGAAACTGATAGTCGCACAGATAATGAAATTAATACATATTTTATATTTGTAATTATATTTTCATTATTAATTAACAAAGCTTTCATTTCCACATTTCTAACATGTAACAATACTATATATTCTTAATTCCATTTCAACTGGAAATGTTCATGAATACAAAATTTACGTTCGTTAAAATGAACCTTTTCTTAGAGTAATTTGATTCAAACAGTTACACGGTCTTTATTTCAGGTTTGGCTTTCTGGAAATATAACTTGATGTAAAAATGGAGGGATTGCCTTTTTATGTTTGTTTGTGGTTTTACGGCTCAAAGACTACAATGGTCATGCTGCGCCGGGACCTACTGTTTTCCGAGGAATCCGAACCTCTTAAGGCCTAGGGAACTAAACTCTGCACTACAGTGAGATCTCTGAGTAAGCGTTCTTTGCACCATTGGGAGTCAAACTCAAGTTAACAGCACACCAGGTGAATGCATTACCACACTGCGCCACCGCAGGGTCCAGGGGGTTGGCTTGCATATCGTATGTATTACACACTGTGTATCATAAATTACAGAATTTCCACATACATTGAAAATCCCTGTGGCCATAATATAGAAACACTGTTTTATATATTGATTTTTTTCCCCTTTAAACATTTTAAAACAACATGGTTTTTAATTAACCGAAAGCGTTTTCCACGATATATTTCGGTCTTGATAAGTGTTAACACTTATGACGAATCAATAATCATCGAAGTTTGTTTGTAGTAAGACAAACAGTTTTATTATATAAATATATATAAATACATTTTAGGTATGTTTAGCTGAGTTTCTTCTAGTAGATTTTAGTTTTTAACCATTTACATGGACATAACTTGTCTATGTGATTTATAATCATTTATCTATAAAGAGTGCAGTGATATAAGTTATACAGATAGTCTATAAAGAAGAAGAGTGCCCTTAAATTGAATGGACTACAAAATGCACATATTATGGTCAATAAATCTGACACTCGCGTTTAAGCTCACACTAGAGCTTTTTTTTTTTGGTAAAGGAGAAAAAGGAACATCATCCTTGTCCTAGCATCGAACTAGGGTCCCTCCGTTAACCCCAGAATGCCTTACCCGCTAGACCAACGAGGACAGGAACAACAATCTCTTTCTCCGTATAGGAGGATGTAAGATATTACCCTTTTCAGAGCTAACACAATTGCCAAATAATAGTCAAAACAGAAAGCCTCCGGGGTGTGTTTTTGTGAGTTTATCATAGGGGATTTTTATTATGATTAATAAATTTGACACTCATGTTTAAGCTCATACAAGAGCATTTTTGGTAAAGGAGAAAAAGAGAGATCGTCCCCTTCACAGAGTCAAAATAGAGTCCCTCCGTCGAGCCTGGCGTGCCTTAACCACTAGACTAAAGAGGACAGGGAAAACGATCTCTTTCTCTGTATATGAGAGTGTAAGATATTATTACCTTTACAATTGCCAAATAATGGTCAACACTCAAGACAAACTCGCCTTGGTGGCTTTGTGTGTTGACCATTATTTGGCAATTGTGTTATCCCTGAGAAGGGTAATAATATCTTACAAAATACACATATATTATGGAGATCATTTCTACATCCTGAAGTTTTTTTATGGAATGGTCGATTTCGCCACATGGAGGTTATACTGTATATTATTATTATTATTATTGTGTATTATTTATCATAACCTGTATATATATATATTTGGCACTTACGGAATACACTTTTCTTCGGAGCTGGGTTATCCCCAAATTCTGAGAGCCTATCTTCCATAACTTCTGGTTGTATTAATGCACTGGTTGCTGAAAAGAATCCATGATATTAAAAAATATGAATTAACATATCCAAATGTTAACACATTTATAGGACATGAGGACATTCCTACCATATTAAAACATTTATAGTGTTATATGCATTATATTGTAAGGCTATACGATTACGTATTCAAAATAATCTGGAATAGAGAAGTAAAAAAAAAATTTTTTTTCTTCCCATTTACTGCAATGCTTCATTAGTTAAACATTTTATTCCATCGTAAAAGTGAACATGGAACAAACTAAGGTTCACGAAAAACTCACCGGGGGAAACTTCGCATGAAGTTTCAATGTCCTGTTCACTCAGCTCGAGGTTAAGCAATTCTTTAAAAGCACCAAGTGAATCTCCAGCAGAATCACCATGAAACTGGTAGTCACACACTAAAAGGTTTGTTTGCGGAAGTGGGGCAAAAACCCGCTTTGGCAACTCGTAGACCACCACAGGGTCTGCAAACACACAAATCATAAATTAAAACCCATTTGCAGAAAAAAAAAAAAAAATACCTTGCCATGAAAGATTTGTTCCTTCTATCTTGTCTAGCTGGTACAAGGGTCTTGTCTTACGGTACAAGGTCACGTTCAGCACCGAGGGAAATGGACTCCAGAATACAGTGGGCAGAAAAATGGTAGGCATTCTACGTTACCTTTTGGAGTCAAACTCTGAATTAATGGCATGACAAACAAATGAGTTCTCACTATGCCACCAGAGGGCAGTGGTGGACCTACATTTCCCCCCAAGGAATCGGGACCTTTTAATATCTACGGAATTAACTCTCGGACTATGGTGAGCAGTCAAGTCAGTAAGTTTTTTTTGGTACCACTAGTAGTAGTCAATCCTGGATCGCTTCCTTCTTCGATCCAACAGTTGGTGACCAACATGGACCACAGTTCCTTATCTTAAGCACTTGGTACCAACAGTATTTAACCTTGGATTGTGTGCATGGTAGACAAATGCATCACCTCTACACTACAATACAGCATGTTGATGTACAGCATCAGCTACAGCAATGATGACTAACACGATCACGAAAAACAATAAAGCTGCTTGACAAAATCTTCGAGAATTACGGAACTGTTGAACATAACTTTCAACGATTATGGAATAGTTAAGCAACATCACCTTTAATGGTAATTAGGTAGCTTAACATGGCAACTGAATAACTTAGTATGACCTTAGATGATGATCTGACATGACCTTCAATGTTACGGGATTGACTTCCAATGATATTGAAACTTTAACGTCATTTAAATTTATAATAAAGTGGCTTAACATTAAATGAAATAAGTTAACGTGACTTTCAATATCTCATAATTAATGTGGGTTCTAGGCAGGAATTAGACAAGGTTGCTTCAAATAAAATGAAAGTAAGACTAGATTTATACACAGAATTGAATAAGTATTAATCATTTTCTACTTTCTAATTAGAAGTCCTTAGATTAAATAAATACATATTGGAATTCTTATTGAAACAGAAAATTAGCAATACCGCTAATTCTGTAAGGAAATGAGATTTTCAAGCGGTAAAGAAAACTGATCATCAATAACATTCAATGTATAATATGAGATATATCAAAGTTCGCACAAGCAGTTCACAGGTGCTTTTGTAGCAGATAGTCAACATGCAAAAGCGTTTCAAAATGAACTTTAAACTGACCTTGGCTTTCCTCATCAATAACAAGCAAATCCTCGCAATGAATCTCGCAGCGAGCTGTGATGGACCTGATCACATCCTGTTTCATTGCCTGTATGGAAAAACAAAATATATATTTCTATTAACCATTCTAACTTCACACCAGAGTTTAAGCTGCATAAGGATTTTTTTTTTTTTGCATTTTGCGAAAATATTTAATACAACTTTTGCTAAAAAGCAAAAGCCCTGAAAATTAAAAAATTCCACAAATTTATGTCGGCGGTCACCTTATGACGGTCTTGAAATCAGCTTGATTTTGAAAAGGCTGATAATCTGTGGTGTGTAGCAAAGCCAAACAAAATTATAAAAATATATTGCTGATGAATAGCCAATTACAATCGGTTATTCATTAATTATTCAATAATTATTAAATAATTTAATATCAGTTTGATATTTTTTAAAATTAATAATTTAGATTGTAGTCAACTGCTTGTGGCCGCACATAACAGGTCCTATGGCCCCTCAATTTCATGATTTCAACTGGTAGCCCCCAAAACTTTGTCATGCCCTGTGATCACTGAAAAAACAATAGAAGCTACCATAGATACCATATTCCTAACACGCCCTGTTAATACCCTGTTATCGGTCCCGAGTCCATGCTAATAAATACAAGAAAAAACACATTGTTCCTGTTTCGTTTAATAGGATTTTGACTGTAACAATAAAAATAAAAAAAAATCAAGTGGCCGCCTAATTTCGAATAATTAGTAATCTTATAGTAAAAATTCAAATATTTTAATTTAGTATATTAGTTATAAACAAGAAAAAATAAATGTTAAGATAAAAAAAAATATTCCGTACAAAACAAAACCATTGCTTCATTACATGTAATGATATTCAGCGGGACCGACAATGTGGCAGCAACTGACTCACTTTTTGAGGCTTGCGCTCTCTTTATTGTTTTTCAGTGCTCACTGGTTATGGCCCAAAAGGGAACCATGTGGTTCCTGTTGAGAAGCATTGGTCTAGAAAATCAAACTATGAACTGCAGATATATATAAAAAAAAAACTTCAGGAAGTGTGGTTATCCATTGGTATCACATCTGGTCTCATCATAGATATACGCCACTATATAAACGCAAGACCAAAAAGTATACACCACCATAATAAACTTAGAGAATAGTTGTGGCAGTTACCTGAATGGCTTCCTTCACTGTTGCTTTACTGTGCACAAATGCCCGACACTGAATGTTTCCTTTGAAAGTCAGCATCATGATGCTCTCGGAAGTTAGAGAGCGAACAATGTCCTTGCTTGGTTCCTTCAAACAGAACATTGCAATGGAAAAAAAAAGTACAGTTCAGTAAATTTGGCTTCATTTGGCACTTCATGATTAAAGGAATTTTATATATGGAAAACTACAGTTCGTGAAAAAAAAAAAAAGCTTTCGTGATGCCAATATATGCGATGTATAACTATTGTGTAGGGTACTTTGCCTACCAAGTTATTATTAACTTTTAATGTTTCACTCCAAACTCTGAAACTTCTTGTAAAAAAAAAAGAGCAGCTGATCTGCTATTCTTTTGCATATAAAAACAAAAGTAGCCCATCTCTGGAAGTAAAAATAATTTACATAAGCAAATTTGTTTATTTCCCCCTCACAACACCCCGCCATAAAGTAGACAACAATTTAGTCTAAAGCACTACAATTTACAATTCAATCTATTTAAAAACCAATAATCAGGCTATTTTTTTTTAAACTAAGGATCATGCATATTTATATAAGAATTAACAATTGAGCTCAAGAAAGAACCCATGCTCCGTATCAATGGACATATTGATCTATATATTTGGTATGTAGGTTTAATCAGGGCCTTTCAGACAAAATGCAAGGCCCAAGACAGCTAATATTTCAGAGGCCCTTCAAAACTGACATACATACAATAACACATATCGAATTAATAAATTCAGGGCCCCTAACATTCCGAGGCACAGGGCAGTAGCCCCTTCTGTCCCTTTTCTGATAGACCCTGGGTTTAATTGTGTATATTTGTATATATTTGATATGTATATATTAATGTTGAAAATGTTCTTGCTAAGGTTAATTAAAAAAATACTTGTTTTCATCAGATTTTAATAAAAATTGAAGGATATTGTTGGATTCAACAATAGAAATACTACATATTCATTTTATTAATGGTTTCCTGTACTGTTGCCACTTGGAATACAAAGTAACGCAAATTTAATAAGAACAATTTCTAAAATTGACAACATGCCAAATTGTTTCCCCTTTATTTCAAATTTCTGAAATGTCGTACATAATGTCACTTTCCTTATCTGGCAACACATATTACATATAATTTCTCCCTAAATATTTGGCAACAGTACATATTTTTGCATCCCGACTTCTAAAATAAAAGGTCAGTCAATCTTTCTTTTACTATCTTTGTTTGTTTGGCTTTTTTATGGCGCAAGAGCATCTGGGCTATACTGCGCCAATCTACTATCTTTGTATTCAGATGTATCGCTCCGCCAAAACCGCATATTAATGAATTATCCCAAACTTTTATAAGCTTTAATAAAATATTTAATTTAGATCCAATATCAAACTTAAAAATTAACACAACACGTGGTGGAACTGTAATTGACGGAATATCCTGTCAAAGATTACAAAAAATTTTTTCCTAGAAAGACATCTCGGATTTCAGCTATCACAGATCAACGATTACATTTTTCCTAAGTCTTTCAAAAAACAAACAAAAAGACTTCAATGTTATCGAATACATTTTCAACATTCTCATATTCAAAACATTGAAATTTTTTTATATGTATATTTGATATATATACAAATGATATGAGGATTAGACACTAATGTGCTGTATTACACAACTGCTTTATATAAGACAGTTTCTCAAAAGGTTCTTTGACATTGATAATAAACAGATTACCAACACTCAACAAATCCAGTTGCTACTGGCGATGAGATTTTTGCAGCTGGTGAGTAAGAAAAGATTTCCTTCTGGGTTCATAGGTTTCTAAGAGGTAGACAAGTACTGTTCTCATCTGGCAAGCATGATTCTCAAAGGTTTACCGAACCCTGCAGATTATACAGTAAAACCTCTCTACAACAATATTATACGGACCGAGAAAAATTATCGTTGTAGAGAGAGTTATTGTTATAGGGAGGGTTCATTATACAGTAAAACCTCTCTACAACACTATTATATGGACTGAGAAAAATTATCGTTGTAGAGGGGTTTATCGTTATATCGGATATCGCTGTTGGGAGGTTTTACCGTATAAGCCAGAACAGCAGCAGTCCTAATTTAAAGTTTAAGACCGTTGGAAAACCAGCAGGATTCCTACTCACACTGGAGAAAAGAATTCTCTGACTAATTGCAAACAAAAGCAAATTCCACTTTGGTTTCAGGGAAAAACAGTTTCATATATGCGTGGAATTTAGCTATTCAGAGCAGAAGTTAGGAAGGTTTTATCCGACTTTTACACGTTCGACCAAAAAATTTTGTTTTTCTCCAACTTTTAAGGACGATTTCAAATTGTCCGGCAATTTCATGTTTTCGAGGTGAGCACACAACTTCGGATAACTTTTAAAAACAAAAAAGAGAATGCTTACCAACTGAAACAAGAGATCTATGCAGTAGTCTTGCATAGATTGTTGCTGCTGCTGTTTCTTCGACTTTTTCCCTTCCGAGGATGAATCAAGGAGTTCTTCGGGATCTCTCAGCACGTTATTCAGTAAAGCGACGGCATTTTGTATATTTGAAAAGAATGGATTCAAACTGGAGTAGATTTGATTCTTCACACTTAAACTACGATCTTCACTCTTTATGGCAAACTTTATGTCCACTGCTAGCTGGGATTTCAAGGCATGCCATTTTACAGCACCGGAGAGGAACTTCCATTCGGCGGGATTCGGTGTACTCTGTTAAAATGAGAAAAAGTTCTGAATATTCTCAGTGCAGTTAGTCAGATCAGCAGTCACTGAGCAAAAATACAAATTAAAAGTCTTTTGTATAGACAGTAAGCTTGGCTTACAAAGACGCACATTTTGTAAATTCGTTAGTGATGGGCAATTCCATTCTTCGCGGATTGAAATGAACCATACAACTCAACATGGATTGGTGATTTGTTTCATCTCAAAAAGAATGAAATGGTCCATCTTTAAAACTCAAAAATAATGCTTGTGACATTGAAAATTGCTAGGAAGTATTGAAAAAGCAAAGAGAAACTAACCTTTATATTTGAAACATCATATGTACGGCAAATGCATGTGCGAAACATTAAGGAATCAAAGGCTGCAAGAATAAGATGGTTTGTGTTCTTCCGGTGCAAGGACTTAGTTTTTTGGGTGATCAAAACCATTGTACTATCCAAGAAATCAAACCCTGGGGCATAAGTAATCAGAAAAAATGCCAAGCATGTGGCACTAGTATAATTCAAATTTGGACCTTTCAAATGACAGATAAATGTATTACCTCTATGTCTTCATGGAAGAGCAAAAATCTGTAATTCATCACAACATATCCAACAAATATAAGAATTTTATTTAAATTTGTACTTGCCCATCTACATACGAACATACACTTATATTCTAAAATACTTATTTTCATTCAATTGGCAACAGAGGGTTATTGTGAACATCAAGATGTTTAGCTTGGCTCAAATATTCATTCCGAAAACTCTGAAATTGCACTTGCTTCATTATGATGTAAGAAGCGACCGAAGCAGCTGTTAATAAATTTGAACCATGACAACCTCGTTTATTCGCAGCTCAGTCATTAGTGTATACAGAAAGTTCATAAGGGGATTACAGAGTTACAGCTCCATATATCTATATATACAAAATTGCAACGGGGAGATTATGACCCCCCCCTATTAAACTCCCTTCCCTGCAAATATTAGTGTGCTCAGCATTTCACCACTTGTATCATTAGCATGTGTCTGTACATTGGCGTAAGCAGGGGTGTTGATGGGGGTTGTAACTCCCATTGCAATAAAATTTTGTATATTTAACACAACTCGCATATTTCTATGTAGGAATATATGAGTTGTAGCTCTGTAACCTCCCCCACATTGAGCCTATAACGCCCCCTTTTATTGAACTTTCTGCATACACCTATGATGCCTATGGGTCTGTTAAGATATTATATTCTTTTGAGGGTTAAGGTAATTGCCAATCAGTCAAATATGGATCCACAGGGGCATGTTTTTGTAATTTTTTTGTGGGGATTGAGATGGATAACAGTTTTGACATCCACATTTAAGCTCAAAGTACAATTTTTTTCTCTTAAAGAAGGAAAAAGGACATTCTCCCGGGAGCCCCAGCTTGACTTCTGGTGGTGACAAGTTTCATAGCAGAGTTTAAGCTGCGTAAGTTTTTTTTTTTTTAAACCACTTTGCAAAAAGATATTGTATTTTGCGAAAAACTTTAACACCATTTTCGCTAAAAGGGGCCATTTATAAATGATGTCACACTTTCTGAGGTGATTTTTGGGACCCCCACCCCCTTGTCATGCTATTTCCCATTTCCTGATCATGGTCTGTCACAGGCACAGCAACCCCCCACCCCTGGACTGTGACATCATTTATGGACGTCCCCAAAACTGAAAGTCCTGAAAATTAAAAATTTCCACTTTTATGTCGGCGGCTGTCATACAACGACTTTGAAGACCTTATGTGACAATGAATTGAATGAAAATGAAAGGTGAATCAAAATTAGATTGATTTTGAAAATGTCTACAAACTAAGGTGTGGAGCAAACCCAAGGAGAATTGTATAATTATATACCGATTGTGTAATTTTGTACAAAATAAAAAATGTTATTTGTAGTTCTAAATTTTAATTATGGTATTTTGTTTAACGTTCTCCTAAAGTACAACATTTTCAAAACTATTGCAAGCATGTATTTGCAGTAGAAAAAGAAAGCTAAAAGAAATTTGCTGCATTTGTAATATGACGGGAAACAGAGTTTAAGCTGGATTTTTTTCCTTTAGCATTTTAGCTACAAAAAAATTTTTTTTTTTTTTTTTAAATTCATTTACTTTGAAATTTAATAGCCAGCTAAACACACTGCTCGACATTAAAACATCTGCCCTACCCAGAAAGGAAGAACTTCTGAGTGGGGCACTTTCAATGTCAAGCAATATTAACATTGTGTCGTCAACCATCTATCGTTGTATCATGATAAAAGGATATTTGACAGTATCTGTGGAAATGTGCAGCAAAATATTTTCCACCACATCGGAACAGATCGATAACTGCTGATCCCTGCTCAGAGCTTCAGCAACGGCAAACAGGACCTATGAGACAGAGGACTTCGTTAAACAAAATGAAATGTTAACGAGTAATTAATATCAATGATCGTCAACTATCAGGATAAAAATACTAATATAAAGAAATCTGATCATAATTACTCAATAATATATATATATGGTGAAATTATCAATTGCATACTTGTCTTAATTTGGGATGAAGTTTGTTTCCAGAGTCGGATGGTGCAGCGATGTACACACCCAGTACTGAAAAACCTCCAGGTAACGTCCGAGTAACCTGTTATTACAAAAAAGAAAGTTTATATTTTAATACTACAACAAAAATGTAAATTGTTGATGAAAAGCTGACTGTTGTAAAATCTGAAATGCAACTGTAATACAATGTCCATGAACGGGTACATTTGTTTTCTATCTCTCCTTTAACCAATCTTAATTTGCTTAAGTAGTGACAGATTAGAAATTAAGCTGTTAGTAAACGCTGCACACAGTCAACCAAAAAAGAAACAAAGCATTATAGTAAGTGATTGGTATGGTAACAATGGTAAATCTATGGTAGTAGAGATATAAGAGATAGTAAACGATACACAACTGCCAGTCAGATAAGAGAGAAACAGGGCATTATGGTATGCAAGTGATATTATTCCAAGGAGATACGAGATTTCAGGGCACTTACTGCGGATATTTGGGGGATATAGCACTATCACTTTATTTATTTATTTTTTTGGTTTGCACACTTTAAATATTTAGTTCATTTTGGCATCTATACCTAAAAAAAGATTGCATTAATATACGAATATCTTCAATAGATGTCTGTGTTATATAGTGTTGTAAAATATCTTTTTCCTTTTTTTGCATGCATAATACGCGACACTACTTAAACTTCGGTAATCAGGTGAGAGAATCAGTGTTTCCAGAATGTTGGGGCTAGCATTAAAAACACCAAAGGTTCATCGATGTGAAGTTTATTGGAGAAACTTTAATGTTTTATATTACAACAACAACATCAGTATGCAATTAAGCTTTTGACGTAATTTTTCCATACGGTCTATACCAGAATCTGTTTTATAGGCAGAGAGAATAAAATGTTTTACACACACTTAAACTGGAGTTGAAACAGCAATCTCTGGATTCCTACCCAATTGCACCAGTAACTGTACCACTGAACACAGAATACATCTGTGCATGGCTCTCTTCTCATACACACATGTTCCCATATATAAGATCAAGCCCGTTGGTTAAAGCAATGGGATGATAATACAGATATTGCTAGTTTAATCTCTGCATGAGTATGCGTAGCACATTTTCTTTCTTTTTGTCTAACACACAAGTCCTAGTAAGAATTATATAAAAAACAATGGAGAGTCAGAAACTTAATTAAAATGAAGAATCCCTCTATACCAGCAGTTCCCAACTTTTTTCTCTTTCCCATACTCCTCGATTAAGCTTTTCATTTATGAGTGTATTCCCCCTCTTCACATAACTTCCCCCCCAACATTTTTCCATGCGAAGAAATTTGTTTTTGCTAAGTAGCAATGCTCTTAGGTTATCTAAATAAGCAAATAATTTAAATCAATGACATTTATAGGCTTTTACTTCTGATTTTACAACTGATTTCCATTTTTTATAATAGCAGCCTAACGTCAATACATATAAAAATAGCATTACAAATTTTAAATGCTAAATTTTCTGTTTGATAGCTGCTGAAAAAACTAACGCCTTTTTATTTATAAATTGGATGTTTTGCGCATTAATAAAGGTGCAGTTTATATCATCGTTAAACAATATCTCTCCATAAACAACACACAGCGGCTTTGGACAGTTTCATCTCCTCTGAATAAAAACCCATATCTAAAGCATTCATCAGAGTATTTTCTCTTCTTTAGAGGAGCACTGATATTTGGAGTTTTTTTTTTTTTTTTAAATAGTGTTGACTTTCTCTCTTACAGAAATAGGTCTGTCAGTTGGTGTACCCTGGTCCCCTTGCACCTGTAAATCATTAGACTGCTTCAAAGCATTTGTAGCCACCGAATTAGAAGATTGAATTTCAATGTTAGTTGCAGCTCTCATAAGAGTTCAAGTTTTTAACTACTTGTAATTTTACTACTAGTAATTTAGTTTAGTTTTCTAGTAGTAATTTAGTTTAGTTTTTACTAGTAATTTAGTTAGTAGTTCTAGTATTTAGTTTTACTTAGTAATTTATAGTAGTTTAGTTTCAAGTAGTAATTTAGTTTTTACTACTAGTAATTTTAGTAATTTTACTACTAGTAATTTAGTTTAGTTTTCACTAGTAGTAATTTAGTTTAGTTTTTACTACTAGTAATTTAGTTCTAGTAGTTTAGTTTTTACTAGTAGTTCAGTTTTTACTACTAGTAATTTTTATTACATATCATTTTCAAACACAAAACAACAGCAACAGATTGTTTGTTTGTTTTTTGGTTTTACGGCTCAAAGACTACAGTGGTCATGCTGCGCCGGGACCTACTGTTTTCCGAGGAATCCGAACCTCTTAAGGCCTGGGGAACCAAACCCCGGACTACAGTGAGCAGTGCGATCTTTATGAGATCTCTGAGTAAGCGTTCTTTTTGCACTGCTGGGAGTCGAACCCGGATTAGCCGCGCAATAGGAGAACGCGTTACCACACTGCGCCACCGCAGGGCCAACAGCAACAGAAAGTCAATCAAAACAATAAAGGCTAGGCCTATTAATACATGTTACTCACTTGACGTCCAATATTTGAACACTAAAATGATGGCCTGCTTTTAATTGTATTTTACATGAAAATGTCGAAACCGGAAGCTCTGAAACGAATCAGGATATTTCTAGAATTGCTAGAAATGAAAAGAATAACAAAAAGGGGAGGGAGGGGGAAGAAAGAAGAGAGCATAGTGACAGTTCTAGTGAAGAGAGGGAGGAGAATGCATGCATAATGGCACGATACGATTGATGATAGTGCACTGGTGACAACCAAGTATCAATCAATTACTATGCCTACATCTATTTCTTCCTTTTCCTCATTTCAGGAGTTGGCTACTGGACTTTCACATGTGTCTCTTTTAAACGGAAATTCTATTTGTTTATATGCTTTTATTTTAACCCCTTATTTTTTGGCATTTTCCATCATTATCAATATTGTTTCTACATACCCTCAACTGGTCCACCATGTATCCCAGGTCGGGAACCATTGATCAACATCATTTTTTAATTTTTAAGAAATCTCTGCTTCGGTCGGTATGATTGAGTGGACAACAGGTATGCAGGATTGGAGACCAGTTTTAGCTCTTGAACCGGCAAGACGTGTCCTCCCCTCATTCTGGATTGAAAAACCTTGGTTACTGCTCATGATCAAGTGATGCGAGTCTGAGCAAGACATGTCTTCTCTCATGAATGTATGGAACATAGTTTTTTCTCTGGTTTGGCTAAAATGTGCCATTTGCTCGCTTCTCGTTCTGGAGCTGATCTCCACCTTGCCATACACTGCCTCATACACTACTTACAAGGCATGGCAGGTTCCCGTAGAAATCTTTGCTGGCTCTGGGATGTGGATACAATCAACTGACCGCAATCACCCTTCGAAGCAGACTGGTTGTCCGTTGGCTTTGGTTCACATTACATGAAGACACCTGCAAGTGTGCATCCTCATGTGCTGTGTATGGTTGACTATCTCACCTAATCCTAACTGTGTTGGTTCATGCGCTATGTGAATTGCCACGTCTGGGAGTACAACACGGCCAATGGTGGCCACCCTTTCTATATTCCCCTAGCAAAATATCCGGTCCGCAGGATAAACTGGAGTTTTATAACACGTCAAAGAGCAGTTGTCACGACCCCATTATATATATGCACGCATGCGTGCGCACACACACAGTAGAACCTCCATATAATGAAATCGACGGTTCCATAAAAAAAAATTCGTTATATAGAAAATTTGCTATGTGGAAACGATGTGTATTCATGAACTAGGACAGGGCAATATGATACCGCAATTAAAATCCTGTTTTTCAGTTAACGACTGTTTCTCATAAATAACATTCAACCATTTAAAAATGGACGTTTTAAGTGTCAAATATACATGCATATAAAAAAAAATGAGTCGAACAACTCTTACCTTAAAATGAAAATGTATTTAATGCTTCTTTCATACACATTCATGCTTTTGTAGAAAAATTTCTAACATCCTGCTGCACAACAAATGGTGACGTTGATTCATCATAAAAGTGTTAGCACCCCTGTGGGAAATTTGCAAGGTCTGGATTTCTGGTAATCAACCGAGCAAAAAAGTGTGACTACTATTAAGTACTACTATTCAAAAAATACAATGTATTCAAAAACGATTGGGGCCTGTTCATAGCCTAGCAGTTTCGCACTGTATGGGGCAATCAGATACAGATATGTGTGCTTAGGAAAACTCTTTATTAGGAAGTTTAAAGTCCCTTAGATGTGCCCCATTCTCTTTGTTTGCCAATTACCTTAAAACCATATTGTGTTCTCATGGTATGAGGGAACCCGATGTCGTTAACGTGACCACTCGACTTTCTGTTTTGGTGGTAAAAAATTTCATTATATAGAAATTTATTCTGTTATATGAAAACACTTTCGTGTATAATGACCATGGGGATTTACCAAAACTTCGCTATACGGAAGTTCATTATATGGAGGTTTTACTGTATACACATAAATTACACATTTTACAGAGCTAATGTATTTTGGTTACACACTGTAATATTCAAAATAATCATTATACATTATATATATATATATCCATATACATACATACATATCCATATATATATATCCATACATATACATACATATCCATATACTAATTGTCCCATATTAATTTATTAATTCTGAGCAGTATTGTAAAAGACTCACTTCTTTGGAATACTGAGCGATCCATCTCTCGTCAAGCTCTAATTGAGAGCCAGTATTAGGTTTTGGGTTATTTGAAAGATTCTTTTTGGCAGAAGAAGTACTTTCTTTACTACTGCTAACTGCGTTCTCTTGTACCTCTTCTTCTTTGGGAGGTACGGGGCACAAACGAATCACTATGTCTTTCTGAACAGTACGCTGAAAACATTACAAAATATAGGAGTACATTATCAAAAAATTTAACAGAGAGAGAGAGAGAGAGAGAAAACTTTGTGCTATTTATAATTTTGAATTATCTATTAAAATGCATTTTAGAGAGTGTGTACACCCATTCAAAGGTTTAGAAAAAAATCCTCAGATACAGGAAAATAACTTACTAAATACTTTTTTGCTATCAAATTTCAAGTACAATTCAGCATGTATACATTTTTCAGTAAAGGGAAAAAGCAACACCTTATCCCCCCCCCTCCCACAAAAAAAGAATGCAGTACTTTAAGCTTTTCTCACAAGTTAAGTCTGAGGATATTTGTAAACATACAGTAAGTTTTCGACTTGCTTGCGGCAGGCAGCTACATCGTAACTAGCTACAAAAGAATAGTGTCATATGAAAAATATATATTCAAATTAGCCACAGGTGTACAGTCATATGGGAACTGAGTCTTCCCCGCCCCCTAATAATTTGAAATAAATTGCAATTTTACATATATTGTAATGTATAAATGCACAGTTGTCCCTTGCTATTCCCGAGTTTGGTATTCATGGCTTTTAATTGTCAAAAAATAAATTTTTAGCAAAATTAAAAGTTTTTAGGTCAAAACAATAATGTATATGTACTATTATTATACATAGACATAATCTGGTGAGGGTAAGGGAGGCAATTGTCCCTAGTTTTTTTAGAAAAGAGGCAAAATCATATTTTCTCCCAAACAATTTTGAGTTTTTTGTTTCTCTGCCCCTTCCCCGGTTTATGCCATATTTAATCCCTAAGTTATGCCCATGCTATAATATACAGGCCTACTGTTTAACATACTAAAAGTAAATGGATAAAGATGGGTATACACATACGTGAAAATTCTGGATCTTTCCCATGAAAATTAGATCTGACCCACGGGAAGCCAATTGAGAATCACTGTTTGTTCTAGATCAATGAGGACAGATACAATGCTCTCTTTCTCCGTATATATATAAGAATATGAGATATTATTATTAAACATGGGTGTCAAATTTATTAATCGTAATAAAAAACTTGCATTGGTGGCTTTCTATGTTGAACATCATTTGGCAGTTGTGTTAGCTCTGAAAAGGGTAATGGTATCTTACATTATAGGGGTCGAAATTAACTTTTTAAATTAGGTGCACAAGTGCACTCAAGTCTTGTAACTTAGGTGCATTAAATACTAGTTAAGTGTACAAGTAACTAACAGACTTTTTTTTTCTTTTTTGTGGGGAGTGTTGGGAAGTTTACATGATGCGCAAGACAATGACAGATTATGCACAAGCTCTATGAATAAAGATTCCTGTACCCTATTGGTAAATCAACCGTTCCTGGTCAACTGGTGGAGTAACTTCTAGAGTTCAACTTCTGAGCATCAAACAATATAGATTGTGTATATATAAAGAGGAAGAAGATAATTAGTGTCTTACTTTAATTAAGAGTTGAATATAAAACAAGTTAGATCTCTGCTCTGGAGCGTAGCAATTTAAAAATTATGGAAGGAGAGGCTTAAGCAGCTTTAATACAGGTCAACTTATTCGGTGTTAGTAGTAGATTGGGCAGGGGATGGGTCAGTGATTCGGTGTGCACTTCATTTATTGTGCATAGATTTTAATGGGAAGGGTGGCCGCCGAAGGCGGCACTGTAATCCCAGACGGGTATTAATGTTAGATGTTATGATGGCCAGTGGGCCAAACGGGACACTGGGAAGCATTGGGGAGGGAGACTGTCGATCGAAACAGGCGTACAGAGACGCACAGCTTGAACTGGTATCATTATCTAACGTTTACCGAGAAGCATCCATAATCAATTCACCCCAAAGAGTGGCCGAAATAGATAGATGGCACAGAAGGACACCCCGGGCCGGCCGAAACTCCTACCGGAGTCCACCAGGCACTGAGTGGGTGAAACATGACGGAGAAGCATGGGGGTGCGAACCAGCCCTGCAACCAGAAAGAACGAACCACCATCAATTCCGCAATGTACAGCTGAGCTTATGTCCCATCCATGGACCGTGACACTTTCCCAGGGCGTCGGTGGTCTTCATGAATGGAGACAGTGGCCTAGCAACTCGAACCAGAACAAAGGACGATCGCACGATCACAGAAGCAAAGACCGATCCGCGAGGAAAAGGCAGAGTCTGAGCCCAGAGTAGCATAAACATACGTCAATCCAATATGATCCAGCGGCCTGGTCAATGCACAATCACTCTGCCCAAGCGAGCTGAAACCAAGACCCACCAGCCCTGAGACCAAACTCCAGTGATTCAGTGTTAAGGGGGATAATGTACTTCGTTATCCAATAGGGGGGAAGGGCTTGAGCCCTTCCATCTTCTCTGCCACTGTTTCTGTGAATTAGATGCAAAATTTAAAATTATTTTGCATTACTTTTAAGCTATTCTTAACTTTTTCCAATGTAATTTCTTGTTTGAGTTTTACGACATAAAGGCAACAAGGGTTAAACTGGGACCTACAGTTTTCCGAGAAATCTGAACCTTTTAAAACCTAGGGAACCAACCTCCGGACTATGGTGAGCAGTTTTTGATATAATAATGTCTCACATATATGCCATGTATATATGATCCCATATCCACCTATACTGATATTGCAATTTGATACGACCAACAATTGAAGGCAGAGGAAAAAGTTAAATCAATAAAACTGTAAAACAAATAATTTTTATACACATTTTTCAATAATGAATTATTAAAACTCGCATCTAATAAATACTAAACAGATACTTGAAACACAGTTTTACTAAAGAAAACAAAAATTATAAAAGTAATTTTATGTGGAATTTCAGCTCAATTCTCAAATGATCCGAAACCCAGGTTGAAAGCAAAAACCTTTAAATGCTATTTATTTTTTAAAAGCGTGGCAGGGAAAAAAATTACGAGGTAAAATCTCCTTAATAGATACATCTATATTTAACGGATACCTTTCGATTGCTCTACCCCAATGCCTTTTATCTCCTAACCTTCCCAAATATTGGACACTTCTTAATAGCAAACGAATAGTAAAGTCTACAAGTGTCCGCTGTTCAGAAGTCTTACTGTATTTACTTTAAAACATATGTACCAGGTCATGGGATACACATTAATATCGTAAAATTATTGCAAATCACAAGAAATCAGATGATCTTGAAAGTATGTGGACATACAGAGAAACAGCTTAAAATGTGTTTTGGTCAGGAAAAAGTGGAATGAAGGTAAAATCTATGAATAGTGGACACCTTGAAACTTGAGTATCTATCCGCTATTATGGAGGTTCAGGGAAGAATCATGGAGATTGAGACTTGGAAAAGTGTTTATTAAAAATAGGCGTACGCTATTCGGGAGTGGCTGGTATTAAGAGGTTTTAAATTGCATTTGGAAAAGAGGTGCTTAACTTTGAGGATAATGTATAATGCTAATACAATGAAATCTGTCTGTCTAGATATTCTTGGGATTGCAAAAAGATACCGTCGTTACAAATAAGGTTGAACCAAATATATTCTTTATTTGTCGAAACGGTGGAAAATAAGGTTATAGACAAGCCATCGTTATAGCAAGGTTGAACCGGACACACTCTACATTTGCCATGATCGCGGAAAATATAATTATAGACGGGGGTTATTGTAAAAGAAAGATTGAACCCGACATACTCTAGATCTATCGGGATCAAAGAAAATATTATTGTAGGCAGTATGGCAATACACAGTTTCACTATACACGAAAAAGATCACTAACTTGGCCAATAATGAGCCCAGGTTGTTCAACTTTTGTTTGGAAAATGCTGTCCAGATTCGCTTGTACTTCCGCATCGTAAAAAATCGTTCTTCCCATTTTGTGTTTTTTTTTTTAAATACTTACGAAATAGGTTGTAATTTTCCTAACATACTGATTAAATAAGGAAAAGAAAAACAAACATCTGGAAAGACCGTAAAAATCGATTGTCGTTTATGTTGTTCCTATATCGATACGTATCATTTGATTTCGAGTAGCATAAGATCCAACTAGGCCGTAAGGTCATCCAAGTTGGCAAGGTGTGAAGAGTTGGCAAGGTTGATAGAGTAGAACACAAGATCAACTGAAATACAGAGGGCGACCTTATTTCGGATGATCAAGAAATTTAATTATCAGTGCAAAGAAACTACAATATTTACCAAAAACACGCTGTAATTTAATGTCAGAAATTTTCTTTTGTGGGATGATTTACTGTGCAACGCAGACGAGTTGATCTTTAGAAGTAGTTACACTAATTTAACTTGGAAAAGTTGTTTAACCAAAATGGGGCACAAGTAGTAATACGGTGACATAGGCGTACGCAGAAAGTTCATAAAGCGGGGGAGGGGGTTATAGGCTCAGTAGTGGTTACGGAGCTACAACCCAGTGTTGTCAATCTCTCAGAACGAAATTTCCCATAAAGGAAGGAAAAATTTCCTACACCAGCTTTAAATTTCCCTCAATTTTTTTTATCAGAAAATGAGTTTTCACATGTTCTCACATTTAGACTCCTACACGTATCTTTCGATGTAAAACGGTATAAAATTTTACCATGCAATTCCTACAACTGTATGTTGCGATTAATAAACTTAAAACAAATGGGGGTTGATTTCTTTCATACTTTGTATGCTGAAACATATATGCAAAGAAAATCAAAAACCAATTGAAATTTTTTTTTTTTATTTTGGCAACAGGCATCGGAAAAACAAGATTTCGTGCGGTTTTGCGAAAAACAAATACTTACAAAATCGCATGTATTTTATTAACCAGCAAAGATAAATCAAATATTCAAAAAGATTTAAAATCTACGTAGTTTGTTTACTTACACTACGGAAGTTGTACAGCTTTAAGTGAAATTTTAAAAAAATTCTGAATACTGTGGTAATGACCGAAATATCGTTGAAATCGCTATTTCTTAAAAATAATTTCCTTATGAAGATGGACAGATAATAATGTTATGATTTTTTTATATGTTAGTTCTCTGTCTCAGTGTGGTACCTCAAAATAACTGGAGTTGTTATTTCCATCCCCTTTCAACATACAAGAGTTTGAAAATTTTAAAAAACAGGCATATTCGGCGACTCACAAATCAAAAGAGGGAGCAGCTATCTGTTTGAAATTTGGCAAAGAAGCACCTCTCTGCATGCTATTTATTACATGAAAATTTCATTCTGTTAGTCGAACTAGTCTATGAGATACAGTTACCTTCAAACTAACTGGAGAATCGGAAGATGGCCGTGAAAAGGACCCGGGAGGGGGGGGGGTTGGGGAAAAAATTTGCTCAGTATTGTCCAGGGTTT
The DNA here is from genome assembly GCA_006491805.2 of Dysdera silvatica. NCBI lineage: Eukaryota > Metazoa > Arthropoda > Arachnida > Araneae > Dysderidae > Dysdera > Dysdera silvatica. The sequence continues at coordinate 57,911,936 of QLNU02014802.1, forward strand.
GGTTCCCTAGGCCTTAAGAGGTTCGGATTCCTCGGAAAATCATAGGTCCAGATGTTTGGATTCCTCGGAAAACAGTAGGTTCCGGCGTAGCATGACCATTGTAGTCCTTGAGCTGTAAAACCACAAACAAGCAAATAACAACAACAACAAAAAAAAAAGAGATAAAGTTTATCTTCCAAATTCTTGAAAGGTTCACTTTTTGTCTCTTATGGCTTAGTTTTTTCATGTTTAGTTCTCCTTATTTTAGCGTCTTTTTGGGAAATAGTTCAGAAATTGCATCACTCATTTCTGGCTTTATGTCATGCACTTGTCCTGTGGGTGTTGATAAATCCAAAGGACACAAGATTCTTAAAATATTTTTCAGTTCTACCCATATGCAGTCATTTTTACAAATTTTGAAACTGGTACACTTGGTCCTGAAGGATGAAAGATACTTATTTTAAAATCTTGTTTAGAAATAGAAATGTCTTTTATAATTCCAAGCCGCCAATTTCACTGATATATGCAAGCAACATTACTGTTATTCTTTACACACCCAAAGGAAACAAAGTCTTGGATATTTTCTTTGAAGATTTTACAGTCGATGAAATGTTCTGAAAGAGAAGTTTCACGGGCTCCTATAGTACATATATTTAAAGGAATGTGGCTGTGGTAAGCTTGAGTGTTCCAAGTCCTAATGTAGGAATTAAATCTGTCTGCAAGAAATTTTGCTTGCTCTTCAACCTTTGATTGTGGCATAAAGACATACTTGATTCCAGGTATGTTTCGTTTACGAACTCAAACATATCCTTTGGTGTTACGATATGGTTCTGAATAATTGTTTGAAAGCCCGCTTTTGATGTAAGTCTTTTAGTGGCCACTCCAGTGACATCATTAGGTCCCTTACCAGATGAGGTTAAAAAAAATGCCACTCTGTATTCAGTCCAAAATCTTGGTAATGACTGAGGTTTATAAAGTTTTTCGATTTTTGCAGTACCTTGATGCCTTGTCGGAGAAATGTATAACCTTTCCCACATATGGAACAGTGGCTTTTAAAAGCTCAATTCCTTTTGGACTGTGTAAACTTCTTACACTGTGTGATTAAGGTAATCACTGATAACGCAGATACTCTTTCTAATCGCTTCTACAGTTTCATTGTCTTGTATTTTAAAGTACAAAAGGCAACAGGTAAAAATGATTCTTTGTGATGGCAGTTAATTTGATAAATATTAAAGAATAAAATAATTGAAGTCTTAAACTGAAATCTGAACTAAATCTAACAAGAGCCCAGGATCCAAAGGCCAGGCCTTGGGCTGACCAAACGAAAAAATTATTTTGATATTGCTCTTGAAAAGAAAAATGTGCAGAATACAACTGCCTTACTAAATTAATATAACAGTTGAAACAAATTATCGGTGTTAGCCCCCCTCCCCACACACACATACACAAACACCTTTGAAAAATTCTGTGTACCACTACCCCCCTCTTCGGAAATTTCTGGGTGGCTCACTGTTCTGACGCAAGGTAGTTTTGGGGCATTACGAATGCAAGTTATTGAACGAAGATTTTACTCTTCGTATGAAAAGACATTAAATGATTATAAACAATACATGCATGATATGTCCCGCGAAGAATAAGATCTTCGATCATTAATTTGTATCCTTAATGTGTGAATTTACATTTCAACCTCCTTTTATATGTTTCATGCATATTCAATAATACAAACGCAAACAGCCAGCTTTCTAGAAAGATCGCCATTGATTTCACCAAACTGCCAAGAAGTCTTTCGATAAATAGCAGTAATAGAGGCGATATCCAAAATTACAAAATCACATTTAATATCTTATCCGAAAAATCTTGAAACGAGTATTCGATATGTTTGAAAGATGCATATAATGCGTCGAAACTTAATTTTTAGCTCTAAATTTTAACCGAGATAAAGCCGTTTGAAATCTTTGAAAATGCCTCTAATTTTGCACTTTTTTGACTCCTGGCATCTATATTGAGGTTCACTATGAAAAACGCTCGAATATGTGTCTAACAATTTTTTGAGAGCTTTCAAATGAGACCACTCCCATTAAAATTGGCGTCGTCCAGCTCGGGCCCTTGCAAGTCTGAAATTTGAAATACAAATGTTTATGTATACACTGGAATTCTAATTATTTAAATATATACCGATATTTAGAATATTTAACACTTAGTGAAATCTTAATTTGGCAACACATACAAAATATCGAAACAAGTTCGACTTTTCCCCTCAAATCCTCTCCCCCACCCCCTATCCTTTTCAAGGCAATCTTCCGATTCTCCAGTTTGGAGGTGGCTGTTTCTTATAGACTAGTTCGAATAACAGAATGAAATTTTCAGGTTATAAACAGCATGCAGAGGGATGCTTCTTTGCCAAATTTCAAACAGATAACGATAAGTATTGTTGTTGCCAAATACAGTATATGAAATAACACAATTGAAAATAATGATAACGTAATTGATAGTGATAATACGACAATTAAAACAATAATCATGAGAAATATGTTGAGATCCAGTTATTTGTGGCAACAGCTCATGAAGCTCACGAGATAGTCACTACATTTTCCTTGTTTATGGTTTATGTCCTAAGGGCAGGTAGATTAATGCTGATCCAAACGAAGTCTATAGTCATCTTTTATTATATAATTACTATATTATTCGTTATATTCATCTTCCTTCATTCTTATTCGTAACTCATTTAGCAAATGTTGCAACTTATTATCAAGTTTGGCATCCCCATAGGGAATTCAACGTTTATAAATACATTTAAATGAGCGTTATTTTTTGTCTTCTCAGAGATGACATCTTTATCACTTTTGTATATATATACACCTCCTCAAGGCCGTAGCTAAGGGAGGTTTTGAGATCAACCCCCAAAAAATTACAAACGTATATATTATCTATTGAACAATGCGAATTCTTTATTTCGTCTTCAAGTTTTGACCAAAAAAAAAAAAAAGGTTTGCATTTAACTGAATGCAATTTGGTCACCTTGGCTTTTGTTGGCGTTGTTTGGCGTTGTTCAGCCAAACAACGTCCTCCAACTGTTTAATAGAATTGGAACACAGTGAACATATCTGGGTTATCCCATAGGAAGCATTTGGTGGTAAAATTTGTATCCACCGCCAGTCGCAGGTTATGGAAATGTTGAACCCTTGGGACATGCCCGTATCCAGAGGGTTCTCTTAGGGACCGGTCCCCCCCCCCCCACAACCAAGATAAAATTTCTAACGGGACTGCAAAAATACGTACACGTATTTACGCATACGTGCATACGCCATGATCTATTTATATTTTATTCGCTGGAAACAACGATGATATTCCTTTATTCGTTATTTTATAAAATTTTGAATCACTTCCCCGAAATTAAATCCTGAGAATGAATACTCTTCTTGTATGTGTCTCCCACTAGAGAATGGATACTCCTATCACAAGTATTTCCCTTCTTCTGGGAAAGAATACTTATGTATGCATCTCTCTCTTTCCTGATAACAATTATTCCTCTGGCATGTACAAAGAGTCATAAGTCAGAACATGTAATCGACATCATCTCATCATTTCAATTAGGGAGTTTTGCATACATGAACATAAAATTGATTTTAGTACAAGATTCAAATTGAACTTCTTGCATCGAAGCTCATTTTATGTTCGTAGCTTTCAAATAATCATCATACAGTGCAAAATGTAATTATCATTTCTTTTACAAGTTATGAATTGTGGGAAACATGGAAGATAATAAAAATTGTAATAAAACGATATTCCTTACGCAATGCCTATTTACTTGGGCGTTGTCACCTTCCTGTCGTCTTAACAGACAAGATTAATCCCGAACGAATATTTTTCTTCTTGAGAGAACAGCTCGTTTCTCATATTGGCGCAGTATAGCCCAGATGCTCTTGCGCCATAAAAAAGCCAAACAATCAATCAATCGTTTCTCATGAAATATTTATACTAAAGGTAAAGTAAATACCATGTATTATTGGCCCCATTGGGTCTCGAATTTAACTTGGTCAATGAGTTCGTGTAATTTATTTGAAATCAGAAATAATCCAATGCTGTTCTGAAATATTAAAACTTTAAAATTCATGAAAAAGTTTTGTCAATCTTCATGGCCGTGCATTTAACTGACATTACAACAATATTTTATACTAAAAATAGCTATCTGGTCCATGGGTGGCCCGAGGGAGTGTATGGACTGCACTTGCACCCCACCCCCTTGGTTTATGAAAAAAGGCAGGAAGAGGACTGAATCCACAAGAAACTATAGTCCAACAACATTATTCAATTGGAATTTTTCCTGGTCGTAACCCCTCCCCCCCTGCATATAATTCTGGGGACACCCATGATCTGGTCAACATATGAAGTTACAGGGGTATATGTTTTGTAATTTTTTGTGAGCAATATTGATACGACTAATAATTTTTTTGACACTTGCGTATTAGCTTAGACTAGAGCTATTTTTGTTAAGAAAAAATTAATCGTGTGTGTGTGTGTCAAAAAAATATTAGTGAAAAATAGCTACATATTCTTCCAGAACTTCGATACGATAACATCGAGTCTTTTAAGTTTCTAGCGGTTAAAGGCCGCTTTATCTGCCCTTAACCGCTACGCACTTAGAGAGTGATAGCTTAACTGCTATGCACTTAGGGGTGCTAGCTTAACACCTACGCACTTATAGACTGCCAGCTTAACCGCAAAGCACTTAGAGACTGCTAGCTTAACCACTACGCACTTACAGACTGCCAGCTTAACCCCTAAGCACTTAGAGACTGCTAGCTTAGACACTACGTACTTAGAGACTGCTAGCTTAATCGCTGAGCACGTAGAGATTGCTAGAGACCGTTAGAGTCATGTAGAAAATTTGGATTTGCTGCGAAGCTAATCTCCCTTTAATACGGCTCCGTAGTTCCTGGTTTAATTCGTTCAAGTAAACACAGATTCCGATTCCCTTGAAAATTGTAGACCCCTGTCAGTGGGGGATTAAGGAATTTTGTGGGCCTGTTCGAGTTCGAGATTTTGAGGCCCCCTCCCTTCCTGGCCGTATATTTTGAAATGATAGTACTACAGAATATCCCGAAAATACATTAACGTAATTAGCTGAAACACTTACGTGCTGAGTTGGGGGGGTGGGGGGGGGGAGGCATTTTATTTTGTCGCCGATTTGGTGAAGGCAATTACATAGATTAAACAGGTAAGTAGTACTGGCTTAACGTGACGGACTATGGTACGATAACACTACCTAATTACAACTCCCACCGCAGCTGCAAACTAAGGCATATATGACTCCAAGAAATTATAACATATGGAGCCGAGATACGCAGTCAGATAAGCACTTTTATTTTCGTTGTCAGCAAGTCGTTGAACATGGTAAAGGATGAATATTTACAATGAGGACGTAAATGCTGTTGCGACAAATGTAGAAACTAATAGAACATGTCCGAAACTGTCGAATTTATCCAGAAACTTAAAAGTGCATAAGAATGATGTGAATAGTTACGCTTGTAACTCATGTATGGCCGAAACCAGCAAAAGAA
>QLNU02014802.1:57917575-57936619 GCA_006491805.2 Dysdera silvatica
AATCTTTGTGATATATCTTGTTCTTTTAATATTAAGCTAAAGTTTAGCTTCTGCAGAAAACCACAGAAAATTGAATTTTTGGCAAATTAACTTTTTTTTTCCTGTTTACTGATTTTCGCTTTATACTTTAAAATGGATTTATTGCTCATAAATGCAATTAATGTTACTCATCATTTGCAAAAAATAACCGAAGCAACGTATTCAAATTTCTTGAACATGTCCAGTGATATCACCGATTGTGGAAAAAAGCTATAGCTGTGGAACGTTTTAGTGTGTTGAAAAATTATTTAGCAAAACCGCAACTTGCAGGTGATGAAGAAGTCATCGAGATTTCCGAAAAAGATCCAGAAAATTCTATACATGATGATAATGGGGTATAAATAAAATGTGAGCCTGGTTATATAAGTATAAACGATAAGGAGCATATGGTCGCTATTAAAGAAACTCATCCAACCTGGAAATGGGACACTTTAATCAAAAAGGGCTGTAAAAAAATGCCTAATCAGAAAACATATCTGCGTTTTAAAAAGTGTATAGTAAACGAAGGGTCACTAATCGATATGTATAAAGCAATCGAAATGGAAGTTTGGTGAAATTTATGGAAATTATGGGCAAAAAACTACGAGTTATACATGGTTTCGATATTCGGAAATGGGCAATTTAAACTTCTTTACGTTTCCCTAAATTAAAGTTTCTTGCTTCAAGAAGATAGATAAAGGACTTTTGTAAACTTCATGGCATAGCGTCTAGGATGGTAACAGAACTTGTAACGAAAAAACTAGTGACTTCTCCGGAAATGATCCGAAACGCTGCAATATTTACACACTAAAAACATAGTACTTTCTTAGTTTTTAAATTGAAAAAATTGTAGAAAATACTACTAAAGTATATAATGTAGAAAACAAATGTAATTGCAGCTTAACGACTGTCAAGTCACGTCGTTATATCCGATACGAATTTCCCTACTTAGAATCTACGTAGACTACAAAATCGCCGTCGTTAAAGCAGGTTTCGTCGTTATATACGATGTCGTTATAACCGATATATTTAGTATGGAGTAGAATAGCAAACCAAACTTCTTGTAAAAATTCCATCATTATATGCGGTTGGTCGTTATAACCGGCGTCGTTATAAACGATTTTCACTGTAGTTATATCTATATTCTTTGGCATTTCTATGCATTAGTAGGGGGGGAAATGTGACTACAAAAATGGCTATATTTTATTTTCTAATGAAAATTTTTACAAATACTTTTTTTTCGGGGGATAGCTAATTGGGAGTGACACGTTCCAAGCATTTGGAGGCCCCCGGTTTGCGAGGCCCTGTGCGGCCCCACAATCCGCCCTTCGCGTAATCCGCCACTGGCCCCTCTCCTTGATTAGTTCCTGATTGGGTACGTAAGGTTTGGTCAGTAATGTCAGTTTGTTTATAAGGAAGAAAGGAAAAAATGCCCATTTTGTATTTAAATATTGCTTTCAAGAATTGGAATTAGGACAAAATTCTGTGTCATATGTTATAAATACAGGATTCTATATACTTGTAAAACCAAGGGCAGATACAAGGGGTGGTCACAGGGGTCATGACCCCAAAATATATTTTTTCACTGTAAAAAATTCCAACTTTCATGATAAATGAAGGGTGTTATTCCAAGACCATGGCAAATTCTGTCCTTGACCCCGCTCCAAAAAAATGAAAGTCTGTGACCGCCCTTGTGTAAAACATCTTGTAAGGAATCTTGGGGAGGACGGGACACATTCACTCAAAGCGGGATTGTCCTACCTAAAACAGGTCTTCTGGTTAGTTTTGGCTTGCCCTTTGCATGGTAAAACACGAAGAAGTTAAATCGTCATCAGAACATCGATTATAAATATCGATATTTAGTTATCGAAATCGTTCTTGAAAGTGGGGAAATATTCATCATCATCGTTGCAAATGCAATGTAAATACATTGTTGTAAAAGAAAGTATCTAAATAAAAATCAAGAATTTTAATTCCTGCAAATTAATTAGGCATAATTTTGGTAAAAATAAATAAAGTGTTCGTTTTTTTTAAAAGATATTCATTTTACCTTACACTCATTGGAACGTTAGATTGTTGGAAATGAGGGGCGGGGGGAGGTTAGCCCAGGCCCTGATTAGTTCTGAAAGTTGACGCATTATACTTTTACATATCTATCCACGCACCACACTTCAACTTCCTATATAAAATGCGAGGGTAATTAATGCCACCAACATCTATTCACATATCTTGCATCGATTTTCTGTCTGCTGCTAATAAATTGTAAGTTTGGCGACTTGGCGATTACTTTATATCACCTCAAATAATCCTTTGGTGACTAGTATTTTGCCACATAAACCACCGCGTGTATTACTTTACTTGATATCACTAGTAACTTTAATTGATATCACTACTCGATATCATTAAGCATTATTTCAGTATTTTGCACACTGGCATGTGTAATGCCATATCAGTATTTTGTGAAGTCTCCGTGGACAAATACTATTCTATACATTTAGAAAATGGTTTATTTTATTCATGATTTCAAATCTGTGCCATAGCGACTTCTAAGAGAATAGGCTCAAGATTACTTAATTCAGTAACTTGTTTGTGACATCGAGTTGGCAGTTGAAAGAATGCTGATTCGATTCCAACCTGGAGCGTTGTCAGTGTTTTTTTTTTCTGATGCCCATAAAGTTAAAGAAAAATACTTTTAGAATTTGAGCCAAAATAGCGTGAATGGCCCGAAACAGGTTTGAATTAACCCTTTAACCCACTAGGCCTTAATGAAGGTGTATTCTTTTCTTGGCATTAAAGTTAATGTAAAGTAAAGGAACAATAATTACATTAACCCTAAGGGCCCATTAATGGGGTGAGTCAAGCTCATCAAAAGTAATTAAATAATTGTATTAAAATCAAACATTAGTCAGCTATGAAAGCAGTAAGTCACCACCTTAGTAAAGTTAAACGCTACAGTGCAAGCAAGTACAAGACAAAAATTTAAAAATGGCAATAAAGTTCAAACTTAATTATGATTAAAGGGTCTGTGAACATGACCCTCGAGTTAAAGTGGCTTCTTTTCAAGATTAAAAATGATGTAATTTGTTAAACATGGCAAAACTGTCACTACTGGTGTGTTTCAAGTGGGAAGACAAGAAGAACACAGCAGTAGAAATAATTTGTAGGAAAAGGTTTGAACGGACCGTCTCGAAATTATTATTTCATATTTATATGAGTATCCCATTTTTTTTTTGACGATTCGCTTATACTAGCGGTTCCCAACCTGGGGGTCACGACCCTGAAGAATGTTGCGAACTGGTTTCTGGCGTATCACCGCAACTATTTTTAGTTGCAATTATTTTTATAAGGAATTTCATACCAAATGTTTCCAACACTTTTACATTTAAACATGACAACACGTGCTGCAATATTCTACTAATGGTTGTTAAATATATATCTATAATATATATTAATATAATATAATATACATAATTAATCAATATATATAATTAATATAATATAATTTTATATTTAATGTGTTTTCTTTACTCTCTTAAAAATGCTTTTATTATGCAAATGTTGCGGTGGCAGACAGAGGGGGTCACGGATCTTTTGATTACTATAAAAAGGGGGTGTCGCGGATTTCTTAGCTACTGTAAAAGTGGGTCACAGATTGAAAAAGGTTGGGAACCACTGGCTTATACGATAGCTTTTCATCGTAATGAAGGTCCAACAGCGTTTTTTTAGTGATATAATACTTCTGTGGACATACTGATAGTAGCGTGGTAATTCAAAATTCATGGGGGGGGGGCTTGAGGTTCTCTGCTCTCTACGTCACTTCCTACCGATGCTCAATTCATCATGAATGATTTTACGTAGATCGTATACAAAGCTTTGCTCTCCTCATCCTTTTACGCATCTTCGTTTCACTGCCAGAATTATAACAACGACATATTGGTGAAAACGGTAACACGATACCTCAGGCTTTCGAACGCATCAAGCTGCTCTTCGTCAGAAATAATGGGATAATGATATCCCAGTTCGTTGAAAGTAAGGCAATATTGGATATTTCCTAGGTCTGAAAGGAAAGTCTCTCATTATCCTCGAAGAAGAAAAATTTGAAAATGCTCGAAAGCTGATATCCTCCCTATGCTGTTTTTTTCAAATCACTGTCTATTATGCATGCGCATTGGAGGTCTGCTGCGCATGTCTATTATTACATGCGCAGCAAACCTTCCTTAACCGGCCCCGCTTTAACGGACAGGCGTATCAAACGACACCTCAGTTCTCTCGGCTGAAACCTCAGACAGCCATGCTCGTTTCGAAACAAGCAAAAATTATTGATTCTTTTTAACAATGAGCCGTCCATAATGTACTAATACGTAGTGACATTGTTGATCCGGGCTTGGCACTTAAATATAAATAAATAAATAAATAAACAAATACAAGAACACTTACTAATTAACTACTTACTGTAGTCCGCGTGTTGGTTCTCTGGGCCTTAAGGTTCCTCGCAGAACTGTAGGTTCCGGTGCCGCATGATTTTTATTATCCTTGCGCCATAAAACGAAATAAATGATTCGTGTGTAACTTTTCCTTTGTTTCATTCCCCCTCCTCACAGTGTTTATCATAGTTAGTGTAAAAGTGCTGCAGCATTTCGCTGCTGCATGTCTTTATTTTGTTTAAATAACAATTATATTATTTTAAAATTAATTAATTTAGAAATGTTTTCATTAAGTACAATTCTGAAATTTTTTGCCACTTTTTTATAATATGAGTCTCTAAATTTTCGGATAAACCGGTCAAATCGCTAATCAGCCACTGCAGCCCCAATCTCGTCGGTCCTGCTTCTAGTGCACGAAAGATCTGAAAACCCATTGTAGGTGATTAGAAGTGAGTGAAAAATGCAAAAAAAAAAGTTTTTGTTTTCAATTTCATTGTTTCCTGACCAAACAGTTGGTTTAGTTTAGTGAAAAAAACGCAGTAAAATAATTCTAGCGGAAATGTTCGTCATCTTCCACACGAGTTAAAAAAATTATTCTTAATGTCAAACAGCGAAAACATAAAATTATGTTTTTGCAATACTTTCGTTTCCTGGTCCAAGACATGGTTCTAATTGGTAGAAAAGGAACGCCAACAAAGTTTTAGCTTAATCACTCATCATCATCAGGTTCCATACGAGTTCCAAAGAAATTCGTCTTGAAGCACAACGTCGTAAGTTTGTTCTGTGACTTGATTCGGCTGTGTATGAATCCATTCCTGGCTCCTACATCTCATGTTGCCAATGATGTTTCTCTCAACAGCAGGGCTCAAATCGGGCGAGAGCACACCGAAGCCCGTCTCCTATGCTTCTTCATTTTTGGCGATTATTTAAATATTAGCCGGAGCCCCTACAGGGTCATGAATTGCCAAAAAAGGTCATGAATGTCATGGAAAAAAAAAAGAATTTGTGATTAGTGTCATGTATTTTGTTGTCCAGAAAAATGGACATAAACAATTGATATGATTTATCGATTCTTTTGCAGCCATTCGATTTTTTAATCGATTTAACATAATATTAGGGCTCCTGCACTTTTTTTGTTAGAAATTAAGCCATGGCCACCCCGAGGGAGGTGCAAGGTGGTACACTTGCACCCCCTTGGCTTATGAAAAAAGGGGGAAAAAAGACTGAATCCACAAGAAACTACAGTCCAACAACATTATTTAATTGGAATTTTTCCTGTATGCATTCCCTCTTGCATACATTTCTGTGGGCATCCATGAATTGCGCCCTGCTCATCACTCTCAAATGCCTCTCTATTACTTAAGAATGGCAAGGGATCAATGGCGTTTTGACAAAGTAATTCATGAAAAAAAGAATAAAAAACCGTTAAAAAAACAGTATGAATATTCATTTGAGGTGTGGAACCTCAAAATGCCACTGTTTTGGACTGAAATTTGAAGACAAATCATTCTAGCATATTTGGAAGAGTGTAATAACTAAAGCAATAGGAATTTCAAGAACAAGTGTTTTCGCTCCAACCTAACGGTGGCGTAAAAGATAAGAGTTTGCCATCCGTGTTGAAATTCCAGGCTTGAATCTAAATGGTAGCGAATTCTTGCCGATTTTCTACTCGTAATTTAGGATTTGATTTCATAGGTGATAGATTCAGATTTCTGGGAAAATTGTGAAGACTTTAGGTCATGATACAGCATGGTCTTAGCTGTGTTTGTACTGTAAAATACTCACGACTGACGATGTTCGGAAATGTATGGTTGTCTGTGGCTGCATTTGCGCGACGCAGTACATTTATGAGCGAACTATTTTTTGCAATGGCAACCAGTTCCAATAATATAATGAACATTATCTATTTTTTTTCAATAAACAAAAGAAGGCAAATACTTGACGAAAGAAGCAAGAGAACCTGTCGAGGCAAAATCATAGCCAGTAGAAGTAAAAAGTTCTACTTCTGTTGTACGTGAAGAAAAGGTTTATCCTTTTTTTTCACTCAAAAGCTTAGGAAATATCTCTGAAAATGTATTTTTATAAATTTTTAATCCTTAATTTTCTAATTATATTTGTAATGTTTGATTCAGTTTCAATCAAGTTTTTAATTTAGAATGGATAATGTGATTATTTTTTATCAATCTTTTAAAATTTTCGGTTTAGATATGTGGCTGCCAAATAGATTTTAATATCGCCATTTTCTCTTATCGTTTTATATCGTTGGTTATCGCTACATTCCGAAAATTTAAATTTTTTGAGAAGTATGAAATTGACGAAATAATGGGCTATATGAAGGCAGTAGCCAGGATTTAATTTCGTGGGAGGTCAAAAAATTTTACAGCATGTATTGATACAATCGCAGCATGTCTGTAGTAAAGTCTCATTAAAAATTCAGCTTGCGATATTTTTGCTATATAGTAGATAATAAATAAATATAGATAATAAATATAGATAATAAATTTAGCTTTGCTATATTATATATATATATATATATATATATATATATATATATATATATATGTGTGTGTGTGTGTGTGTGTGTGTGGTTCTTGTTACAGAAATATTACCACCTTGTCTTTCGTCGACGAACCCATTCCTCTGGAGGCATATAAGTAGGAAGACATTCCATCATTCGCATTGATGGTAATTCAACGTCAGTATGAATAAATATTGAATTTACATTGAATTGAATAAAATGGTGATGCTAGTGGGTATAAGAAAAATGTGTCAATCTGTCTAGGAAATGCAAAGGATGGGATTACAAAAATATCACTATTCCCTTCGATAGATATTATTTCAGATATTATTTTATTTTTCGCCAGACAACGTCAGGAGAGAAAGTAAATGAAGTGTTCTCTAGGGCTTTGTCTTTCAAACTAATAGTTAAATAAATAAATAGGATAAAAAGTGTACCGCAAAGATGCTCTTTCCATTTTAGAAATAAAATTTCATAATAGACAGCGTTATAAGTGGAGAAAATGAATAGTTTAAAATGGCCGTTGACGTCTGTACAGCATTAATTCAGTCAACTGAATGGTGACATTATCACAAATCATTGCCAGATTCAACGAAGACTTGTGCTAGACATGTTGCTACTAAGGCCATCAGTCGCTAGGAGCGAGCTTATGGCGTAAGCTGCCCTGGGCGAAACAGATTTTAGCGGCCCTCAAAAATGTTTTAACGTAACACAACGATTAAAAAAAGTGGCCAGGTTTAGAGTTGCAAAATAAAGTTCTTCACTGGTCCAAATGCCAGAGGTGAAGAGAAGATAATGAAGTTAAATTGAAAATAGAAATTCCTAAACAAAGTTAGCTAGAGATATATCAATCACTTGGTTTTTCTTGTTTAACTTCGATGTTATGGATAAATGAAAGTGTTGTATTTAGTCCTACTGCCACATTATGAACACAAAGAAAAACCAGTACAATGTAATTATAAATTTATGCTTCTCAGAACTTTGCAATAAGTTCTTTTTTTTTGGGGTCAGAAACTGGGGGTCTCTGTAGTGACCAGAAGGGCACCACAATAAACATGGTAACGTACATAGGCTACTAATGCTAACGCATTTGACTAATAACGTGTATATTTATTTTAACCACCATTTAGAAGTTTCATCAACGTCATGGGAAATATAACGTCACACACAAAAGGTCAATTGATGAAATACTCTGGGAAGGTATATAAAGGCCGCTAAAAACTTATTTCTTGGTGCTTGTACTGCATTCTTTTAGCGGCCCTGGGCGGCCGCCCAGCTCGCACCCCCCTAAGCATGGCCCTGTCGTTCGATCATTGGCTATAATAGGTTGCAGAAGTAGAGCCTAGATACGAGAATCCTTTTCTTAATATAGGATTCTACTCTTTAATTTTAAGCAGAAGAGCATCGCCACTGGACCTTGGATGATTAGAAACTAATCATCTGTTCCGATGTCTTGTTTCTAGCTATCTCGAGCGATCTGGAGGGCATATGTCTAGTGCAAATCCAACGAAGGTGCGCACATCTATCAGTGACAACTCGTCCATAAGAGCTTCAGAACTCTAGAGCCTCCTGTTATATTTCAGGGAGGGCGCAAAGCTTGAAAATTTTACTTGTAAGTTTAGTTTCAAATATTTTCACTTGAAAATAGTAATTTTTAATATAAATTTATTATTCTCAGGAGGGCGCACGCCCTTTGCCTGTGTCCGGCCTTAAGGGTTGGGGCAGGGGTTGTTTCAAGCAGTTTTTCAGAATTTCAGATTCTGAAAGATGGGCGGAGGGTGCTTCCTCAGAGAGCGCTGGTCGACAGAATTTTGCGGTAAGTAATATTGCAATTAAAAGAAAAAAAAAAAAAATCCGCAGCTTCTTGCGCCCTGGGCAAGTGCCTGCCCATTTATGTGCGGAGAATAGAAGAGGGACCCTAGCCTTATCCCTATCAGAAATATTAGGATAATCACTTGAAATGGAAGAGCGAAAGCAAAACGAACATTTGACGATCATGGCCTTAGGGGTCTCTGAAACGTGTCCAGGTTTCTAGATAAAAGAACTGTTTAATTCGTCGGTCACCTTTCGGTTGAACAATTTTTGGTGTTCGAGAAATTTTCTACTTTTTGAAAGAATTTACTTCAAAGGAATTAGATGAAAGAAGTGTATCCGTAGGCGCTTATAGGGGATTTTCCAATATGGCGGATTGCTTCCAAAATACACCATTTTACTTTTCATAAAAATCAAATATATATATATATATATATATACAGTGAAAATCGGTTATAACGATCTTCAAGAGACCGTGCAAATTCAGTCGTTATAAACGATAGTCGTTATAATTGATTGATTGTTTGGCTTTTTTATGGCGCAAGAGCATCTGGGCTATAACTGCGCTAAATAGTCGTTATAAACGATTTTTTTTAAATCATAGTATAGTAATACACTTCAGAGTCTTACAGATCGTTTTGATAGGAAAAGTATAAAAATTTGTTGTTTAAAAATAAAATAAAAATACACTTAATTATAATGGATTTATTACTGTATATATTGATAGCCAAACTAAATATGTGATGTATTTTTTTAACGAAAAAATTGAAGCAAATGCTATAGTGTATATTATAAGAAACAAATCCCCAATAAAAACTTACGTAAAATTCGTTTCCATTCAGATGAATAAATATAATATTTATTATGCTAATGATTCCCAGAAAAATCGGTAATTTTTGTTAGCTTTTTGGCGTGTCCTTTTAAGAATCGGATTTCCAAATCATTTTCAATAAAATTTATAGAAGACTCGTCTTCAATACTCGAAGACTCGTTTCAATAAAATTTATAGAAAACTCAACTTCTGTTGGCATTTCATCGTGCAAATAGAATGAGCGAACGATTGTCATTGCCGACAACGCTTCCGAAATTGTTGGCTGCGGGAAGGTAATATCGTGATTTTCATTTTCGAGTTCCTTCTCATCCTCGTCTGCTTCGAACTCGAATAGAGGTGAAACGATGTCTGTATCTGACAGATCTGGCGTGGTTTCAACTTCGTCATCAACGGTAGCGTAGTCGTGGAAATTATTCATTTTTAAACATTCTGGTATGTTTAACTCTCCTTCCCAAATATTTAAGTCATCACCATCGTTAGCATTATCAGTGGTAGTACAACTGGTCATGCTGGGAAAAAATTCACCCTGTTTAAAGCAGTTAGCTATCTTTTGATGGCTGACTCGATCCCACGCTTTAGAAATCATATTCACCGCATCTAGAATATTTATTGTAAAATCAACCCCAGCCTCAATATTTTGGATCATCTTCAGGATAAACAACTTTCTAAAATTAACTTTTAGTGAGTTTATTACACCTTGGTCCATCGGTTGTAAAACGCTGGTTGTGTTCGCTGGTAAAAATACAAGTTTTATGTGCTGAAGAGATTTCACTGCAGGGTGAGAAGGGCAGTTATCCAGTAAGGGAAGAATTTTCTTTTCTTTGGCACGCAATTCTGCGTCCCATGCATGTGTTATTTTCTTAAAAATCTCGGATGTTATCCAAGCTTTTTTGTTGTTTTCGTATATCACAGAAAGCGTCTTCACATTTTTAAAGCACCTGGGTTTTTTGATTTGCCAATTACAACAAGTTTCTTTTTTTTTTATACTGCCGGTCATATTTGCAGCAACTAACAGTTATTCGATCTTTAGAAAACTTTCCGCCAGAACATTTTTCTCCTTTAAACTGAAACGTATTACTGGGGGAACGCTTGAAAAAAAGTCCGATTTCATCAGCGTTAAATATCTCGTCATCCCTGCATCATTCATGAACTTTTGGCCAAACAGTGCTAAGCCAATTATCGCTGATACCAGAAGGTACTTCTGCTGACTCTCCACTGATTTTCCCGAAGACGATATCGTGTCTCTTACGGAAACGCTGAATCGAAGACATCGATAGTACCGTATTTTTTCCGAAGAGTTCAGCAAATTGCTTGGCCTTTTCTTGTAGCAGCGGGCCGTCAATGAGAACATTAAAGCTACGTTGTGTTTTGAACCATTTCACAAGAGCTTAATGGATGCCCGTGTGTTTGGGCTTCCGAAGTTTTTTGCAACGAAACAAATCATTTTCGAAATGCTCCAGAATTTTCATCCGATTTTTCAAAATTGTTGAATGGGATAACGAAAGTTACGTACCTATTACTTTATTACTCTCGCCAGCATCTAATCGGAATATTATGTTAGCTTTTTCCTCCGTGGTTAGAACTTTTCGTTTCGCCATATAGTAATAAAATTTTGCCGTAAGATTTGAGATGCTTCTCAGCTGTAAGTTAGCGTTTTAATAGTGGTTAGTTCTAAGTGAAGTGAATATGTACAAAGCGCATCTCCACTTGTCGGGTGTGTCTCGTTGGCCTTTCCCCCACCGCCACTTTTTTTTTTTAGAAACGCTAATATAGTTCTGGGAAACCAATCTCCCAACATTCGCCTATTTAGTATGTGTAGATAGTTTTGCTTTATGGGTTTATTAACGGTCGCAAGAGGGACAAACTGGCGCGACAACTTCATATCGTTTTGATTGCTACGCGAAAGGAAAAGAATGTGTTGTAATTGATAATTCGTGGAAGCAAGAGTTCTCAAGTTTACGAAGGATACACACCCACACCCTCCTTGCTATGTGCATTTAGTGTTAGCGTTTTGAAGAAAAAATTGAGGTCAACTTGGATGGAACAAAACATTGACTTCTCCTTTCGTTTGAACGAAACAGTGTGATCCCAACATTGTTTCGAATCCACGTTGTTCCGATAAATGATTGTCAAGTCGCGTCGTTATATCCGATACAGATTTCCCTACTTGGGACAAAATCGCCGTCATTATAGCAGGTTTCGTCGTTATATACGATGTCGTTATAGCCGATTTATTTAGTTAAGAACAGAATAGCAAACCAAACTTCTTGTAAAAATTCCGTCGTTATATGCGGTTGGTCGTTATAACCGGAGGCGTTATAACCGATTTTCACTGTATATATATTGCAGAGTGATAAAAAGGTTCGAGCTCCCTTTTATCATCCGTCTATAGGTCCTAATGCTGAAATAAGAAAAATTGAGAATTGATGAAAAAATCATTGAAGTGTTTGCTATTCGAAAAGAGAGGAGAACACCTTTTGTCAATAAATAAATAGAATATTAATCGATATGTGGTTTTTTATATTTTTATACGTTGCGTTAATAATATAATTTAGTTTAAGTTACAACTTATTTGCAGAACTCCTACATTCCGCGAGCTTCTATCGATACGGCAAGGACTTTTGGCAGATGAATGTTTGACAATGATCTGGAATGTGTTCAAACCTTCACACGTTGGAACTTTCGCTGCCACGTTTCGCTGCTGTTTTGAACGGTCTAAATTATGCATCCCTTCTTGTAGACCATCTCCATTCCTTCATAGTCATCATGCATGCCCAAGAATTGGATTCTGAAGCATGGTTTCCGGTGCATGAAGTTCAGGAAAGTACCAGTAATGAATAAAAACTCATTCATAGTCAATGACTAACATCCAAAAACGCGGAGAAGGGGTAACAGAAAAAAAGGGATATTTTTATTCCCACGGGGAATAATTTTTCGATTTCAGGAAATCAATTTTTGATATGATTATTTTAGAAACAGTTAAATTACACCATCAAAACGGGATTGAACCATAGAAATGCGATATGCGATAGGGAAATTTTACATTACACATGCATCGATCCGATTTTCCTCAAATAGTAGTTGGTATATAAATTTTCTGAGTTTCCACGGTCACGTTCGTTTTCCAGAAATTTTAACGACTTTGTATCGTGATGGTAGACCAAGAGGGAGAAAACTGGCAATGAAAAATCAATGTTTGAGCGCCCATTCCGCTTCGAATCGTCTGGGACTTCAGATATGAAATCAAAGACACGTAGCATATGGAAGAGGTACTGGTGTACGCTGGTGGGTGTTGATAGGGGTTGCATGTAACCCCCACTGCAATGAAATTTTGTGTATTAAACATAGGAATATATGAGTTGTAGCTCTGTAATCCGCTCATTAATCTTATAACCGCCCCCCCTTATGAACTTTCTGCGCACGCCTATGGGAAGAGGTTGTTGTTAGCTCCCACAATAGAAATGCTGCTTATTCAGTTTGTGAACTTCTTTGTTGTTGCCACTTGGAATACCAAGAAACACAAACTTAATAATTACAGTTTCTGAAATTGGCAACATGTCAAATTTGCTTCTTTTTATATGTTTTCTAAATATACATAATTCCACTTTCCGCATCTGGCAACATATATTTTGTATAATTATAATTTCACTTTTTATATTTGGCAACAGTGTGTATAATTGTTTTCCGAATTCTAAAATCAAATCAGTCTTCCGTTTACCATTGAAGTGTACACACATAACTCTCGGAGGCTCCGTCAAAAAGACGCATTAAACTCTTTTAAGATTGTATTGTAATTTAATTATCTTTTGGCAAATTAATACATTAGCTTAAACGTCTAAAGACTTAATAATATTATTTCAACTTGATGGAATATCTCAACTTCTTTAAGGTCGATATTTCACCTACGATTCTGCCAGCCGCAGGCCCTTCCAACTATATTGCACAGAAGCTCCTGGAAGTACTTGAAATCGGTCCCAATTTCTCTATTGAGTTACAAAAAGCCACAATGTTAAGCTCATATCCATAGACGTAGAGTTTTCAAAATTACTGGGGGGCTCGCAACGGAAGATTTTTTTTTAACATTCATTCATTCATTAAATAAACATTTTATTATAATTATGTTTGTTTATAACATTTTTAATATTGTATTATTATTGTTCTATTGCAGTATACAGAGGGTGTTTACACATGTTTATAAAGACTTTGATTTTAAATTAAAAAAAAAACCTAGCAGCGACTCGGAAAAAGTCTGGCAACACGCTGTCATCTGAAAAGTGAAAAGACTAAAAATTTAGTTCACGCTATGAAATGGCGTACGAAAGGAAGCTGTGGCTTAAAGGCTATATGTTTGCCCTTTCAGAAGAGGAATATTTGTTTGTTTTTTGGCTCAAAGACTATGATGGTCATGCTGCACTGGGACCTACTGTTTTCCGAGGAATCTGAACCTCTTAAGGCCTAGGGAACCAAACCCCGGACTACAGTGAGCAGTGCAATCTTTATGAGATCTCTGAGTAAGCATTCTTTACACTGTTGGGAGTCGAACCCGTTACCACACTGCGCCACCGCAGGGCTAAGAGGAATATTCATATTTAATAATTAAAAAACAATACGAGAAGCATGGTTTTCAAATTTTAATGTATGAAATTTCTAAGCAAAACTCACAAATGACATTATATCACTGACATATCAAACGCATGCATATGCAACAATATTTAAATCATATAATTATATAGTTACACCACTTGCTCACACAAACTATAAATTAAAAAATATTTCGTGTGGAGTAACAAAAATTTGGAATAATATTTTATAAGGGAAAAAACTGCCCTTATCGAACTTTCAGAGCAAACATATTTCACAAAATTATATCAATCAAGTTTGTACTAAATACAATTAAAGGAATTAGGATAGCGAATCGGAAAAGATAGTATCTTAAAAGAAAAAATGTTTAAAGCCAAAGCAACAATTAGAACTAAAATAGCAAAAAAAAACAAAACATAAAAAAACCCCTCTTCACATACAGACGTCCGGTTATTCTTTTATATGCTAACTTCGGGCAGTTAATTAGTCCCCCCCCCCCACATGGTTAACCCCTGGACATACGGGGTAGAACGTTCTAAGCTATGAACACCCACCAAAATCATTTTAGATTCCCGTAAATATATATTTATAAGAGGATGCAAAACAACAAAAACATAAATGTTTAAATTTGCTGATGTTTTTTCTTTCAAGAAATGCGCAAACGAAAGCGGAAACAGGCCATTAAGAAATTATTCATATAAACGGACAATTAAACCAAAATACTTAAAAGAAACAATCACTGGAAGATCATTCCCCACATCGCGAAGGTAAATCAACGTACGAAATGGACACAATCTGACAAGTGAAAACATCTAACGAGGAAACCTCTTGGGCTGAAAACACGGATTTTGATAAGAGTGGTACCATTGGATAGGTCTTGTCATGAGAAACAAAAAATCCAATGGAACTACTTGCCCGAATCCAACCACTCAGGAGCTACAAGGTGATTCGTACAATCCATCCATCATACAATCATTCCACTAGCAAGCAAAATATTATCATTGAAATATTATTTTGTATAATTTTCCCGTTTTTTCTACTATTATTAATGTAACCAATGTCTTGGTGCATATTAAAATTAAAGAAATGTACTTTTTGATACAGAATATTATGAATTTGAACTCTCTCTCTTATAATTCAATCGCTATGCCATAAATCTGGCGATTAGTAAATAAGTGGTACACTCTTGGAGAGTGGTTCGCAATCTGGGGGTAGCAACCGTCAAATGTGTCGCGAACAGGTTTCTGTGGGTCGCCGCAACTATTTTTAGTTGCAATTATTTTTGTAAGGAATTTTATACCAAATGTTTCCAACGCTTTTATATTTCAACATGGCTACACATATTGCAATATTCTACTAATGGTTGTTAATTTTATATCTATAATATATATAATTAATGTAATATATATAATTAATATAATTTTGTATTTAATGTGTTTTCTTTACTCTGTTAAAAATGCTTTTATTATGCAAATGTGTGGCGGTGACAGACAAAGGTGGGGGTGGGGGTCGCCGATCTTTTGGTTACTATAAAAGGGAGTCGCTTATTACTTGGCTGCTGTAAAAGTGGATCGCGGCTTAAAAAAAAAAAGGTTAGGAACCACTGCTCTAGGATATTTTGTCCATTTATTAGATTTGATTGAGCACTTGCTCATTGGTGAAAGCGCCTTTCAGTGTAAAAGTGCATGAAGCAGAGGGCTCTGCACACCAAGCACATTTTATAAACGGCTGAGTTTCACATTTATCACAAATTTTCTGTGTTAGTGTGAAACATATCTGTTGCACGGATTTAAATATGTGGATTTCAATTTGAATTAACGCCTTCTGGAAAGCACATCGGCGCATGTTTTCAAATGTAGGGGCGGAGATTTGGTCATGAACCAAGTGATGCAATTTTAGTCTAGCTTACCTTGTAGTCACTTGCAGTAACCATATTTATGTAATCGGGGACCCTGGTTCGAATCCAGGATGAGGACGGTGTCTCTTTTTCTCCTAAACAAAAATATCTCTAGTTTGAGCTACTAATACGTGGGTGTCAAATTTATTTGTAATAAAAAATCCCCCACGAAAAACTCACAAAAATCTCGCCCCGATGGCTTTGTGTGTTGACCATTATTTGGCAATTGTGTTATCCCTGTGAAGGGTAATAATATCTTACATCCTCATATACGGAGAAAAATGCGTTTGTTCTTGTCCTCATTCGTCTAGTAGGTCAAGACACCGCGGGCTCAACGCAGGGACCCTGGGTCGAATCCAGGATGAGGACGGCGTCTCTTTTTCTCCCAAACAAAAATAGCTCTAGATTGAGCTACTAATACGTTGGTGTCAAATTTATTTGTAATAACAATTAGTCGGTAAAAGTATTTTTTTTTGGCACGGTTGGGAATCGAACCCGGGATAACCGAACGCTAGGGACGAGCGTGTTATTACTATGCCACAGCAGGGCCCCGTGACTTTATTTCTTGGGGATAGTATAATTTTGATTACATTCTAATTTATTAGAATGTAACTGAAAGTTTAAATTAATAAAATTGCAATTGGTAACCACTAGCAGGGTCGTCCTGACGGGGTACAAAAAGTACCTCCTCAGACCATTTATTATGTTATATCGTCTTTACTTTTGTATCAAAGACAATATCATGGATCTTTGGTTTATTTGATAAAAAGAAAAATTTAAAAACATTTCTCTTTCGGATCATAATTGTTTAAAACTACGTATATATCGATAGACATAAAAGTAAATATTGCACGTAAGTTATAAAAGTTTTAAATAAATATTCATATAAATTAATATTATATATGATGTGGCCATCAGACTCGATAGTTTTTACCCAATGCTACCTAAGCGGATAACAATTTGCAATTTGCTAAATCTATATTTGTGTTATAAACTATATATAAACTCCACAATGTAACACAATTCCGCCTGAATAAATTTGTGTTGTATATAATATTAAATTAATAAGTGTGGCGATGTACTCTTTTTACATCCGAGCCACCAGTAATTCCAAAATGGCCCTGACTACAGGAAAGAAACATTTGAGAAATGAGATTGGACATAATCTTAATTAAATCAGGATTTATTTAAAGGGATATAAAAAAATAGAAGATACAGGAAAAGAGAGAGAGAGAGAGAGAAAGAAAAGAAACACATTACAGAGAAGCATTACATCCGCCCATAGCGTCTTTATTGGACATTTTTTTAATACAGATGCCATGAGAAAGAGAGATTTGGATAAAAATACACATTTTGTTTCTAAGTACTTATTTAAATAAACCGGGTGATATAAATTCGTTATAAATATTATTTGACTATATATCTTGATTGAACATATGCTTATAAGCGTTAAGTTATGTAAGTCCCTGGGGCCCGAGCCCCCCCCCAATAATTTGAAATAAATTGAAATTTTACATATATTGTAATCTATAAATGTACATAATATGTGCTTGGATCTTTGCCCCCTATCTCGCAATAATTTTGAGAAATTCTACATTGATGCATGTACTTCGCTAAAAATTTGTCCCTACTTAATATTATATGTTCAATTGGGATATGTAGCCGCCTCTCCTGATTTTTAGAAAAATTGAAATATTGAAATAAATGCGTAATATTTTATTTCAAGGTATCCCATTCCTTTGCGTGTAGAGAGAGGAGGGAAGAGAGAGAGAGAGAGAGAGAGAGAGAGCAGTTCAAGTGATACAACCACAGGAATCTCCAAAATCATATGGTGATTTTTAGTTTAGAGATCAGACCGTATATTTCCTTTTTCCGTATCTTCCTCGGGAGTGTGTTGTTGTTGGTGTGGGCACGAGCCCCTCATGTATCCCTCTAAATCTAAACCTATGACCATATGTCCCCACCCGCCTTAGGTATCTCTGGATGGCTGTTTTCTTTTTTTTGGCGGTCAAAACCCACTCCCTTCTTCCTTAGGATTCCCTCAGTAGATGTGGGGCTTATGCGCATTCGTTTGAACACTCATAAAATGCAGGAAGAGCGTTGCAACTGGCCATCAACGAGAAGTCGGGAAGCAATTATGTCAGTGTTCGTGTTAGAATAAAGAATGCCGGTGAATGATCAGGATTTAAAAAATAAAATAAAAAAAATTATTGTATGAAAATTCATCAAAAACGTTTCCCTGAACTAAAATTACAATTTTTTTAAATATTAATATATTATTGTGGGGGGGGGGCTCAAACCTCTGCTGGAATTTATTGGGGGTTCGAGCCCCATGGGCCCATATAACTCTACGCCTATGCTCACATCGAACGGCCATGAAGTTCCCAGACGGGACTCCGAAAAAATTAGAGAAGGTAGTACTGAATACTTATCACCGCCCGTCTCAAATCTATATCGCCGAATGCCAGAACACATATACAATAATAATAAAAACAACGACCTCGCCTCTTATTTCTGACCCTTGTTATAATATGCCCCTTGGGTATGTTGATCCGTTCGTGCTCAATTGGCAATCTTTCAACACTCTGGAAAGGGCAATAATATCATATGTTCAATGTGTATGTGTGTGGGGGGAGTTACAGAGCTACAACTCACATATTCCTATGTTAAATATACAAAATTTCATTGCAATGGGGGTTACAACCCCTCATCAACACCCTCTGCGTACGCCAGTGAATAATATTTAACTTTGTAACACATCGGTCTAAGGGTTCTACTCCGCGCCGAAAACGTGGATGTCAGAACATAATTTACCTAATTAAAAAAAAGCTTTGGACTATTATTGTTTTTTATATTTTGTTATCGTTAGGGACCATTAACGAAGGACGTCGGCATGATTTTGTTACTTTTTAACCCCCACCCCCACTGGTCCGAGCTCGTCCGATTTCACTCAACCCTCCCC
>QLNU02014802.1:57936719-57960003 GCA_006491805.2 Dysdera silvatica
CAATATTTCATTATTGTTATTTGTATTTTATTATTGTTATTTGTATTTTATTAATGTTATTTGTATTTTATTATCACTATCTGTATTTTATTATCACTATCTGTATTTTATTATCACTATCTGTATTTTATTATTATTTGTATTTTACTATTGTTATTTGCATTTTATTATCGTTATTTGCATTTTATTTGAGCACATGAATAGCAATCGCTTATCACTCCGCAACTTAGGCTGTGGCATTCCACAATGATCTGTTATTGGACCACTATTATTTAATTTTTACATAAACGATAGCTTTTTCACACCTGTGCGTTTTAAACCATTCTGTTTTGCAGATGACACAAGTGTCTTTTTCAATGATTTTGAAATTGATAACTTAATACTACAAGCTAATGATGATACCAATTTCTTCATCAATTACTTTGTTGCCAATTTCTTAACATTAAATACTTCCAAAACAAAGTGTCTTCTCTTTACTACCAAAAAAAAAAAAATCAATTTGGATCATCTCAGCTTAACCATAAATAACAACTCCATTCCCTTCTCCTCGGAGACAAATTTTCTCGGTATAGCTCTATAACATAATTTAAAGTGGGATAACCATGTTCTAACAGTATGCGCAAAACTAAGCAGAAATATTAGAATAGTTAGAAATATTAGTTTCTATTTACCTGTTCCAATCCTTTTAAATCTATATTATTCCCTGATTTTCCCAAACCTTTATTACTGCCTTTTAATTTGGAGTCATACTTCCAAATCTAACCTTCAACGTCTGATCTCATTACAAAAGAGATATTTACGTCTTATTATTAACCATTCTCATTTTACGCATAGCTCAGATATTATTAGACTTTCGTATTTTTTTAATTGATAACCTTCTTATTTTTTAAAACCTTAATTTTCATGTTTAACATAATAAAGATCTTGCGACATTCAAATATAATTTCTCTTCAATTGTCTAATCACTCATATCAATACAAGAAACTTAATTAACTCTATCCACATTTTTTCTAGAACCAATTTTGGAATGGCAATAATTGGTTCCTTTGGCTCTAGTGTATGGAACTCTCTTCCTTCTATTCCACAGTCTTCAAATTAACTTTCTTTATTTAAAAAATATCTTACTGATCACCCATTAAATAAACATCCCTTCTCTTTATTATTTATTATTATTTTCTCTTTTTTTGTTTAGAAGTTTATATTTTAAATGGAATTAGAACACTCACCATAGGTAGCATGGGCTTTGTCAGACATAGTAGCCTTTACCCATTGCTGCCCAGACGAATCAAGTTTATTTTGAAATATTTGTTGTATACCTCATTATAATTTTTATCCGATTCGTCTAAATAAAGAATTTGATTTGATTGTTATTTGTATTTTTATCGTTGTTTATATTTTATTTATCGTTTTTATATTTTATTGTTGCTACTTATATTTAAGAATTATTATTTCAGTATTTTTAGTGTTGTAAACATTTTATACTTTATTATTGTTATTTACTATATTTACTATTTTGTCACGTTCCTATTAGATAACAACAACATTCGCTTAAATCAAAAATACTTTAACGCGTGTAGTTTTCCATTTATCTGCAAAAAATCGTCAAATTAAATTTATTTCATTTTTTAAAAATCTAATAGGATTTTCTTTTTCGGTTTTTCGTTTTCCTCCAAATTCTGATTTTCCAATTTCCTGGTTGTCAGCACAATGTCCCTTTGGCGTTTTAATTCTAGGAGTTACTATTCTATACTTGCAATTTTTATTTACTCGCTTACATAGTAGAGAAAGCAAAAGTGAATTTTGTAATGATTAAGTATCTCGAGTCCAAACTAGAAACTATGAAATAAAAAATTTAAAAGCAGCAAAACTCATTAAAGTATACGTTAAAAATTAAAATATTGAAAAATTTGCATTAACATGGAAACTCCTAAGCGAATAAAAAACTAAATTAAACGAATTTTAAACAACTTTTAAATTTTAAATCTTGTTTCGCGAATGCACCATTTTTAAAGCATACAGAAACTCCAGAAAGTAATTGTTTTTATTTTTTTTTAGCCGTAAATATAACCTATTTTGTTTACAACAAGCTCCGCCATTCCTTCTTAATCTTAACTAGAAAAAATCTGTATTCACTACAACATATTAGATAAACTTTATTTTAGGCAGAAAGATTACAAAGTGAAATAAACAAATGAAAATATACAAAGTGAAAAATACAAAGGAAAATATATAAAATTAAATTATGTAAAATGAGATATACAAAAAGAAAATAAAATGCAAGGGAAAAAAACCACACATATATTATGTGCATTCTGCCGGGGCAGCATTTGGAAAAGACTGCAATACCAGTACGGTATGGTACGGTACAATACAGTAGGTTATTTGATGGATTTGTCGGGGTCTAAACAAGTCTCCGAATTTTCTCTCTTTGCGTCGCCGAAACTATTTTATTTAACTAAATAATTTTGCTAAAAGCGACTAGTAAAAACAAGTGCGAGAGAGATAATTGCCTCAAGTCGATATTAAACTTCAGCGGGTTTCAATTAACATTAATTCGCAACTCTCTAATCCGCAATTCTCCAATCCATAGCTGTCTAATTCGCGGCTCTCCAATCCTCAACTCTCTAATCTGCAGCTCTTTAATTAGCAACTCTTTAAATCTCAAGTAACTCAGTAGGATTTCAAGGTATATATATATATCAATAAATAATTAATAAATAAATTCAGTCAGACCCGCTTATGTCGACTTCGGATATATAGAAGTACATCCATGTCTTGGGAATTTCGTAATATTCAACGGCCGCTATGGATACATTGAAGTTTACGTATAAAATACGTTTGCAACTCACGTCAGCTTCGTTATATGAGTATTCGAGCGTATAACCAAGTTCAGTGTTTGTATAAAATTGCTAGCGGGTTTTATCGGATGATTATTATCTTGCGGGTCGCGCAAAAAGTGATTGCGGGCAGAAAGTCTGCCGTAAATGAATTAGCATTTTAGGAAAAATAAGTAACTGATAAAAAAAGTTAGTGAAATTAATTTATTTGTTTACTTAATTTTCGTTCCAGTACCCATAACCAGTGGCGTAGGCAAAAAGTTTATAAGGAGAGGGTTAAACGCTTAATGGGAGGGGTTACAGAGCTACAACTCATATATTCCTATGTTAAATATACAAAATTTCATTGCGATGGGGGGTTACAACCCCCAAAACCTCCCTCCGGCTACGTTTCTGTCCATGATACCACACTAATTAAGAATTAAGCTTTTACTTTGAGAATTGTTGGTTAATTAAGATATTTACAGGATGGACTTCATGCAAGCTTTTTATTTGTAAAGAAATGTAGGCTAATTAAGAATTAAACTTTTGCTTTCAGAATTGTAGGTTAAATTGTCATATTTACAGGATGAATTTCGCGCAAATGGTTTATTTGTAGTTAATTATGCTAAACTGTGTTAGCTAAATAATTTAATTTGGTAATTTAATAAACCAATTAGATTATTAGATATAATTCCCAACAATTTGCAACATGTTGAGCTTTTGCTTTCTATTCGCTGTAGAACAAAAATTGCATTTGAAATTGCAATAAAATTCATTCATTGAATTCATTGTCGCAATTCAAATGCAATTCAAATTGCATTTGAATTGTGAAACGTTTCATTCGTTACATTAGAGCCTTTATTGTTTATGTGTTATGGTGCAAGGATAGGGGAGATCGAGCCCCCCCTGCCCCCCATATGGGTGCAAATGCCTATGGGACAAAGAACGTTTCCTCTACCTCTTCCATGCTGCGCCTCTGATACGGGATCTACAGACAAAATATTTGTTTTATTTGTAAAATACATTTGTATTTCTCCAATAATATTTATAGAAGTGATATAAGAAATGGTATATGTGCTTTTCTTTTCAAAATATTGTGTTAATATTTGATATATTAAAGATATAAATTTATTTTAACGAGAAATCATTTAATTTACCTCCCCCGAGTCTAAAAAGGACTCGCTGACCTATATATTTAGTTGTTATATTTATTAAAAAGGTGAAGAGGGGGATTCCAATATAATGATCAGTGCAGATGGCTCAACCAATCAGCGATGAAAAACATCAATGATATTTGTCCTAGATGTCGCTAGCAGTCATAAACTCGTGGTCCCTCTCAAACGTGGCGGGAAAGAGGATTTCAGTCGCTATGGCAATATGCCTCTGCACGGACACGACGCAGAAGTTTCTTCCGATACACTTTCTAGCAGCGATGGTCAAGGAATGGACCAAACGTCCACGAAGTCCGGATCGCCGTTACGGAGGGGTTTGACCAAAGTAAGTCGGTGGGTCCATTTAGCGAGAAAAGCCCTCACAGCGTCAACGCTACCATCTCCCAGTGGCGATGCGTCCTTTGGAAACCTTCATCTTCTGAAGGACTCTCCAATTCAAGAGGACAAACAACCCCCCAAAGAGCTTGAAACGAAGAAAGTTGTTCCTTTAGGAAATGAAGAGAATTTACTTGAAGACCAGATGCAGAAGGCATTACGAAAGGAAAAGGAAGAAAAAGAAAGACTGAGAAAAGAATTGGAGATCGTGAAAGCGCAACTGGCTACAAAGGAAGATATCATCAGGGAACTCAGAAGAGAAGTGGACAAAGTAAAGGTAAGTCATCAACAATGCAACAATAATTTAAGTTAAAACTCGTAAATCCATTGTGGATAAAAATTTTTTTTTAATCGTTTACGACATTTATTTGACACTTATATCTTCCTCAGAAGGCAAAGTAATAATTCAATAATAAGATTTTATTCAATCCGCAATATATTCTGTGCAAGCATGTAGCCATGAGGAGGGGCTAAGGGGAGGGTTTCCCCCCCCCCCTCCAGGCAGAGTTTTACGTACTATTTTAAAAGATATTTAACCTTAGATTTCTTACCATGAACTAGTGAATTCTATTAGTTCTCCCCCGCCCCCCCCTCCAATTCTTCCTTTCCCAGCTAAGGTCTTTGGCTCTTGATTTTGTGGTTATATTTTGCGAAGAGCTGTATAATACACAGCATATATTTTAATAGGTGACTTAGGAAGGTGTGTACGGCGCAAGGGCAGCTAGGGTCATTCTGCGCTGGAAACTACAGTTTTCTAAGGAATATGAGCCTCTGTTGTCCAAGGAACCAAACCTCAGACTACTGTGGGCAGAAACTCGGCAAGCCTTCCACGATTCCATTGGAATGGAACCTTCGTTAACGGCTTAAGAAACGATCATGTTGCCACTCGAACGATACCGTCATTCGCATGGCGTGAGGGGTCACCAAAATTCTCAGGGTCCCAAAATTTTAATATTAGACTGGTGATAGGGTGCGCTGACGGGTTTTAGCGGACGCAATACTTAACTTGCCGCGGGCGCTGGGAAATCATGCTACGTTGCGGGATACCGTGGCGTTGTAATTTAGAAATAGAAGACAGATTGAAAAGCACAGCTTGTGTGTGTGGCGTAATTTTGATCAAGAGGAATGAACATAAAAAATGGGGATAAAATGACTTTATTACAGAAAAAAACCGTAAATTTTGTTCATAAATATTTAGAGCGCTCTATTCTCGAAGCGAAGCTAACCTGGTACACTGACAAGGCGCAGAGCAGTATAATTCCGCTAGTGCGGTATAGTTCGCCCTTTCTTACGTTAACAGAGTTAATAGAAGATACATTTCGGACATAAAACATTAAAATAATGCTCAAATACATAAAACATAGGCATATTTGTGTAATTAAAATCTGGTATTTATTAAATTTAGGAAAAAGACTCATTATAGCAAGCGCTGACGTCATTCAAGTAACTGACCACTCAGAGGACTTCGTTCGCTTGGCGGTAAATTTGGCGCCTGGAATTTTGGCAACCGCGTTTTTCTGCATTCCAAATTAGGCGATAAATAGCCTAATAATATTGAGAGTTACTTCATTTTTCGCCAATTTGCGAACGAACACTTGTTGAACGGGCGTGAATAGGTAGGTCATCGTAGTGTTAACAGTGTTCCAGGTTAGCTTTGCCGCGAGTATAGAATTTTAGCAATTTCTCAAAATGAATTGATTTATTTTAGTTAATTAAGGAACTCCAAATCAAGTTCATTGATTTGGATTTGGTTAGGTATGTATGTTCAGAAATTCTGTTGCTTTATAGTCCTCACTTAAGAAAACTGATATAATTCGTAAAGCAGAAATATAAGGTTAGTTTTATATATTATAATATTCTGTTGGCTGAAAAGAATTTTGACCCAAGAAAAATTGAGTGTCAGGTTCTTTTCTTTTCTCAACTTCGTTAGAAACGGCAATTCTTGAAACTTAATAAATCATGAATATTCATATCTAAAGTATAACTTTATTCTACAAATAACAAACCAAAGAGTTGAATTTTTACATGATTACGCCATTTTTGGCGGAGTCTCCAAACATATGTGTTTCCGCTGCGGTGGTAAATGGAAAATTGATTCATATTTTGTAATTATGAACATAATTATACATACCGTTGCCACTTATAAAGTTAAATTATACAATATTTGGAAAATACGAAATCCAAAGAAATAATTTGGCATGTCGCCAGGTTTAGAAATTGTACTTGTTAAGTTTCCGTTTCATAGTATTTTAAGTGGCGACAGTGCTATTTTCAAACGATAATTACAAGTTATGCAAACAGGCTTTCTAGTGGCAACAGTGCTATTGATAAACGATAGCGATAGCACTGTTGCCAATAGAAAGACTGTTTATATAACTTGTAATTGTCGTTTGGCAACAGCATTGTTGCTACTTAAAATGCTAAGAAACGAAAACTTAGCAAGTACAATTTCAACAATGATATTGCTAAACGATAACTACAAAAGCTATGCAAACAGGTTATTTTAGTGGCAACAATTCAGAAGGCATTTAATATAAAGAAAAATTAAACTTAATTATAAATTCTTTTGAATATGAAATTCCTGACATTAAGATTGCATATGCTTAAATTTAATTTGAGATTAGGAATGGCTACTCATAAAGAAAAATTATTCGTAAAAACATGGCTAATCGTAAAAAAAAGCTGCTTGTAAAAACGCGGCTACCCATTAAAAAAACTATTCGCAAAACGTGGCTACTCTTAAAAAGAGGATACAGATGGGTTTTCTCATTCGATTGATGGGGATTTGCCTTCAGAAAAGTGGAATTACTTATAATATCAGCTAATCGAAAGTTGTTCATGAATTCATATCGATTTAATCAGAAAGGGTGATTTAAAATCGGGTTAAAACTGATTAAAACTTGTATCGATAATGTGATTAGAAAAGCCACGACTTTTAATCCCTTTGTTATTAATTACTTACGGAGGTTAGCAAATATTTGGCGTAGGTTAGTAATTAACAAAAATTGGTTCTAAAAATTATTTTAGAAAACTTTTCGAAGAAAGTTCTTTATTTTTACAAAACGGTGCAAGTTTCTCATGGAGTAAGTCAAATTTTAATAAACTATTTAACTACGACAGATCCAAGAATTCCTTAAGAAGACGCCAGCCAAAATCTTAATTTTTATAGATTAATAATACTTATTTAATCTAAAAATTAATAAATGATGGTGATGATTAATTGAGCAGGGGGATTTGGGAAGGGTGGCCGCCGGAGGCGGCTCCGTAATCTAATAAAAATTAATATATCAGCAAATAAATTTTCTCTATCTGTGAATCATGCTATCACACTGCACATGAAACTAGTAGACTAGAAATAGACATAGATTTATACGGGTCCATGGGGCACGAGCCCCCCAATAATGCAAAATAAATTACAAGTTACATATAAAATAAATAATACAAAATAAATCACAAGTCACATACTTATTGTAATGCATAAATGTATAAACTATGTGCTTGGGGCCGACAACACTGACGTAGAAAAGGGAGGGGCTAAGGGGATTCAAACCTTCACCCCATTGGATGACAAAATGCATTGTTCTCTTAACATAGAATCCCTTTTGCCCATTGGCTGTCAAGTTATTTGATGTTAAAACCTGTCTGGGATTACAGCGCCGCTTCTTCGGCGGCCTCCTTTCGCATTTAATCTTATGCATAATCATCATCAACATAGAATCACTTGTGTATATGTGATCTTTTTTAAAGTTAATGCAATCCCCCATAATTTTAAATTACTACTCCCCTAGTCCTTATAATTTTGAAAACTCCCCATTGCTGCTCTCAAATAATTTTTTTAATTGGGTGATACCTCTCCAAATATTAATTTCGACGAATTCAAGCTTCCAATATTTACACCTGCATCGAAAAATTAATGAAATGGGAAAAAAAATTAGAAAAGTCAATCCTCGAGTTTAATCATCGCTTGTTTTTTTTTTTAATGAGTGCAACAAATAGGTAAAAGGGCAGGAAGCAAAATCGTCTTTTGCAATTTTTGAAGAAACTCTTTCAAATTTGGCAAAATATGAAAAGTCTCATACGCCATATATATACTAAATATTGTGATGCTATGCAAAGTAGTTTTTGAAATATTCATAATTTTTATGTATTTTAGCTCATTTTTATCCGTTAGCATAAACGTTTCTTGCGATTTAAATATTTTTTAATTTTCATTTAAAAATTCTATGTTATGTCTAAACTCATAACTAACAAAATGTAGCATGGATTTTTAAATTCAAATAATAATGAGTGAAAAAAAATTTTTTTCGAGTGAGTGTTCATCAAAAAATAGTCTTTTTTTTTTTTTACGTATTCGTGCATCATGAAGAATTCCCGCTGATGAGTTCAAGCTGAAAGCAAAATACTTAGTTTCATATCGATGTTGTCCTACTTTTTATGTAAATCGGTACGGCATTATGACTATCATTTATTATTATGTCCATACAATACATTTAACATGTCGAACTAACAGCCTGCTTTTTGTAATTCAATTTTTAAAATATCCTGTTATATATAATTGCTAACAATGAACTACAACGTTAGCCAATGACCGTTTTCTTCGATTGTTTTTAATAAATATAGAATCAGTACCTAACCACGCAAATGCAAATGGAGGCAATCAAAATCCGGTTAGATTGAGAGTCGAGGGTAAAATTTAGTGAAGTTGGCGTGCTTGGATTTTACAAGTATTTATTTATCCACTAAGTTTGAAAATACTCAAAAATTTTCATACGAGATTGTTTCCATGTTTGGAGGTACTTGTCTGCGTGAGCAGTTATTTACAATTATGAAAGGAAATCATTTTCCTGTCAGACACAGAATTGCTGACATTCACTTCGGGTCAGTTCTGAAAGTAATCACTGCAAACGGCGTAGGAAAGGGCGGGGCTCAGAGGGATCAAGTCCCCCATTGGATATCAAGACGTGTTATTTTCTCTAAGGCCGTATCGCATTCACATAATCGCCTTTGAACTTCCCCATGAGTTTTGGATTGCTCCTTCATTTTGGATTGCATGAGTTTTGGATCGCTGCGAACGTGATTTCCTACGAAGAAGGAGAGCTAGCAGCTGACAAATGATGCCAAGAAGAAGCCAGGATGAAGTGAATGACCAGGATGCCAAGAAGAAGGCAGGATGAAGTGGATGACCAGGATGCCAAGAAGAAGGCAGGATGAAGTGGATAACCAGGATGCCAAGAAGAAGCCAGGATGAAGTGGATAACCAGGATGCCAAGAAGAAGTCAGGATGAAGTGGATAACCAGGATGCCAAGAAGAAGTCAGGATGAAGTGGATGACCAGGATGCCAAGAAGAAGCCAGGATGAAGTGGATGACCAGGATGTCAAGAAGAAGCCAGATGAAACATTAATTTCATCTTTTCTTTTTTTAATACTATACTTTTCGAAATAAATAAATGTTTCTATGAAAATGAATTTAAAGTATCCTAAATTCCCAATTAAACTTTTTTTCCTACCCGGACATATGTAAACTTCGTTTATTTGGCTCGTGTTAGATTTCGAGATGCTTGCAGTATATGATTACAACTTATACCACTATAATATACAATTATTACTTATACTGATATTGTGTGCTGTAACTACTTATATAGATGCAGTTTATAATAAAAAACGTATACTATACTAACGTAA
The DNA here is from genome assembly GCA_006491805.2 of Dysdera silvatica. Lineage (NCBI taxonomy): Eukaryota > Metazoa > Arthropoda > Arachnida > Araneae > Dysderidae > Dysdera > Dysdera silvatica. The sequence continues at coordinate 57,946,769 of QLNU02014802.1, forward strand.
CATACGATTGCTATTGCCCTGCGGTGGCGCAGTGTGGTAACGCGTTCTCCTATTGCGCGGCTAATCCGGGTTCGACTCCCAGCAGTGCAAAAAGAACGCTTACTCAGAGATCTCATAAAAGATCGCACTGCTCACTGTAGTCCGGGGTTTGGTTCCCTAGGCCTTAAGAGGTTCGGATTCCTCGGAAAACAGTAGGTCCCGGCGCAGCATGACCACTGTAGTCTTTGAGCCGTAAAACCAACAAACGATTACTATTATATCAATATATTGATTACAGCTATGTTTACTATTTATATCGATGCAGTACATTTATCGATCTTTTTATATATATATATATATGCAGGTTATAATTGACGCGAGACATGGACATTGCAAATGTATTGTGCCTTAGGAATTTTATTGTATAACTAGCTTTCTAACAAAGGAATGTTTCATGTTACATTTCGTTGATGATCATGTACAGGTTTGGCCTTAGCAGCACGAGGCTTTAGACTAAGATTTCATGACATCCACTACCCAAGTTGTTGTATGATATAGGGCATGCTTAGATGACATGGACATAGAGTCACTGGTGCACATTGAACAATGTCTACAGTCTGATCTTGGACTGGGTGCAGAAGCTATTTATGTCCTTTAATGTTGTGAAGTAGAATTTAAATACGTGTGGCAGGTCTAAACTTTGGGGAGGTAAACCTGATATATCCTCGAAGTGATCATGGTAATTACTTTGGTTATTGCAAAATTATATGAGCGTATGGAAGATGAATTAAAATTCTGTACAATGAATGAGTTGAATAATTGGAATTATACCCGAATTCATCAACCCCTGTGAGGTGAAGATATCTTCTAGGATGAAAATATCCCATGACCTCGGGATTCTTTGCCACAGGGACAGTTCAATGAGCACAATATTGATATGAAGTATCCCAAATGACCTATAAGATCCCTCGATCTCAAACAGATGTAACACTTATGGAATGATGTACAAAGGCACGTGAAAAAATTAGAAAGATCTTTCACTTCTGTTTTTAAATTATGTTGTAAATGAAGCGGATAAGTTGATGATCCCCAACAGCAGTTTGCAGACACCTGGTGGAGTTGGTGCGATGCCAAGTGAAGGTCCTCCTGTCATGAATCAAGTACGGGTCAATGAGACATTGAGTCAGTGGCCATAATGCAGTGAATACGCATCACATTTTCCATTACAGTAAATGCAAATAGGCTATTTGTGAATGTTCAAACAATGGGGACTTATTTTTCCCCCATTAATTTAAAGGCAAACCGAGTTCTAGTTTTGAAAACAAGGATAAAAAAAATGAGCAGATTGAAATTAAACGTTTTGTTAAAGCGTGGATTATTTTTCTGCCAAAAATAGTAAGATTTGCGATCATTACGACATTCCCCATACGATGGTCTGTCACTGCAAAATTTCTCATAGAAACGGTAAAATTTCCCTTTTTAAGTTGCTGTTCACGTAATCCCGAAAACTAATATTTTGCTTCAAAATAACGAACGGAATTGGGGATTTGTAGAAAAGACTTCGGAATTCTTAGGAAGTTTTGATTGTTAAAATTTTCAAAGGAAAATTTGTTGGAGCTTTTAAAATAAAAGTGAAAAGTTAGTTTAATGATTTTTAGCAAAATAAAAATGCTTTTCATTTAAAAAAGGATATCTTTCCTTTAATCTGTGATTATATTGCACTTCCGTACAATTGTTGCTATTGTCACCAAATACGTATCTCTAAGATGACTATTAGTTTAAAACGTTCGGTATTTTCGAAAATGCACTATGGTGCCAATTTTGCATGGCGCGGCGGTACACGAAAGAAAGCATACCAACTAATAGAAGGGACTCTATACTATTAACCACGTTGTTAATATTATCTCGATAAAACTGAAATAATTTTAATTTGTTAGAGAAGAAATTTATAATTTTTGCTTTCAAAATTTCACTTTTAATGATGTTACCAGCAATAATTATGAAACTAAATTAAAAATTATCTTCTCCAGCTTTACTGTTGAGCGAATGATTTGAGTTAATGATTAAAAAATAATTATGATGACCACGTACGGGAAAAATGATGATATACAGTGCTAGAAAAAAGTTTAAGGACACGTCACGAGATAAGTCTAACGAACTATATTCAAATTAGTAAATAAAGTAGCATATGTAACAAAAACTAAAAGTGCACAATTTCAATGCTGAATAACAATGAATATAATAAACATATTTTTATGAACATGATAAACATATTGTTGTTTACATAAATTGTAGTTAATATGGCCTGACAAAAAGTATAAAGACAACCAGGATTTTGGCCAAAAAACATATTAAAAAGTTAGAAAATTGTCCCGTTTCCCTATGATTTAATCATTCGCGAAGTCATAAAACCAAATTTGTATGATTTTCCGCCAGGCAAGTTTGATTGCTCTAATTAACCCCTCTTGCCTATCACACTGTTGCCCATTTTGATATACCTCACGAACCAATATACGGCACAGGTTTTCCATGGGGTTGAGATCGGGGCTCCTAGCTGGCCAGTCAAGCAATTTTACATTATTTGCCTCAAACCATGATTTTGTTGAAGTAGATACGTGGATTGAGGCATTATGTTGTTGTAAAATACAGTTTTCAAAGATGACGAGGAGTACCGTAAGCCATAAATTTTGGGTTAGTATATCCCGATAAGTATTTGAATTCGTTCTTGGCCCCTCAAAAAGCAATTGGGGTAACATCTTCAGAAACAAAACCACCTCACAACATCATGGAGCCACCACCGAACTGTCGCTTTGAAAATGTGGCTTTTTCATGACGAAGGTTATGCTAGTGATAATGGAATCCGTCCGGCCCATCCAAATTAAACATATTTTTACCTGAAAACATAACGTTTTGCCACTCATCTCCAAAAGCCACATGTTTTTCCCCGAATTCAACTCCATGCTACTTCTATTTTTTCGTAAAAGGTGGTATGATCTTACACTTTTGAGTACTGAATGATAGGATTCCTTATTAACACGTTACGCACCTTTTGGCTAGAACAAGGTAATCCTAAGTTACTTTCAATTTGGGATGAAGATTGCTTTTTATGGCAGGCTTGCTTAAATATGGCTCTCTTTTGGCGAGTAGTAACAGACACTGGCTTATAGTCTGTTCGCGGAAAGTTGTCCATCAGTTCCGTTAGAGCTGACGTCACAGACAACATGTTTCATTGCAGTAGAGGGTAGAGCGTCTCCAATAACTCGTTTATCGCGCCTTTTCCCCGTAGTTTTCTGGATTATTTAAGAAATTATGTACAACCGTCTTAGATCTACTGATTTTCGCGAAATTTCCGGTTCGCTCATTCCACATGCTTTGAAACCAAGTATTTGGCCTCGCTCAATAGCTGATAATTCTTTACTTTTCACCATTTTAAGGAGTACAGTTGCTATGAAACCAACTACATAAAATGATTTGCAACGTTGAATATTACGATAAAAGCAAGATAAAATATGCTAATTTAGGTTATGATGTAAAAAATCCCTTCTGTCTTTATATTGTTTTACAAGTTATATAGCATCTTCAAATCATTGAATGGTATCCTAAAAGTAGCTTTGGGATTTTTTAAATAAATACTATCAAGAAATATTCAATTCCACCTCATGGAGTACTTTAATTTCATTTGCAAAAAGTTATGTCCCTTGATTTTCTACATTTGGTGCTTTTTCGCTTGTCCTTTTTTCCAGCACTGTATTTTATTTGCCCACGTGCTGTAGAAACAAGTTTAGCATGCTACGTCAGGTACGATTACCGAACTTTTGGGGCGACACATATAGATTGCATTCAGCCTTTAAATATTGTTTTATTAGCTATTTCCAACATTTGAAAATACTATAAGTAATGGAGGTGCTATCAAACCTTCTTTTCTCAAGTCGTAAAATTACGTACAGTGATGTACACGAATGTAAAGTTAGTAACTATAATTAATGTAATTATGTTGCAAGGGCTCAACTTTTGTGCACCCTAACAAAGAAAAATTTACTGCTCCACAAATTTTCAGAGGCACACGGTATTATATAAGATGAAGAAAGTTTCGAGTTGTAGAAGTGGATTAATTAAGAATATGATCAGGCAGGCAAAATGATGATGAAATCTACTGGTATGGAATATTAATTTGTGCATATATTTGTGTTCAGGGAGTGTAAATAAAAATTACAATTCAATCGTTTCGTGCTGAAAATTAATCCATTTTATAAATAACTTTCGTGCTATTAATTGGCGACAAACTGACGTTGATTTGATTTTCTCATTATCCTGTGGAGTCATTTAATTTACATTTTCAATCGATAAATAACGTTGTTTAATTACATTTATTAAAATATTTGAAAAAAAGGACCATAAACTCTAAAGTAGTGTTTCTCAAGGTGGTCTCCGGCAGAGTTGTAAAAAACCCGGGAATTTTGGGCAAATTGGAAACTTTGAATATAGAAATGAAAATAGCTAGAATAAAGGAGGTAGTCCTTTCTTCCTATTGGTCGATTCGACACAATCGACCAATAGGAAGAAAGGTGAGGATGGCACTACCTCCTTTATTCTAGCTATCTTGGTTTCTTCCCATCAAAGTTTCCAATGTGTCCAAAATTCCCGGGTTTTTTACAACTCTAGTCTTTGGACGACTAGGGACCTGCGGGGCCCAATCATCAAATGGTCCATAATATGTTCAAGAAATTTTCAACTGAAAGACAATGAAATAATTATAATATGCTTAATATCCCTGCTCAAAAACGTGGCTCTCCACAATCAATAAAAATTCGAGAGATATTCGGAAGATAAAAAATTTGAAAACGACATTTTGATTGGTTGGTGTATAAGTAATTTGAGATATCTCTATTGGGTTCTAAGAATCTGACGTGGATACTTCTAAATGTTTGAATAATGATATATCGAATAAAATTATTTAATTTGCTATTGACAGTTGTCAATAGGGTCTAATATTTTAAATAGAGAGTTGGCAGCCTCAGTTTTAGACAACATATTTCTTTCAATTTTTTTTGGTATAGTCTCCAGATCTCATTGTCTTCATTATTGGTGGTCCGTGATAAATAAAGTTAGTGCTTAAAGTAGTCCGTGAGCGATTAAATCCGTCGCCATTTTTCTGGTGGTCCGTGATGAGTAAAGTTAATGGCAAAACGACCAAGTTTGAGAAAACCTGTTCTTAAACATAACCACGAACGGCTTGTGCAACCCAAAGTAGCAACTACTTAAAAATTCTTTTGCGAATATCGATGACCTAGCGCACACAAATGTTGGTGGTAAGTGGTGGGTTATAAGTGGAAAGTGAACTTTCAGAAAAAGCAATTTAAAAGTTAGCAGCAGTAAATGGGATCAATTTTTCCGGAAGGTTTTAGTGACAAAACCCTAGCACATTGAAAACACATTACAAAGTACGGAGGCTATTTTTAAGTAAAGTTGGTTTTGAAATAAAACAGGAGTATATTTTTTTCAAAAAGTTTTACATATATAATTTTTTGCCATTGAAACATTTAACGTAACGAGAGCTACCAGTTTTAGATAACACATCGTTATAGAACTCTGCCGATTGTGATGATATCCAGTTACTCGGTCCTTTTCACTTCTTCATCAGTGTCTAAACACTTGCCGCCCAGGAAGGTCTTCTGATGCTTAGAAAAAGGTGGTAGTTACTGGGCGCAAGGTCTGGACCTTGATGGATGTCACCTCGTTGTAGAGGGGTCAAAATGTTAGAGAACTTGCCAATCTTTTCTTTTTGAGTTTCTCACTCAGCTATCGACAGCACAACTTCTTGTGTACTCTAAGTTCTCAGACACAATTCAATGACTTAGAAATTGTGAATCTCCTGTTGCGCGTGAATTTGAGTATCAGCCTGCACCGAATCGTCAGTTATTACAGATGGCCAACCAGAGCTCGATTGGTCATGGACATTTCCAGACTTTTCTTGAACAATCTTACCCATTCGCTCACTTTAGTCACTCATTGCGTTGTCATCGTAAACTTCGCATATCTGGCGATGGATATCCGCGGATTTCATGTTTCTTCTAGGGATGGGGGTTATTTAAGGTAACTGTTAAAAAATCATCTGTTACCGAATGATCACTGTTCCAGGAACAGTATGCTCCTCTAAACCTCTGTTCTCAGAATAACGGCTATTTCAGATCACCGGTTATTAGGGATAGGGGTTACTTGGAAGTAACAGTTAAAACTCACCGTGCCATGAAATCACTGTTCTAGGAACATATTCCTCCGTTTCCATCACACAGGAAACGCGCTGAGATAACGGGCTATCACAACATCCGGCATAGTTGTCTAGCTGACGTCAGGGCTCCGGGCGCTAATTCCCCGTTTAACATCTGATATTACATTATTATTATTATTATATTGTTATAGTTAAGAAGATATTGTTTTAATTAACCAAATATTGTTTAATCAATTAGTTTTAATCCATTAGTTTTTAATTGGTTCATTATTTTTTATTTAATTTACTTAAAGTTTAAATTCAGTTAATATGTGATTATATAGGTATTCCTACTTCAATAGCAACTAGGGAAATCAATGGCTATCTAGACGATAATTAAAAAAAATTATCTTGCCGCGGAATCAAGACCCTTTGTCATGGTGGAGATTCCATTCTCTGATCTACCCAAATCTATCAGAGTTAGCGAAAAGGAAATTCAACTTTATGGCAACATGAGTGCCTTGCGAAAGAATTTTCTTAAAGGCTGGTAACATTTTAACCGATGGGAGAAATCGGTTGGAGCCTCTTCACGCCAAAAAATGTTTGTTCCTAAATGCCAATTCATATTTAATGGAATAGATTTTTTATCCATGTATATTAATTAGTACAAGTATTAATATTTTTACATTACTGAGCTTTACACATGAAAAATTCTGAATACATACATGTGTATAACTACATCAGCTGAGAATACCCATTTTGTATCATTATCCTGTTTAATTAGTTTGACATTGCATTGTTCGTTCGTTGTTTGGATTTTTTTATGGCGCAAGAGCATCTGGGCTATACTGCCCCAATCGGCAATGTAACCTTTCAGTATGTTTTACCAATTAATTTACAGCAGTGTCAATATTTTTTGCTGTATTTCATTCATTACGTAGAATTAGTTTTTTAAACTTTCTTTAAGTTTTAATATTGTTTATTTTTTAAAATATCTAAAATTCAGTATTTTAAAGCCTCGTTTTCCCCCCCCTTTAGTTTTGTATTTCGTATGTGTGCATTTTTTTTTTCCAAAGGATTTATTATTTTTATGGAGTTGGCGCGATGTTCTGCTACGGATTGAGATTCGAAATGTGTAATCGTTAAGTTCCTCAATTCCCAAACCTGGGAAGTAACGCATACGTTCCAGTCACTGGTGATTGGAACCTGTTACGTGATTGGAACAGGAACGTTGGAACAGGTTATTCAAAAATAACAGTTTGGTCCATCACTAGTTTCTTGTTGTTAAGAATTGGATGACGGATCGTAGTTCACAGTTGGCAGGGTACTCGGTTTTCTTAAACACCTTAACGAAGCGTAGAAAGCGTACGAACTGAAGCCGTGAATGGAAAAATCGTCGGATTCTGCTCGAAGAATGCCATGAGCCTGCGGGAGCATTCATTCACACGCGCATGCCGAATTTCAAACGGTATTCACAAATGCACTTTACTTAAAAAATAATCCTCGTATGTTGATTTGATCTACAGGTGTAAGCCTTCAGACTGCATTTCCTCGGAAGTGCAAGTCTACTGTACTTATAATATTTATACGTTGCACCAGTGATATATATACATATAACCATATCGATATGTATATATATATATGGCTGAATGCATATCGATATATTCTTGATATATTTATTTTTTTCTAAGCTCCCTTCCCTGCCACTGTTACATTCATTTAATATTATGGACCGGAAAAGATAGCGTTACTAATAAATTTTAAATGTCTTTTGGTTGACCTATTATTAGACATTGTTTTTCATGGGGTTGAATTCATCATTTTGAATTTTCATATGACGTGGTGGCATTAAATGTTGCTATGGAGATTCGAGAGAAAATGGCATAAAAAATTAAGCTTAAAAATGGACCCAACAATAAACGATTTAAAACATGACGAGTGTCTGTATGTTGGTCTAAATACTGAACAACTAGGATAATATGCGGGTATATGTCTGCCTGTCCGGCGAGAAGGGCAGGGCTGTGTTGACAATGCAACGCGTCATTAGAGTGTTGTACAACGATTTACTTTTATTACATTTATATGAATCTGATAGTCACTGGCATAAGCAGTGGGGTGTTGACGGGGGGTTGCAAACCTCCCATTGCGATGAAACTTTGTATATATACAGGGTGTCTCAGCACCAGGTTCACAAACTTCTAGGGGTAGGGTACACCTAGACGACTCGGAATCACATAGCAATGATGGTCGCAAACCACTCACAGAGCTAGTTCTAAGACCGTCCAGCATGCACAAATTTTTACAACCAGTGCGTGAAAAGCGCCAGATAAAACTCAGGTCAGCTGCTCAAGTGCATAGATGATTAGGACATCGCATTTTGCGCTTCTCATGCACTGGTTGTCACTATTTGTGCATGCTGGACGGTTTTAGAACTAGCGCTGTGAGTGGTTTGCGACCAGCATTGCTATGTGATTCCGAGCCATCTAGGTGTACCCTATCCCTCCTAGAAGTTTATAACCCTGATGCTGAGACACCCTGTATATGGAGTTGTAGCTCTGCAACTCCCTCATGACTGTTTCGCGTTCACCTATGATGTAGTAATCATTCACAAATTTATAATAATAAAAAAATCTATTTTTAAAGCTGATATTTTTATTTATTTATTTACTTCTCCCAATATTTTCGGGTTTATTCTTAAACTAGATTTTTAATATAGTTCAGATTTTTACTTTTTACTTTAATTTTTGGAAGGGGAACGAGGAACAAGTTGTCCCAAATTTGTGCCTGATGAATTATATTATATGTGGGATTTTATTTTCTTTCCTAATTTCCACAGGCACCGTTAGCGAGGGGGGGGGGACCCGTCCCCCCAATGTTGGTATTAGGGTTCCATATCCCCCTCCAATTTCAAACAAAATGCCTTCTACTGGTATATTGTGCCGCCGGCGTCCACGCTAATTTTCCATTCTATCGATAAGTTTAAATAATCCATTTACTTGTATCGATATATATGTATACAGTAGTATATCGATATGCCAGTTATATTTTTGCTTATCATTAGTTATGTAAAAATACGTATAAGCCGTATTACATCCGCACGGATTATATTTTAACGCAGACCCTGAACTTTCCGAAATCAGGGTCGTGCCCAAGGAGGGCTAAATACTCCCCATTTGAGAAAGATTATTAGTTGCAAGATATAAGGTTCGTTATGAGCAGTGGCGTAGCTGGATATTTTTCCGCATGGGGCGAGTGACTGTCGTTGCCGCCTCCCCCCCCCAAATGGAGTAACAGAATAAAACAAATAAATTTTGTTTTTTAAAAGCTAATTATGACGCCCGGGGCGACTTCCCCCCTTGCTCCCTTAGTTACGCTACTGATTATGAGAGAATTTCCGTTTGCAAAAACACCAAATTTTGGTCAAATATTTACTTTTTGAAATTTTGTAGACAAACTTAATTGAAATATAAGCGCTTGTGTATTTTTTGCCGTTAATTATTAATTAGTTTAAAATATAAACGTCAAATATAAATAGTCAATGACATCTCAAAGCTTCAAAGAGCATCTGTTTACGAATGGGCATAAACTCAAATTTAATAATGAGCTTTTAAGATAAACGTAGAATATGATTTCATGAGAATCTTTTACAAAGGAATCGTTTAGATTAAAATTACGATGATTATTCTGTAATTATCACTAATTAAACGAAGGAAATTTAATTGGCGCATCAAATTAATTAAAATTAATTAATTGCGGCTTCGAAGCGTTTATGGTTCATTTTAATTGAGTTATGAAATATTAGTTTTACGCTTGTTAATTAATTTTTTACATCGATTGATAATACGGTTTATAATAAGGATCTCACCGTTAATTAATTTTTTGCCGATTTCGTATGAATTTTTGGATCGATTAATTAACTTTAAATTAATTTGAAACTAAAAATAATTTGTATAGAAGTTAAGGCAGGTGGAAAGACTCCGTATAAAGTTTTTGAAAAAATAAATATACGCGCTCCATTGGGCAGTTATTGAAAACAATACAAAACCGAAAATAAATTTTATGTGTCCATGATTTTATTTTTATTATATTTGGGTGATTAATTTTCAAGTGAAATGGAGAAAGGGAGAGATTTTTTAATAAGCAACTAAATGGAATTGCGTAATTTTATGATTTTGCATTGACGCTACCTGCGTCAATGCAAAATACTTTTCGTAACGTCATGCTACAAAAAACATGAGCCGGTTCCAACCGCGTATTCCGCAATGCAATTCTATGCTAGAACTTGTACTCGATTAAAGTAAGTTATTATTTTAGTATTTAAAATTAGGCATGCGAAATTGAAAATAAAATAAATACAGGAAGTCCATTCTCAAAAAATTGAGTTACGAAAATTTAACTAAAATTAAATTAAAAAAAATCAAATTACAAAAAAATTATCTGAACCATTAGAAATGTAATTTTTTCGGACTTAAATTTAAAAATTCGAATATGTATATCAATGTAAATTACGGATATCAATATCAAACAACAAAGGCTTTTAGAGGTTTTAAAATAGGCTAGAAAATTAAAAAAATATATTTTTACGATTATACGATGACGTAGGCTCATGCATTGTATAATGAGAGGGGGCATACGGTTAGCACATTTCAGGACTTCAGAGAAATTTTTAGGAGTTTTCTTAAAATGGATTTTTAGATTCCAACATAAGAACATAAAATATTTCGATCTAAGAATACAATATAAAAAATTCTGAAGTAAGAATATAATATGAAAAATTTCGACATAAGAATATAATATAAAAATTTCGATATAATAAGTTAATATAGTTGAAACCGCATATATGCAAATGGATGCATCAACGAAGTCATATGCATATAAGCAGGTTTTACATAAAAGCAGTATTCTCTAAACTATAGCGTGCAAATAATTTGCTCATTAAATTTTTATTGAATTTTATTATTAAATTAGATATTCTTATTCCTAATTATATATATCATATACATTATTTATTTCAATATTTATAATGCACAGTTACTATTAATAAGAGTAACAAGAAATAATGTGCTACTTACATAAACGCATGTACCGTATTTGTGGAAAATAGTGGACAAATGATAACCATACTCTTTTGTTATTTATATCTTTGTCTTATTATTTGATTTCAAAGAATTTAAAATCGCCAACTTTTGATCAATATTTAAGCAAATATGTCAGTTTCTTTTCATCTGCCATGTTCACAATAAATATAAACCGAAAAGTGCAAAAGAAGAAAGCAAAAAACTTGCAAATAGACTAAGTATTTTGTAGACCAATAAAACACGAGACGCTTAATTCACTGCACCAATTACAAAAACAAATTTTGATGGCGATTATGAATACAAACCTATTGAACGTGAGAATGTGCGATTTATTGTACAAGGAATTTGTCTAATGTAATATGTAAACATGTCTTTACAGATTGCGCGCTTTATATGTTTTCTCTGATAAATAAAAATTTATTTATTTATTTATTATTGTTATTATTATTAGAAAGCGGGAGGTGAGGGAAGGCGTAAACAAAACCATAAATAAACTAGTAAGTGAAACTTCGACGAGGGTTGACAGCTATTTCCGGTAAGGAAAATCAATTCTTAAAAATATGAGTTGCCAGCTACACATTTACTGTGGATGAAAACAACTTGTTCATAAAATTTGTTTGCATATATCTGGTTTAAATTCTATAATAAAACATTCGTTTGGCTTCAAAAATACTTGCATACATGCAATTTTTGTATGTATAAAATCGCAATTAAGCGGGTTTAGACATTAAAAAGATACAAGAAAATTTGAGGCTCGATATTTTTTGTATATATACGGTTTTCGCACATATGTGAGTTGCATATACCCGGTTTCGACTGTATAAAAATACATTTGCTAAAGATATCTCCATTATACATTGGATAGAATAATTGGTTATACTATCGTAACTTGGAAAACTTGTCCAATTGTTCATTTGCATCTCACTCGATAATGACTTTATTAAATATAATAACTTATATCGACATTTATTGATTATGTCAATAATCATTTATGAAAAGACGGAGACTGAGAAATAAAGTTGCTAACACAAGTTTTATTTCTGTATTGAATTTTTATAAGTATAGTGCAATATTGCAAATTGCAAGTGCAATATTGCAAATTGCAAGTGCAATATTATGCAAATTGCTCCTTGCTGTTAGCAAATGCTGCTTTTGGTAAGAGAGCGAAGTGCGAGATTTTCAACGTCATGCCTTGTGCTAGCACAAGATTATGATGCGTCGACAAGTAATAATTGCATGCACTTCTAAATGCGAATTAAGCATTTTCCTACGAAATTATAGCGGGTTTGTGTAATCGTTATCATCTAGATTATTTTAAACGCTCTACATTGAGCCAAAGCAGAGAGTCGTTACCAGATGATGGGCGCTCAGAACCAAATTAAATATACAACAATATTATGTGGAATTTCTAGATTTATTTGCCTTTGTTTAATTAGGAAATTCAAGCTCTCGAGAACTGATTAGAATGGGGCTGTTCGCCACTAGAGGGCTTTGAAACTAATTTGGAATTGAACAGCGAAATACTTCAGGTGAGTACGGGTTTTTATAAACGTGACAATTTTCTCTGAAGGGCTTTTAATTTACATGAATAAACAAACTACATTTTGGTTTATATTAACAAATCTGAGTCGTAATGCCCGTGTTTATTTCTAAATTAAAAATATAATAAACATCGTTAAGGACAGACCTTCATGTCTGAGTCCGCGAACTTAGTTATTTTTCTAATACTGCAGGGCAGTGGTCTCCAAACCCTTCGATACTTTGGTAATTGTTACTATGTGCAGTGTTGACGCTCATTGAAATTAAATCTCCGGTTCTAATATTGGGTTCGTTACCCCCCTAAAACTAGCGCAATTTTAGCAGAATCTAGCACGGTGTTTCCAAGAACTCAAAACCTGGCAATTGGCACACAGTGACTAGCTGCCATTGCTTCTTACGGCGGGAGAGTACTACTCTCTGCTTTACTGATG
>QLNU02014802.1:57974784-58027726 GCA_006491805.2 Dysdera silvatica
CCAGAAAAATGGATTTCATTGTTTCACTTCCATCACCACTAAATGTACAATACACTATGTGAGAGTCAAAGACCGGTTTATTCTGACGTATATTTTAGGCAGAACGGTTTTATGATGGATTTCTTCAATGTTTAACTGTAAGAATCAATCGCAAAACTCCGAAGTCCTTAAGGTTAGAAAAAAAAGCTAGAAATGCTAAATGATGTGGGTTATGCAAAGCTTAATAAGACAGAGATTGCCATAAAATTCGGAATTGCAAAGAAAACTCTATCGATAGTTTTCAAAAATCGAGAAAAAATCGAAGCTGTTTATCAGCTAGTTAGTTTTATCCTCTATTCGACTAACTTTTTGAAGTGCACTACTAAAATTTAATTTCACCAATTTATATAATTTAACCAAATTTTAGGAAAATGTAATCATACGCAATTTATTCAAATTTAACATGATATATTTATATTTTAAAATTCAGAAATCGTTCTTTTGCAAACAAACGTAGAGCTTTATACTGTAAAAAGATTTTCTTAAGTTAAATTGTCTAAGATTACCACTTTCCAGATTTCCAACTTGTCGTTGTATGTATCCACCAGGCGTTACATTTAAAAGGCCCTTATGATAAGAGTGCATTAAGTAAAGTAGCGCTATCACATAGAAATTGACAACTATAGAAAATCACATCTAATTCCAGTGTGTGTGCGGGGGGCGGGTACGTTAGGAAAACCAACTCTTTGAATATCACTTAAGGTTAAAGTATCTAAGGTTAAAGTATCTAAGGTTAAAGTATTTAAGCATCAGAAATTTAAGCATCAGAACAGCTGTGTCAGAGCTTTTAAATGTTGATGCTTTGCGTGTGAGAAGTCATGGTGCTTTTGTTGGTCCTGGCACAATCAGAGGGACTTCATTTCAAAATTAAATATGTGACTAAATATACGATCTAAATTGCATGAGCATATTTTATCAAGGTAATAAAATAAGCTCATATGCAGTCAAATTCGGTTTTTAGACCCAGATGTTTGTATAAATGAAAATAAAGTATAATTTAAATAAATTATGTATTATTTGATATGTTGTACGGTATTCTCTTAATCATACTAATTCCTTTACTAATCCTACGTACTTCATAATAATGATAACCATTTAATGGTAATCAATGATGGCACCAGCTTATTCAATAACAGTATTATGTAATTTAATGATGGTATCAGCTCACTTAAAAATACTATCATATCATTTAATACTATTCAAGTCCTTTCCTTTAACCATAAAATATTTTATACTCCGTCAAATATTTTCTGCTTCAAAAGACGGAACGTTGAAACTGATCAGCAATTTAATACTAAGAGAAATTAAATTTTCAAAGGTAAACAAATCCCTTCGCAGTGCTATTCATCCACCCATTGTGAATCTTTATCGATTGTGCGCACTCGGAAAATGATTAAAATAGGTCACCTGTTAACAACGATGATATTATCCCAGTAAGTCACGTGATACACTCATTCTTACAAGGGAACCACTTGGACTGCAACTCGCCGATTTTGATAAATGTTTTGTACTATTGGATAGGTCTTGTCATGAGAAATAATGGATCTAATGCAACTATGCGTCCGAATTCAACCACTCAGGAGCTATAAGACGATTCCTGCAATCCGTTAATCATACAATCATTCCACTGACATGCCAAAAAAAAAATTTTTTTTAAAATATCATTTTGAATAATTTTCACGTTTTTCTACTGTTATTAATATAGCCAATGTTTTGGTGCATATTGAAATCAAAGAAATTTGCTTTTTGATATAGAATATTATGAATTTGGACTCTCTCTCTTTCTTACAATTCAACCGCCAGGCCTCAAATTTGGCGATTAGTGAATAAACGGTACACCCTAGGATATTGTGTCCATTTATTACATTTGGCTGAGCACTTGTTCATCGATAAAAGGTCCTTTCAGTGTAAAAGTTCTTGACGTAGAGGGATTCATCACAAAAGGCACATGTTATAAACGGACGTGTTTCATATTTGTTACAAGTTTTCTTAGTGTAAAACATACCTGTTGCACATATCTGGAGATGGGGATTTCAATTTGTATTAACGCCTTCTGGAGAACATATCGGCACATGTCTTTAAATGTGGGTGGGGGGTGGAGATTTGGTTGCGAACCAAGTGATGAAATTTTAGGACATCTCTTCCCATGTAGTCAAATCCTCTTCGCCACATATAAGCCGGTGAGTTTCCGAATACTCGGTCATACGTTTCTGAGTTTGTAGCCATGAAAAGTTTCAACATTGAAGAGCTGGAGGTACTTCGTTGTACCCGCAGGTATAATCACGACTTCAACGTTTTCCCTCAGTTTTCGGTGAACTGCGGAATTTACATGCCCTGTACACTCATCCAAAATCAGAAGGGCTTCTTCTTCACCTTTAGATGAATTTTTTTAGTGTTTGGAAGTACAATTAAGTCAACTTTTTGTTGTTTTACCTGAAGTGGAGTAGGTTATTACTACGCTGATACATGGCAGCTCTTCAGGAGTTTTTTTTCACTCGGGACCTTGAGGTTCTTGCATTACAATCAATGCAGGTCCGACCACTTTTCCCATCGCACTTGTAATCAGTTGTGTTTTATACGAGTGGGTGGTCTTATTTCTTTGTATAACAGCGACATCCACGTCCTTTACTCCCTTAAAATCTAGTGTTCTTTTTGATACGAACTCATACTCGTACCCCTTGTGATCAGTGTTTAGAATACATGATAGTCCATAATTTTCTTCTTCTATCCGTTTTTTTCATTTCGTCTCGAAATTTTGGGATATTTGGCTGAAGTGACAATGCAGGGAACAAGACTTTTCGCGTTACCACTTGCGTTATTTTGCGGCCAGAAATTCTGTGTTCCTTTTTTTTTTTGAATACTAAAATGAAAGTTTCACCTACTTTAAAATTTTCCACCCTGATTTCAAACGTTTTATTCATAGACCACATTTTTAGATCACGATCATGGACTGTGACCTTTAACGATGGTACTTGAATTGGGACCACATGTGATATTTTATGATCACTAAATTATCGTGATCTCGACCACCCTTTTCCAAATATTCTCTTCATCCGAAAATGATATGGCGTCCTTTTACTTGTCTTGAAAAGTACTGAGCGACTTTTATTTTATTTTTCTTTGCTGCTATGTCGTAAGCTTCAATTTCCTTTTCTCATGGTTGCAATTGACATCTCTTTGATTTGAACGTCTATTTTTTTCGCTGAGGGTTCCCAATCCGTATTTTCTTCCTGTAACACATTTTCCTTAATGTTTCCTTGAATTGTGATATCGAGGGAGTCGTGGAATTTTACTATCTTGAACAAGCGGCAGCTAATGATTTGTTCTTGACTTGTGGCTATATTTATGTAACTG
This sequence comes from Dysdera silvatica, assembly GCA_006491805.2. NCBI lineage: Eukaryota > Metazoa > Arthropoda > Arachnida > Araneae > Dysderidae > Dysdera > Dysdera silvatica. The sequence continues at coordinate 57,978,178 of QLNU02014802.1, forward strand.
GGATGTCCATAATGGGATACAAGGAAACCACAAAAAAGTTTGCTGATAATTGCTTTGTCAATGATCGCATTACAGTCAGAAGGCTCACCGACGACACCTTTAAGATTGGGGATGACTTCGCATGTCAGGGGGGTGTGTGTGCCATTTCCCCTACACTAGAATGCGAGCCACAGGTACTGCTGTGCTTCTCTATGGTTGGGCGCATAGGGAAACTACCTCCTTAGGCCCTTCCCAAGCCTGCTTTTCATCCCATAGAATCAGATATATTATGCTTGCGAAAGCTCATATTTTATAAGATATTAAATACAAAGAAAAGAAGCATCGTTCCCGTATCCCGGTAGTATAGTCTGTTAGGGCATCCCGAGGGTCCTTGGCTCGAATCCGAGCCGGGAGAGTGTTTCTTTTTCTTTATTATATATGCAGTTTTAGCTTGAGCGTATAAGCGTATGTGCAGAAAGATATTGTCCAAATTCCCCACAAAAATTACAAGAACCTGCCTCGGTAGCTTTGTGTGTTGACTAATATTTGATAATTATGTTAGCCCTGCTAAAGATCATAATATCTTATAAAATCATTTATTGTTAAAAAAAATTGCTTACATGGCCACATTTGCAAGGAATGACCCCCCCAATCCATTGTCTGAGATGCATGATTGCAACAGATCGCTCCATTGAATCGCCTAAAATTTTGGAGCACTGTTCGCCATGCTTACTCGACCTGTTGAAAAAATCTGTTATGCGCAATGGTTATATCCAGGGCCGTAGCTTGGGGGTGGCGTGGAAGACCCACGCCAGGTAAGCAGGAGAGGAAGGGCATGGGCGCCGTTAGAGGGGGGGACCCGTCCCCCCAAATGTTGGTATTGGGGGTTCCATGTCCCCCCTCCAATTTCAAACAAAATGCCGTCCACTGGTATATTCCCCCCCCCCTCAATATTTTTATGCCTTCGGCGCCCACGGAAGGGAGTAAAATCAGCCGGAATAGTTCATAGGGGAAAATATGTCCGTAACTGGTGGAGCGCAATCTGGACAGTTTTGCCAGGGGCCGTAATACCATCTAGCTGCGGTGCTGATTGTATCTGAGCCAGTAGATGACGTCACGTGATGTCACAGACATTTTTTATTGAGGATAAATTTTGGGATCTGGCAGGCCGTGGCAGCGCGTTGGTGCCATGTAGACAATCCTATGAAACGTTCACCATATGTATACTTGTGTTATTATGATAAAACCAAGCAGCAATACTAATAACACGAAATTATAATTGTCTGCTATTATTTTTTTTATAGAAATTAGTAATAATTTTTTTGGAATAGAGAGGTCTCCACTTCAAATATTTTTTTTAAGAAGTGTTTTTGATTAAGAGATTCTATGTGCAGAATTTTAATTCAATTATTATAAAAAATGTCTCACTCGTTTGCATTTAGCAAATATATTAAGGTTAGAGGAAATGAATTTACATTTATAATTATAGCCCATTAATTTAAATTCATCGCCTTTCATTGAGCCCATAGAACTCGTTTTTTTTTGTGTCACGAATTTCTAATATGATTACTTGGGTCTTTTTTTTTCATCTTAATGAAACTTGTTTTTAAAAATATAACTAGTTTGTTTGCAAAGGTAACGAGACGTAAAACGTCTCTTTTAAAAATTTCTTTCGTTTCTGGGCAAAAAATGTTTGTTGTCGCATTGAAAAAAAAAAGTTAAAAGCTTTAATTGGCGAAATAGAGACAACTCAAATTAACAAGTTTTGAACTCATCTTTACCTCCTCTTCAAAACCTTTTTGCTCAAATTAAGGTTCAAACTTCAGCGGAAAAATCCTTCCGGAGTCCGAAAACAAAACAAACTTTAGTTTCATATGAAAATAAATAAAACCAAGTTATGTTTCGCGAAACAAAGAAAATTTTGAGGTTTAATGTGAAACTCCTTTCAGAAGCTTTCTTTTCGTTGTCATCATACACTTTTGAAAAATTTTAGTTGCAGTACATGCGCTTTTCTCCAAAACGCTGTCTTACCAAGCGGGAAACTTCTAATTGGTGCTGAAGTTTTATTAGAAAGAAAGCGTATGTTAATTTAAGCTATACAGTGGAACCTGTTAAAGTGAACACCTTGAGAAACTGACCAACTGAATAAAGTGATCACATAGAGAACTGACAGGGACTTAGCCATGTCTATACCAAAGTCTGTCGTGCGTATATGGTGACCACCTGTCTATATTGAAAATTGCAGTCCAGTCTCAATGGTAGTTACTTTAAGCAAGTCTCACTGTGCTATTCGTACACTAACTTAAGAAGTAATACATTGCCTTTGGAATTCGTTGCTTTTGACTATTTATATTATATTTCTTTGCTTCTTTCTGTGATATATATTTTTTCTTACTTCGGAATGGGGGCTCCTGCGTTCTTGTGAGGGTCTGGAAATATGTTCCAGAATTTGATTTAACTTGACGACAACGTTGCGTATTACTAAAATGTCTGAGAAGACAACAAATTAAAACAGTTGAGATAGAACAATTAATTAAATGTTTACAGCTAGATTAATAGCCTTACGCTTACCAGAACGATAATTAATACAATGTGACCTGCGATGCCACCAAGTGTAACCGCCATTTGTAACACTTATTGGCATCGCACGTTGCGTTATATCGGTTGACGTTCTGATGAAAATCGTCCAGGGCTGTTGAAAGAGTTATAAACATTTAATTAATTATTTTGCCTCAACTGTGTTAATTTGCTGTCTTCTCAGATATTTTATATTCCGGAATGACGAGGATCCAAAAAGGTATACGAAATAACTCCTTAATAATGTCCCTCTCGTTACGTATTCGCCAACGAACCCCAATCTACGAACAGGTAGGTGCCTTGAATAAGTATGTAAATGTATAAGAAGAGATTTACAGCAAATTAAATTAATCAAAGAAAGTGAATTATAAAAGATAAGTTATTTTTCCGACCAACTGAATTCTACGAGAGACTGAAAATGGTGAATATTTCGTACAAAAGTTATAAGTTGTGAATGCAAATTTGTAATTCAGGCACTCATTCCACAGCCCTTCAAAATAGTCACCTTTCATTATCCTTGAACAGGAATTTCAGTATGTATGAAAGGAGGCTTGTGCCGATATTATTTTATGTCTCTGTAAAATACATAACGTTTTCTGCCTTAATCTAATGGTACTTCGTTGTATATGTTTGCATAGATATATAATGACAATAACTTAACAAAGATTGACCAGGGCTTACCATAACTAGTAAAATTTGACACTGGTCGGAATATACGAAATACAAATGAAGAAGGTAAAAGACATTTACCATCTGCAAAAATATTCGCAACGTTTCGAGAACTACTGTTCCCTTCATCAAGTGAAGTGTCAATCTTCACTCTGTTAATACTTCGCTTAATGAATGGAACGGCAGTTCTCGAAACGTTGTGTATATATTTTTGCAGATGGTATATGTTTCTACCTTCTTTCGAATTTCGTATATTCCGATCAGTGTCAAAAATTTTACGAATTAGGTATATAATACAAGTCATGAACGAGTTAATTGGTTGTCAGTGAAATAATGATTATCGCCACAACTCTTTCAATAGGATGGTGATAGAGAGAGAGAGATAGGGAGAGAGAGAGAGAGAACAATGGATGGAGCCAGAGATTTAAGATAATGAAGAGAGAAATAGGAGATGTAGCATCTCCTGAAATCGGCCCCAATCATACTCTTCATTAAAGAGCGGCATGCATATCAATATTTCGGCGAAATTTAATGGTTAAATCCTATACTTGATAAATTGGAATTACGAAACTCTGAAGAGTAGATGACAGAGAGTTTTGAGGAGTTAATCGTACTGGTGAGGCATATTACAGGGTATTAAATCGAAATATGTCATGATGCCAGCAATCAGTCAACTCTCTTGCATTCGGAACTGGCACAAATGCGAAACTAATCAACGACAACTAAGAATGATTAATTACCATATTGTCATCCGTAAGCATGGTGATTATGACTTATTAAAAGCATAGTTAATGGAAGGGTGTATTAAATCTCATAGGGATGGAAGGGAGAGAGAGAGAGAGAGTAACTTAGTTCCATTAATTTCGTTAAAAGTAAGACAATGAATTTGGCTTTTAAATTTCAACTTTTAAAGCTTTTATTTAAGATTAATGATTTTTTTTTCAATACAGTCGAACCTTGTTAAGGCGAACACCAGGGGAACAGAAAATCTGTTCGTATTAACAGTAATTCGTATTATCCGTAAAGGATTGGGGATCGCATTACTAAATTTTTTACCCATCTCTGGTCACCATATATACATTTTGTTATTATATGTATATCAATTTATTATCGTATTTTACAGTATTATTTTATTACTTTATTATATTATTTCATCATATTATTTTATTATAATATTTTGTAACAAAAACCATAGTATGTACGTAACTTTAACGTAGATATTATGTACAGCTGATGGATTTGAAAATTCCTTGTCCCACTATATGTACATATTATGATTCAAAAATATCTTTTTATTCCAGATTATATACTGTTCCAAAAAAAAAAGAATTAAATTTGTAGTAGTATACTTAAAACATACAGTAATTGCAAATTGTTTTCGCTTTCTGTCGACACAATATTGCCAAAAATCACCAAGTTTGGTCACAGTTTCTGGAAAAGCACCAGAATCTGCGTCTTTATCAAAAAAAGATGCACAGCTTTCCACTCAGTGAAAGCCTCCATCACAGTAACAGGATTTTCGTTTGAAGTGGCAGAGTTCATGGGCGCTCATATTGGGGGGGGGGGCCGGCTTGACCCCCCAGACTTTGTTTAAAATTTTGATTTTCGGGATTCTGCTATGCATTTACTTTCAAAAGTTTTACAGTCACATTTTAAAATAAGGTACTTTTTAGCTCATTACTAATTGTCAAGCAGTATCAATTATTTTTATGGTAGTTTAGTATCTTGCAATGACGTATTTCCCAGTAGTCTATACTAGGCTATAGACTGGGGCGGCAAAATTTTGTGTATCAAGTCTGATATAACAAAATCAATACCATCAGATGTTTTGCCGAGAAGAAAGCTAGACGTCATGCTTTCCATTTAAATACCAGTGTTCGATAGGCTTTTATTTTTTGCTAAAATTAAAATTTATTTCAATAAAATTGAATTTGATTTATTATATACCAAAAATAAATAGTGTTTCAATATAAGTTAATATTGTTTAATGTTTATGTTTCAATTTATGAGTTTGTTTTTCGGCATATTTATTGTCAATACAAAAGTTATTGGCGTATATTGAATGTAACAATTTTTATGTTCCTACCACTTACTGGGTGGGAGTGGGGGCGGACGAGTAGCGAGGGGCGGCAAAATGGTAAAGCAACCCATGGTATTTTGTACATATATTAAAATTTTTGATAGCCTAGAAAGGAGTAATGATTTTTTTAACCCCCCTTAAAAGTACTGAGATGGGCGTCACTGTCAGCATTGTCACCGTCTTCGTCAGAATCCGAAACATAGTGATTACCATTGCACAAGAGTTTTACTATGTCGTTAACAACCTCAACTATTTGGCCGTTCCTTAAAACACTGCATGTCATGATAGTGTCCACTGATGCATATTTTTCAGATCTCATTGCATGTAAATGCCAGCAGAAAATGTTTGTTATGCAAGTGTATATAAAAGTCGCCACTTTCACATATTTCATTTGACAACTACAGGCTGTTGAAATTATCAGTGTACGCCCTTATCTGGTAAAAGGCATTTTATTCGTGTTAAGAGGAAAAATTTTTCCAAGGGCCATTGTTTATCAGTTCGTAGTAAAAGGTATTTCGTCTTAACCGTGTTCATGTTAAAGGAAAAAATAACCTGGGGATTCCTATACAATTTGACGGGACTTCAGAAAATTGTTCCTATTAAAAGTAATTCGTCTTAAGCGTGTTCGTTTTAATGAGGTTCGACTATACTTGACTTTCAATTTTTTTTTTAAATAATTTTTTTTAATTTTTTGATTGATTTTACGAAATATTTTTTCCATAATTTTTTAATTGTTTCTACAAAATACGTTTAACAATTTTTTAGTTTTGCGGATTCTATAGAAATATTTTTACAAACTTTTACTATAAAAGTATTTCGTATAGTTTAGTTTATGCTCAAATTAATTTTGGTAAAAAAAAAATGTTTTTTCGATATAGATAAAATTTAATTATATATTTAAGTAAAGGTTTCACTGATTTAACATTTACTTAAAGTATGCCCTTCTGAGGCGATCTTATCAGCTTACCCTGTTTTCTTCATTTGTCTATGAATAAATTTAATCCTTGTCCCAGCATATGTCACAGACATCTACAAATATATGTATACAAATATATGTTGCAGACATATCCAAATAATCATCTCCAAAAGGAAATCCAGCAAAATATTTGACGAATATAGCTTCTTTAAATTAAATTATGCATTCTGTTTCGTCCACTAAATGTGACTTTTTCTTACTTTCAAATTAAATTTTTCTTTTCCCTTGGGGGATTGTTTACTCGAAAGCAGAGACAGCTTTCCGTGAATGTCATTACAAGTTTAGTGGCATTAACTCCTTTTTCGCTTCAAGTATATCTTCGTGAAAATGTTAAAATTAAATATTTTTCAATAAAATCTCTGAGATTTTGAAAGTATATAATGTAGTATATAATAAGTAAAATGAAAATCTATGGAGAAAATTCCCAGCGGCTAACAAGATGTCGATCTTTTATCCTATTTTTGAATAAAGAAGTAAATTTCACGATCACGTAGATTTTAATGAGAATTTATTCGAGGATGATAAACATTGAAGCAGATTATAGACTCTGGGTTATTGAAATTTAAACTGTAAACTTTAAATTGTTAACAACACATTTTAAATTGCTAACTATTAATTTTAAATTACTAACTGTAAAATTTTAATTGCTAATTATAAATTTTGAAAATCTGAATATTATCGTAAATTCTGAAAATCTGAACATTATCGTAAATTGTAAAAATCTGAACATTATCGTAAGTTAGGAAAATTTGAACATTAGCGTAAACTATGAAAATCTGAACATTATCGTAAACTGTGAAAATCTAAACATTATCGTAAACTGTGAAAATCTAAACATTACTCTGAGCTATGAGAATTTGAATATTATCGTAAATTATGAAAATCTGAAAATTATCGTAAGCTGTGAAAATCTGAACGTTATCGTAAATTATGAAAATCTGAGCATTATCATAAACTATGAAAATCTGAAAATTATGATTTTCTAATTGTTACCTTACAAACTATAGTAGTAATTTATTCCAATAAGGACTCACAATGAAAAAAAGAAAAGTACCTGAACTGAAAAGACGTTATTTGGAATGTACATAATGTTATGAATTATCTGCTAGGACCGTAAAATGCAGTCGGTACGCATGAATAGTCGTTAATTAGAAAGCCTTATGGTTAAAGTTAACTGTGTGTGATTATCGGGACTGTTGAATTAGAAACTGCGAATTTTGAATTAGACATTGCATTTTTTTAATCGAAAACTGCCATTGCTGATTTGGAAATTATGAATTTTTTACTGTCGAATTATAAATGGGGATTTGTGTAATTGTTCAATTATCACCTGCGAATTTGAAGTTGCTGATCATTGACCGATTTTCCAAAAGAAAATTTTGGAACGTTAAAGTTTATTTTTTATTTCTCGAATAGATTAAAAACTCTCGGAGGAAGCTGCGCAGATCCTGTGCCTTCGAAGATAAGCAATTTATATTTATTATTACTTACATTAAATTTAAGTTAGTTTGAACTTCCCCCCCCTCACATACAAAGGTAAAACTTATCAGTGTCTAAATTGGTTTACAAGCTTTGTGTCTTTTAGAAATAGAAAATTTTACTGTATCTGCCCTTGTTATTAGAAATCTCGATCGCAAGATTTCATTCCAATTGAGAACTTGTGGTATAAAGCTAACGAAGCCATCAGACCTCTGAAGTGAAGGATGTGATTTAGTATGCATGGGCCCAGGGACGGATTATCACATAGACAAGCAAGACAAATGTTTATGGCCTTCGTTTTTTGAGGGTTCCAGCTCGGTGAAGACTCAACGCGCTACTTCAATATCGTTGCTAATCGAACCTTATCATCAGGGTAGTATTTTTTATCACGGCTCGAATTTCCGCCACGTTTTCCACGAATTTTAGAATTTTTTGTATGTACGTTGTATACAAATACGTTACCTGCACCAACTTTATTTTCAAAGTTTAAAATTTAAATTCCAGTACGGATATAGCGAGCATTTTCATTTGTCTTAGGGTCCTTGTTATGCATAGATTCTACTGTACACAGGCTTAATTTGTACTGCAAGGGACCCGAAAAAATATTAAGTAAGGCTCCACGAAGCCTTAATCCGGCCCTGCATAAGTAAGTATTTCAGTATTTCATTAGAGCGTTGTAGTAACTTGGTAAGCTCCATAATATACCGAATGGTTACTGTTCTGACGATCAAAAGCGAAGGAACTGATATATACTCTATAACAAACAAATCGACGCACCAAGAAGGAGTTGTCCGATTGCGATAAAAATTGGTGGATGTGAAGAACATACATAGAAAAAGAAACGATTAAAATTTCAGAACAATTGAATGATTTATTGCAGAGTTTGACCGTTACAAAGGGAGGAAGTCAATAAGGCGTTGGTCCACCTCTGGCCTGGATGCAAGCTGTCACCCGGCGTGGCATAGACTGATAAAGATCCCGGATGGTGTCCTGCGGAATTTCTTGCCAAATTGTCTCCAACTGTCGGGCTAAATCGTCAACATTCCGGGATGGTTGCAATCGCCTTCCCATAGCGTCCCAAATGTGCTCTATGGGAGAGAGATCAGGAGATCTAGCTTGCCAAGGAAGTGTTGGGCAAGCTTGAAGACAATTCATAGCAACACGTGCCGTGTGCGGCCGGGCATTGTCTTGTTGAAACGTAAGTCCAGGGTGTCGCAAAAGGAACGGTAACACAACCGGTCGTAGAATGTCGTCTACGTACCGCTGTGCTGTAAGTGTGCCAGAAATGACCACCAAAGGGGTCCGGCTATCAAAGGAGATGGCACCCCAGACCATAACGCCCTGTTGTGGGCATGTGTGGCGTGCGATAGTAAGGGCAGGATCCCCACACTACCAAATTACTTACATTACCAAAGCCGATTGATAAATATATATTAAAGTACATACACGATGAATTTATATTACGTTAAGACAACGACGTAGTTAGTGGGGGGGGGGACTAAGGGGATCTATTCTCCCCAAGAAAACTCTTAGAGATTATTTAAAAAAGTAGCGATTCATTCTCTGTCCCTGAGCTAAAGTTTCTTTCTGGTTACACCACTGAGTTAAGATAGGGATACAGACAGCTTTGTGGCAACCACCAATTATTTACCGCTGTACTTTTTTTTAGGCGCAGCTCCGTGAAAAATACCCAAAGTACCTCGAACGACGCGTTCTTTGCGTTAAATTGATTAAAGAACTTTTATGCAAACTGCTTCATTAATGAAACTGACACGCGAAGCCTTTATTTTTCAGAAATCGAATCTTCTTAACTAGGGAATACGTTCACATTCGTGTCACCCAAAAAGAAACAATCGCGAACTAAACGGAACTTAAAAGATTCTTTCCGGAAAAGAATTGTGTATATTTGTTTTAACTTCGTCTTTTGTTAGTCAAAATTGGGGATGTGCGGTGAACGAAAGAATGGGAACGACCGTTCCTTCAAATGAATGTGACCGATTCATTCTCAATCATTTTTTCCATTAAGTGAATGAAATAATGGGAATCATGATTCCTTCCATTTTCCGCGCGAGTAGGAATGAATCTTCCCAATTCTTGTTTCAGCAATGAGTGAATTATTCACAAGGGTAAGAACGAATCCCGGAAATACGTTCTTTTAAAAGGAAATTCATCAAAATGAATGATTTTAATAACTTCTATTGAAAATTTCCAGGTTATTGAATGATTTTATAGAAGTACGTTGTTGGACTCTGAGGGAAGTAAAAGATATAATGGTAGCAGATCTTCGTCCGCCTTTTTATCAAAATAGATATTACGTTTTTGTTGGCGATTCAGTCCATCGTAGTTGCAATTTTATAAATCACCCACGATATTTGCAGTTGCCTCTTAATCTCAAAATCTTGTGTATTTACTATCTGGCTGTTTATTAAGAGAGGTAGATACATGTGATAAATACGTTTATGCCTATATAATCTATAACTAAATGAAACTAAATTTATTATTAAATAAACGTATTCAGTAGTCAGCGGGTCATTTTAAAAAAAAAAGAATCCAAAGAACATATCAGATTCTCCATTACTCAGAAGTCGTTCAAATTTTTCCAAAAACCATTCCCTGAATAAGGGGAGATATACACACATTAACTAAGTTTGGAAATTCCGTTTTCTAGATGATTAATTGGTAGAAGTTTGGCAGCTCCTGATTTGAAGGTCGGATATTGCTGTCGTTTGCAGATCAGATTAAAGCGACGAGAACTATAATTAAGTTTACAGAAATTCGAATTCAAGGTTCGGATCCTAGACTATTTCATTTCGAATTGATTTATCGAACAAAGGTGAGATTGGAATTTGGTACGCATTTTGCCTAATACTTTTGCTTCTGTCTGTTTACGAACCTTCGTCATCTGCGACGGACCCGACTAAGGTACTATTTGCCCATATTCCTCATATTCTCAGAAACTTTGACTTTAATAAATTCCGTAATATCTAATTAGTTTTGTGTTCGCTTTTAAGACAGTTTATTTTGGCCAAGGAAAATGCTTCACAAAGACAGCCTCTTTCGAAAGTTAAAGAGCTAAACATATTTCCTTCTACTGATATATTGGAATAGGTACATGTATCCAATATATTTATTACATCATATACAATATTTTGCATATTCAGTACATATATTCTAGTATATTCATTAGATATATACTAGTATATTTAGTACATATAGTTTAGTATATTCGGTACATATATTCTAGCATATTCAGAACATATATATTCTTAGTATGTTCAGTACATATATTCTAGTACATTTAGTATATATATATATTCTCTATTATATTCAATACATATATTCCAGTATATTCAATACATACATACATTCTAGTACATTCAATACATACATTCGGTACATATATTCTAGTATACTCAGCACATATATCCTAATATATTCAGTACATATATTCTAGTATATTCAATACATATATTCAAGTATGTTCAGTACATATATTCTTGTATGTTCAGTACATATATTCTAGTATATTCAGTACATGTATTCTAGTGTGTGATAATATGCAATAAAATTTTGCTATGACGGTAGTTTACAGGCCGGGAAAAGATGGTATATTAGACAGTTTATCTTTATATACAAGGTTAAGCCTAATGACTCTATCTCTGTATAAACTGGAGGGAAATATTGATATAGACACATTTTATTCCATATATTCCTGTATCCAAAAGGAAAGATTTTCAAGCAATGTGTATTATAAGTCATTTCTTATGGATCAACGACATGGATTATAACGAAAAGAGCACTACACAACTTGCAAATAACTCAAAGGGGCATAGAGAAGTGCATGCTTGGAACAACCAGGGGAGAAATATTTACGTATGAGAGCAAACAAGAGTAGTAGAGAGACGTCTTTGTTTAATTAAAAAAAGTTGAAATGGCAACAGGCTAAACACATTGCAATAAGGATCAACCAATGATGCGACAGTACAAATTTTTACCGGGTTTTCAAGATACCATCAGAGACATAAAAACATCCTTAGGTTAGATGGATAAATTAAATAAGAAAACGGATTAAGATAATATAGAAATGAATTGCTCATAACAGACGTGTGTGAAAGGAACTTCTAAAGACGTTTCATCTAGCAATGGGTGGGTAATTACTTAATATGATAATATGCTTCGTCGGTGCAATGCTAAGCTAACGAATCTGCAAAATTCTAGATCGGAGGGAACGGGTTTGCACATTTATGCTAGTATGCTTGAGCATAGGGAGATTGGGGCGTGCAGCCCCACATAAATAAGCGACGGATTGCAAGGCAGGCATGAGCTAGAAATGATAGCAAATATAACTAAACGCGCATCGCTAGCTAGCTAACTGCAAGTAGCCAAACCAGTTCCCACAAGTCACTCTCCAACAAGAGAAAAACCAGTTCCCAGAACCTGCCAGTCACTAGAAGAGAATGCGCTCCTGCCTTGACGCTAGCTGTCCTACGCGCGCCTGATAGAACAGGCCTAAGATATACCGCTTCTCGTCCGGCTGCTGAGGCAAACGTCCATCGATGCATCCATCGCATGAACTCTATTAATCGATCGATCTTACATACAACGTTTGCATAACTCATATGTTTTAAACCAGCCAATAAAACCCTTGTTATGTTTTTAACGAAGTGTGTCGTTTCTGCATTTTTGTGTATGGAGTCCATGGATGTAGTGACCCACTATCAGCGTTAGTAACATCGTCACCTCCAGCAATAACCAATATTTACGTTGACGAAAGGAGACCCCAAAAATCTAAACGCAGAAAGATAACAGCAAATGATCAGGGCTCCTACGCGTCTGGAGACCCTGGTACTGTCAGGGAATTTGAAATCTTCCCTAAAAGTAGGGGGAAAACTGTATGTTTTAAATAAATAGGGAAAAGTCAGAGGAAAATATCCCTAACTTTTGTCCTGAATAGATGAATTTCATGTGAATATAACTCTATTTTTCCGGAAACCGAAGTTCAAATCAAAATTTCGCTTACGATTTGTCAGGGAATTTTGTTGGAAAATTTAGGGTAAAATCTGGACAAATGAGGATTTTTTTCCCCCAACTAGAGTGGGCGCCCTAAATATTTATTGTCATTTCGGTTAACAGCACATCTTCGCGTTTTATTCAGGGAATAATTATCTAGTACACAACATCAAAGATGTCTGCAAATATTGTTATATTTGCAGCTCTTTTAGTGTAGCATGACACCAACGATATATTAATCAATACTAGGATGAGAAAGCGTGCGTTCCTTTATTAGTAAGTGTCGAAACAGCATAGGAGAAGAACATGACGTGATAGTGTGTGAAGAAGAACAGTTTATTTATTGGTAGGATTGATATGATAATATGAATATTACTATATTACTACAGATTGAATTTTTAAGAATTATTGAGCAAAGAAATGTGTTAAATTGGAATGAAGTATTCGTTAAATATGGCTTGCTTCCAATTGACTCAATAATTTTTGTATATTGAAAATAATATATGAAAATAGCAAGGAAAATAAACGTTTAAATATAATAAAAATTGAATATTGTAATAGTAATGTACATTTGAGAAGAAAAAAATCAAATAAAATTACCAAGGATTAGGATCAAATTAGTCACGATGGGAACTGAATACAAGGCAATCAAATACTGGAATGGAATTCCTAACGATGTTAAGAACACAAATAGTAAAAAATTATTTAAAAAATGGTTATTTAATTTTCTGTCTGATGGTATTTTCGTGTCCTCTTGATTTGTTAGGTTTCGAGCATGTTGTTGCTGTTTTTGTATGCAAAAATAAACAAATAAATAAATAATCTGGAAATGGTGGCCGAGCAAGCGGCACTGTGTTTCTAGGAGAGGAAGGGTCATAATCCAAGAGATGAGGTTGAATTTCCATTTGGAGATCAGAGTCCAGGGGTTAATGTAGCGCCCAACATCGGAGAGAAAACGGAAGACAGCTTGTAGAACAGAGTACATAATCTGTGGGAAAGTATAAATCCCATAAAGGTCCTTAAAATCTGGCGGAACAGGAAGGCCAAATTGTGAACAGGTTTGAAAGAGTTCTCCTCTCAAGAGTGGGTTAGCATGGCAGTGTACGAAGAGATGTTCTGTAGTTTCAACCATACCTTCAGTGCGTTGAAGTCAAAGTGGCGATTGTGATTTTCCAGTACGGAATAGCAAATCGATGGTATAAAAGATTCCATGCCTATGTCTGTGAAATCTCAAATAGATATTTCGCGGAGTTGTAATTGGTAGGAAGAATGGCTTTCCAATAACAATGAAAAGTGCTCGAAGATGTCCCACAATTATTATAATTGAGAGAATGTTGAAATTTTATTTGCTTTCAGAGAAGACTTAACTTTGCTAATAAAACCAGAAAGACTGAGTTTATGAGAAGTTGGTGTTATGCACTGATGATTGCTACTCAGTACACTGAGAGCGAAATGATCAACCACATCATTGTCTGGGTAACCTCCATGTCCTAGGATTCAGCAAAATGTTGAAGGTTTTTGGGCGAGTGCGCATTTTGAAGAGATGTTCAATATGTCCAAAATAATAGGGTTGCAAGTCCATAAATGAGGGTCTGAAAGGAGACTCAACATGAAATGATTGCTTGTGAATTGCAGAAAATAACAGTTTCTGTTGAACCGAAATTCAGGACCCATTTAGCAGCTTCAAAATGACCAATTAATTCTGCATCAGTTGAAGAGAAGTACTGTTGGAGTTGAAATTTGAGAATAAGTTTGCTTGATGGGACGAAGATCGCAGCTCCTATATTTTTAGATGCATCATATGATCCATCTGTGAAGACTTTTTGATTTGGGAGATTCAAATTCTGAATAGCGTCGCTAGTTGTGGCCCGGAGAATCTCAGGGCTGACTATATGTCGATTCGGCAAATTTTTGATATATGGTATAACTTGAGGCCGAACCAGCAGCCAATATAGTGTTGAAACCGGTATGGATTGATAGGGAATCACAGGTAAGTATGGAGAATTCCTGTAGAAGGTAGAAAATTCAGAGGAGTAAAGTTTGGAATGGAGACGTTCGTGGATTGGGTTTTGAGCAGGTTGAAATTTATTTTTTGCTGGGGTCCCGTCATTTGTTTGCATGGGTATCTATAGTTATATACCAGTGATTGACTTTTTATATGATATATAATTTATAGTAATTAATTAATTAATTAATTAATAATTTATAGTAATACATATAGTAAATAATTTATAGTAATACATATACTAAATAATTTATAGTAATACATATAGTAAATAATTTATAGTAATACATATAGTAAATAATTTATATTAATTAATCATTTATGTAATTAATTAATTTATTTTATAGTAATTAATTAATTTATTTTATAGTAATTTATAGCATTTAATATGGTATATTATTTTTTTGTAATTCATAGCTGTTTTCTATTCATAACAACGACAAATAAACAATATTTATTTATTTATTTATTTCTTTATTTATAATTATCAGACTGTTAATTAGTATACGATACGTATTTTTATCAATAATTAAGCCGATACTTTTTTGCATTTAATTCGAAATGCATGAAATGCCAGATATATATCTTGGGTATTCATTTTAGAGGTTTGCCATCCAAAGGGAAATCAGCTCAGGGGAACAGTTCTTCTCTAAATTATTATAATGTTTGTATTCTTTTACGTTATGATGTCATGACGTAGGATCTATGACGTCACTCGCCATTTTTATGCAGCTATTTGTCCTACTTCATGCCATCAGTAAAGAGACTTAGATTGTGACGATGTGACAATTTGCTCACTTGCTATTTATTTTCCACTCGCATTGCTGAGGTGGGATTTCTGATTCCAATCACTGCCCATGAAAAACGGTAATCATCAGAATTTTTTTATTGATGGTTTAAAATACACCAAATTGATTAAGAGACGTATTTTTTTATAGAAATAATCTAAAATTGGACGATAAATTACTCGCAATGAAGATGATGATATTTGAGCCTGATGGAGAGCGAGTCCACCGCCTCTTGATGACCGGTCAAGTGCTATTCCCATTGAGCTACAAGCGTCGTTTAAACTCACCCATGCGAAGGAATATAAAGCTACACCATGGAAAAGGTAGCAATTAATGAGGCGGGGCAATTAATAGGCATCTAAAATTAGTTCAAATGATAGTAATTACCGCTGTGTTTGATGGGTATATGGGGAAGGGGAGACTTTTCACACTTAATCACAGCTATGAGCAAGCAACGTCGTTTGCAACTGTTTCAAGGGATATATCATCCATCTTCTTTCCTTAACTTGTTTGTATTCCGACACTGTCATTCCTCTCGAACCGTGAGGTTCGTAATATTCTACGTTCTGAAGATGACGGATATATCCGTTGAAATAATTGTGAATAAAGTTATTTATAACTGTGATTGATTGCAAAAATGTCTGTTTCTATAAATACACCTTGCATATCCTGATTACATGTATTTCGCCTATTGAAATACTTCAAGTGTGTGGGCGTTAAGAGGAAGAAAAATGAAGGATAAAAAGAGGGAAAATAGAACAATAGAAAGTACTTAGAAGAAAATCAAAATTGGCACGAATGGGACAAGGAGAAGGAGCAAGGAATTTGTATCAAGTTTTTAGAATATCTCATTGAATGATTTCAAGTCTTTTAACGGTCCTCGTTGCGAACGATATCTTCTCTGCTGGCCCTAAGGAAGCGCAATGATTGTATGTTCAACTGACGTGCTGTTGATCTAGGTTCGATTCCAAAAATCGTCAGGAAAAAACTGTTTTCCGACTAACTGGTTACTGTATTCCAGGGTTTGGTTCCCTAGGTTTTAAGAGGTTCGGATTCCTCGAAAAATGTAGATTTGTTGCCTTACGATGACGTGGTGATAATACATTCGTTTATCGTGCAGTTAACCTGGGTTCGACTCCCAATGATATCGTAGAACGCTTGCCATTTTTCTGCTCATTGTAGAACGGGGTTTAGTTTCCATGACAGCAAAGGTTCGGCGTTTTCGGAAAACTGTACATCGCGACCGTAGCATGACCTTTGCTGCCCTTGCCCCTTAAATATACATTCAAACAATGTCCTATTTATTCTCTCTCTCTCTCCCCCTACTCCCCTTCATATCCTAAAGGGCAGTGTTTAGAAATAGCGTTACACATAATCCAAAACGAAATTTCTCTTGAAATCCAAAATGAAATTTCTCCTGAAATCCATTTCTCTTGAAATCCAAAATGAAATTTCTCCTGAAATCCAAAATAAAATTTCTCCTGAAATTAAAAAAAAGAAATTTTTTTTGAATCAAAAATGAAGTTTTCTGAAGAAAACCATCTACTTCAAAGAGTAAGAACGGGCAAATCAGCAAGATAAAAGCAAAAAGACTTGGGATAAGGATAAAGGCGAAGATTTCTAAGCATATGATTGACCTTAGTTTAACATTCAGTGATGTCCTAGATAAGAAATAACGGATAGCAATTTTCCAGCCAACCACGCTCAAGCCCGAACTAGAGTAAAACGTTTAGGAGAAAGGGCGATTTGGTAATTGTGCCATGCTGCAGAAATTCTCCACGAAAAAACTACAAAAAACTCTTCCTGGTTTCTTCGTGTGTTGATCATTTAGTAATTTTCTCATCCCTGAGGTAATAATGTCTTAGAATCTTTTATATACTGAGAAAGGGAGCGTTGTTTCTGTGGCTTGGTGGCTTAGCGGTTAAGGCTCTGGACCTAACGGAGAGATCCTAGTTCGACTCTAGACCATGGAGAAGTCTCTTTTTCTCTTAAACGTTTGAAATCTCTAGTTCGAGCTTAAGAGTCAGTGCCAGAAAAATTACTATCTGCAGAAATCCCCCACGAAAAAACTACAGAAAATCTGCCCCGGAGGCTTCGTATGTTGACCATTTGGAAATTGCGTTATTCCTGAGAAGGGTAATAATATTTTACGACATAAGAAATTATGGAAACACACCCCGATGTCATGCCGCTGATCCTCGAAAAGGAAATTATGAGGAGAACAACAATCATGAGGAGATAGTGATGGTGGTCTTATCTCTAACATTCCCTCAAATGTTCCCTTCACACTCATTTTCAAGATATTGTTTGAATCAAAGACTCATAAGTTGATTTACAATATTGTGTTGGTCAGAGGTTTTTGGTTCTTGGAGGCTATTCTGGTGTCGGCGTGGTTGATAGAGTACACCAAGGACGACGGAATGGTGCTTTTAGAAGCTTTACAAGATCGTTGAAGCTTTGATGAAAAAAATACATCGCTCTCTGTATTTCAAAACATGATATCACGATAACATGAGGCGCATTCTGCATGTTTGTAAGACAAACATGCAGAAAGTGCCTTTTTGAAATGTGTGTATGTGGAAATTTTTGCTTTATTTCTTACTAAATTCTTCACGAAGAATTTCTCCCAGTTTGCGTTTGTAATTAGAGATTTAAAATTTAATGTTATGACGTTTAAATAAGTTTATTTCTGTGAAAAATCTGGGAATCCATGGTTTTTTGGCACGATTAGATGCGAAACCTGAGGGATCAACACGCTATTAGCACAGAAATAATTAAATCTTCAAATCTTTTCACCCTCAGGCTGAAGAAACGGTTAAAAGTAGTTTAAAGTACGGAAGATAGTTATCGGCCCCGGAGATAATGGCTTTCAAATTAAGGAACATCATTTAAATTCTCGTATTGAACTCTCCTAATTTCTTTAACTTTTTCTAATTTGAAATTTCGGATTTAATATTCTTTTTAATTTATAATGTTTGATACTTCAGAAGAGAAGGGGCTGGTTCCTTATTTTCGTTTTGCTTTTCAAAGCAATCTTTAGGCTCGATATAATAAATTTAAGTTATTAATTCATTTTAAATGAAAAGATATGGTTTGTATATATTATGGCGCAAGGACAACGAAGGCTACGTTGCACCCTGGCACAGTTTTTCGAGGAATCCGAACCTCAGTAAGAGAAAATGGGCATTCTACGGCACTGGAGGATGTAGAACGCCCAGTTTCCCCCTACTAGCCTGTGCGCACGCAAAGTCTAAGAAATGCTCTTAAGTTCTAGGGAACTGACCCTCGGACTGCAATGAGCAGTTAGTTGGTAACCTTTTTTTTGCATCGTTAGGAGAGTCGAACGCTAGTTGATTCCATGCCAGGCGAAAGGCTTAAAACTGCACCACCTCAAAGCCAAATGAAAAGGTGTCCGTTTTCTGAATTCTAGTGAGAAATATGGGGAATCAACTAGTCTGTAAAATAGAGCTTCGTACCATCTCTAAACATGTAAATGTAATTTTCTGTTCCAAAACTACATTTTACAGCTCAATCATGAACAAACGAAAGAACAGTGACACCAAACACTGGCTAACCCCTTTGACATAGGAAACGTTTGCGGTCACAAGATGGATGGATGCCACAACCTTCGGGAAAATTTCCATAAAACAGTTGATGGCAAAAAAAATGAAATCTGAATGGACAGTACACTGCGCAATAACATGTTTAACTTGAAGTTGACACAAACTGATGTACTTTTCTAAATTGACGTACAAGTTAAAATTGTTTCGCTAGAGGCGAACTGGATCCCGTTCTTGCGAAAAAAAGATGTGTTTCTGCCGAAATAATTATAAACGACGTATTAATTGACCCAACTGCGTTATTTTCCATTAAATTTGATTTAAATAAATGTTAGATGCACAAGAGGTATGGTATGAAATAGACGTGTGTTGGAATGATGACTTTTATGAAATGAGTGAGGGAATGGTGATTCGCATTCAATGAATGAGGGAATGAAACTGATCATTTCCATTCTTATTCTACCAATGAATCATTGGCTGAAAAGGAGAAAACACGTTCTTCTAAAAGAATGCCGGAGTTTGGTCTCAGCTCTGGTGGCGTGCGGATGTCTGTTCTCTGCTGTCCGGGTCTGGCTGGTCTTGGTTCCGGCTCGCTCGGGCGGAGTGACTGAGACATTGACCATTGACCGCCAGACTGTGGAGGATCGATGTTTGTGCGTGCTATTCTGGCTTCGCGCTCCGTTTTTTCCTCGCGGATCCGTTATTGTCTCTGGGGTGGGGCGGGCGTCCTTTGTTCTGCTCCGGGCTGCTAGATTACAATCTCCGTTCGCGCGTGACTCCGAATGCTTTGGGGAAAGTCCGTAGATGGGACACTGGTTCGGCAGCCTTGTGTGGGATGGATGGCGTTTCGTTCGTTCTGGTTGCAGGGCCGGTTCGTACCCGCTCCCTGTCGCTTCACGGCATTTTCACACGTTCAACGATGTCCGGTGGGCTCTTGTAGGAGCATCAGCTGGCCCGGGGTGTTCTTCCGTGCCATCCATCTATTTCAACCACTCCTTGGGGTAGATTGATAGTGGGTGGTTCCGTTTCACATTAGATTGTTTGTTTGTTTTTTGGTTTTACGGCTCAAAGTGGTCATGCTGCGCCGTGACCTACCGTTTTCCGAGGAATCCGAACCTCTTAAGGCCTGGGGAACCAAGCCCCAGACTACAGTGAGAAGTGCGATCTTTTATGAGATCTCTGAGTAAGCGTTCTTATTGCTTTTTGGGAGTCGAACCCGGATTAGCCGCGCAATAAGAGAAGGCGTTACCACACTGCGCCACCGCAGGGCCTTTCACATTAGAGGATGACATCAGTGCGAGCGATGCGTCCCTGTACGCTGGTACAGATCGAAAATCCCCCCCTTTTCGCCCATTGGCTATTAAGTTATTTGACTTTAAAACCTGTCTGGGATTACAGTGCCGCCACCCTTCCATTTAAATCTTCTGCACAATCTACTACTACTAAAAAAATGCCGAAGGATAATTGATTAAAGTAAATGATGGAAAAGAAAAAAATTGCTTGAAGTGAACGTCAAAAAAAAAGAGTACATTCGCTAAATGAATGATAAAAAAGAACACACTCACTAAAATGAACGATGAAAGAGAATAATACATTCTTGCTAAAAGTGATTGTTCTCATCTCCGGTATAAAGTCATTTTGCAGAATTTACTTAGCCCCCTAAATTGTCCCTAAAAATAAAGTACTTGCCGGGATAGGAATTAAAAATAGCACTTAAGCACAGTTTACCTGAAATACCTCTGTCATAAAGGTACCAGACAACGCGAGTTTGGATTAGATATGACTTTTACGATCTACATAACGATTTTAAGGATCTCTTGCGCCGAAGATGCTGCGTGGTTCATATTTTCACATAGCTGTGTCATGCGACAGACACTGCGATCGTCATCCTCGCTTCATTATTTATATTACAACATTACGCTTAAAAATAATCATCCAATTTAAATACTCAAAACTACCATAAAACGGAGTAATACCATGCAAATGTTACCATTATTCACATTCTAAACACGTCGTTTACATTGTAAATACAGGGAATGATGACAATACAACGGAATGTTTACGATAACACAATGAAAACAATGTTTAAAATGTACTGCATGTTATTTATAGTATATATATTTTAAACAACTCCCCTTCGAATGTTTTGGACGTCAGTAATTAGTCTAATTAGGAACTTAGCATTCTTGAAAGTTTGAAATATTCTGCGTAGTTTAATCAAAATCATATTTTTCAAATTTCGAACATTGTGTCGCTTTTTGGTATCCCTTGGCAACGAATAATTGGGAAGACCGGAGTATTTGATAGCTTGGATCCCCAATATATCTATAGAGCCGGGCACAGGTACATATCGCTTACATTTTGTTTATATTTGTTTCTGTTTTGTTTATATTTGTTTTTGTTTGTTTATCGCTTATAGTTTGTTTCAGCTGTTTAGCCAGTAGTTTATTAAATACATTTTCAGTCCGTTCTTTTCATTGTATTTTCCAGTTAAAGCTGGTGTTACAAAAAAACAGATTTATTAATTTTAGTTGAGATTATAATGAACATACCTTAAGAAGCTCTAAGTTATGAACATCGGTCCCGAAAAGCATCTCATGGAACGGATGTTAATTCGTATTCACGAACTCCCGTTTTTAAGAACTCTTTATGAGATACGTAAGTGTTCGTAAAATCCAGATTCCACTATATTAAGAAGGAACTTAATTGTGTATTTCGGAAGGAGGGGCTATATCATCAAACATAAATTTAAATAAATTTAAATTTTGTTTTTCACACACCCAACACTCAGAGACATCAGCAACCTATACGGAATTTAAAAACGCAAGCTGTAAATATGCGCATGCGCACCAGGGACCGAACAGACACCGAACTCGCTGGATTTGTTTCCATATCAAGTAAACTAGTAACTCGAGGGTCATGTTGAGTACTGTCCAAAGTTTAAAAAAAAAACAGACAAAAAGATATTTTGACCCTTTTGTTTGTTTTTTGGTTTTACGGCTCAAAGACTACAGTGGTCATGCTGCGCCGGGACCTACAGTTTTCCGAGGAATCCGAACCTCTTAAGGCCTGGGGAACCAAACCCCGGACTACAGTGAGCAGTGCGATCTTTATGAGATCTCTGAGTAAGCGTTCTTTTTGCACTGCTGGGAGTCGAACCCGGATTAGCGGCGCACTAGGAGAACGCGTTACCACACTGCGCCACCGCAGGCTGGAGCCTTTTTCAGGCCAAATTTGAACCGACTTTGAACCGCCGCTTTAAAAAGAGATTTATAAATATGAGTACGAAGATTGAGGCGTCGTTATCATTATGTCAGTGATACAGCCATTGGTGTAGGCAAGGGGTGTTGATGGGGGTTGTAACATCCGCTGCAATGCAATGCAACCCCATTGCAATGAATTTTTGCATTTTTAACATAGGAAAATGTGAGTTGTAGCTCTGTAATCCTCCTATTGAGCATATAACCCCTTCCCTTACGAACTTTCTGCATACGCCTATGAATAAAGTGAATAAAACGTTGGGGTTCTAATCAAGAAACCACCGATTTGATTCTGGTTCGACACGAAGCTTTTTTTTTCTCTACGACCCCCAAAAAAAAAGTTATGTGGTGATTATGTTGTTCTTGAGAAGGGCAATAATATTTGAATTTATGATTAGGGTTAAATAGCCGTATAGATGTTTGAAAAGGCTAATCTCAGTCTGAATTCACTTGTATGAATATTTCTTGCACTGTTTCCACAGGTGCAGTGATCAATGGATAGGAATGTGATCAAAATACGCGGATTTGAGTAAGCATTCCAATTAGTTTTCTGACATAGAATGCCGCTTTGGTGCTGGCATAAAGGACGCGTTTTCTGCAATTGAGAAAGGGCTGCAATGCAGCTGAATAGGATCAATGACTATGACACGCGTTTCTGGTCTTTTAGATTTACTCAGAAGTTTATTTTCATGCGCTTATTGTTTTGGCAGAGACTCATCAAACCCATCTATTTATAGGCTTTCTCCTAAGTCCAGCTGTTTCTAATAAGTCAGTTCAGTATCTTGAAATGACTGAGGCAGGCCAGCGCATAAGCAACTGTGGGGGAATATCAGTCCAATGTACAGGATGATTCGTCGACATTGCCGGAGCTTCCAGAGTTTTTGTTACGCATAAAAATAATGTTTTAAAACTTGCCAATGTATATATATATACATATAGTTATACAATATGTATATGTAGTTATAGAATATATATTTAATTATAAGCTATATGTAGCTCTATATATATGTGTGTGGCTATATGCGTGCTCTATATGTAGTGCGTACGTATAGTGAAATCTCTGAATAGCAGACTCATCAGTCTTTAAGTATACGTCCTCTAATATGAAGTGTCCGCTATTCGAAAAGGTTAGGAGATAATACAACTATTGTGATAAATAAAGGTGTCCGGTATTGGAGAGTGTCCGTTAAGGAGGTTTTACTGAATATATTTATAGTATGGATATAAAAAGTTTTGTTTGCGAGTCTTACGGGAGCAAAGAAAGTAAGCGTCACTCTGAGTGGAGAGCTACGGCTTTCCGAAAAACTCGAACCTCTTAGGACCCAGAGAACCAACCTGCGAACTACAATGAGCAGTTCATAGGTTAGGCGTTACCATTATTATTATTTTATATAGCATATATTATAGTAAACTCGCGTTTTTAACAACCTCCAGTTTACGAACTACAAGTTTTTACGAACCATTGTGTCGGTTGCGAAAAGTATTCCATAGAACTAACGTTAATTCCCATTTACGAACTTTCGATTTTATAAATCTTTTTAGGGGTCTCTACGAGTTCGTAAAATCCGGAGTCCACTGTATTTATAGTATGTACGTTTAATTGTGATTAAATACTACTTGGTGTTAAATTTGGAGTGATATTTTCCCCACAAGCATAAAGGCATTATGGTTCGTAGAGTACTCATGCACATGGGCCCTGTGAGGGTGCAGTGGTAACGCGTTCGCCTAGCGTGCTGTTACCCTAGGTTCGATTCCTAACGTCCCTCCCCCCTCAAAAAAAATGGACGCATACCGACTAACTGTTCATTGTAGCCCAGGGGTTAGTATTCCAAGCCGTAAAGGATTCAGGTCCCTTGGAAAGGTATTAGCTTCGATGACTTTTTCTGTCCTTGCGCCATAAAACGCAATCGAATAATATAGTGGAACCTGTTAAAGTGGCCACCTTGGTAAAATGACCATCTGGATAAGGTGACCGCTTTTGAGAAGAGAGAATTGGTAGGGACATAGTCATGCCCATGCCAAAGACTGTCACGTATAGTGTATACTTGTCTGTGAGTGATCTTTGCAGTCCAGTCCGAAAGGTGGTCATTTTAGGCAGGTTCTACTGTACTTACACACAATTTGATCTTAATCTATAAGCGAGCATCCAAACTGTGATTCTGGACACTTGGGCAATTTTTCCTCAACACAAAGCTAGGTTTACGTACAAAAGGTTAAACACTGGTAAATTAGCAAGCAGAGATTTCCCAAGCTTTCGGACGTATCAGTAGCAGTCCATCATTACTCCTGATGAAGGACTGCTGCTGATGCGTCCGAAAGCTTGGGTGATCTTTTTCATTGCTATTTTACCAGTGTTTAACCTTTTGTATGTAAATTTCCTCCCTGGTACTTCGCGCTTTGTGTTTATAAAGTTAGATGTTCTGACTTCAGTTCTCTACATACAAGTAAATTAACTCTTAAGTACACATACTATACAAGTAAATTACAAGTAAATTAACTCTTAAGTACACATACTATACAAGTAAATTAACTCTAAGTACACATACTATACAAGTAAATTAACTGTAATAAATGTGTCCATATAAGTAAATTAACCACTGAAGAGCTTGAAGAAAATACGTCTTGCCCGAAGACAAACGTTACTAGATTGACTTTATTTTGTGATTATAAATTTATTAGATACAATATTGTTGTAGCCAACTACAATGAATGAGATAAGACGATTGAAAGCAATAATATAACCAATAGATGTTAAATTACTCGTAAAGAAAAGAATGATTTTCCGGTGCCTGGTGGGACCCGAACCCAAAACCTCTTGATTGTTTTAATTGATTTATTTACTAATAATATAACCATTATTATTATTATTACAATGATTGTAAAAAATAAATTGATCTAGTTATTTGAGTGGCAACATTTCATGAATCTCCCAACATGAAGTACCTAGGGGCAATGTGGGTTTATTTCGGAAGGAAAAATTTGGTAAAGCTTGAAAATGAAATTGATGATAATGGCATAGAATCATCTTTCGTTTTGCAGCAGAGGAGAAAAAAAAAACTTGTTGAAAATTGCTCATAAATTTCGTGGAATTCTTTTATGAATCGTTTTCTTTTTTTTTAAAACAAATTCTTAAGAAAAATACGGAAAAAAAAGAGCAGAATATTTATTATTTTCTTCTTTCGAATACATTTTGAATTCTGGGAAACGGTTATTACAAATTTACTGTCAAAGTATGATTCAAGGATTGGTATACCTCGATACATATTGCATATAGTACATGAATTTTTTTTTATAAATTTGTGCGATAATAACAGCAGATAAATAAACAAGAATAGTGCATCATTCCGAATCAAATATTGATTTTAAATGCTTTAAAATATTAAAAAACAAATTCAATAAAAACAAACCACGATATATCCTCTTAAAATTTTCCTCAAAGTTTTTACATCGGTTTCCATTTTTAGCTTTGGTAAACGTCATTCGTTGAATGTAGAGCATCTAAAGGAAAATAGATGCCCGGAATCTATCTACAAAAAGTAAACTTGTAAAGAAAAGAAATCGGAAATTGAATCCTTCAATTTGCAAACGCGTTTCAATCGATGTTCAAAGGAACTTGGAAGACTTCTTTCCCGGGATAAAACCCTGCAAACTTCTCTGAAAAGCTATTTTGCTTTTGCTGAGTAACATTCCTTTTTCGTGTTCGAAGCAACGGCAGTATTTGGCAGTGTTTATAAGGATTCAGTTCTCTGAACATAATCAAGTGGATAAATAAACTCCGAAAATTCTTTAAAGTTCGGTGTTGCAATTCCGGAGCAATTTTCCAAATCGGTGCTTGTTCGATCAGAAAATCATCACGTTTTCGTTATTAGGACAAACACGCAACAGGTTTCTTTAAATCGAGGAGAGTAAACAAGATTTTGATTTCGGAGAAGCTTGAGGGGCTTTCATTAACCAATATTTCATACAATTCTTGAATTAAGATATGAGAGTTGGTATATCCGAACAACAGCATATCATAAGTAGGGCGAAATTGAGGGTTATGCATCAGCTGGGGTAACGAGAATGCATTGGTTCTCATTTGGGGCGTTGTTTGGGGCAGCATGACTCTCGTTTTCCTTGCCCTATCAAAAGCCAACTAAATTTTACAATGGAATTGGAGATCGACTCACTGCTCGATACATACGATAAAAATACAATAACACAACAGACACAATTGTAATGAATTAATTTAATTTAGCTTTAAAATATTTTTCGATGGCTTTGACGCCATCTTCGATAAAGCTTTTTTATCAATGAGCTTGGGAGAGGGTACAACATGTAAGACTATGGGCATCATCCGTGAGGTTGACGCCCTCTACTGGCTGATGAGAGAAATAATTTGAGGAAGGTAAACAGCATACAGGAATGGTAGAAAATTGTGAATAAGGAATAGAAAAAAAATTAAAAAAGAAAATTGAGGAAGAAAATTAATTTAGAGAAAATGTGACCACGCCGGATGGATGTCGGCCGTAATGGTCATGTCATTGACAAAATATTCAAAAGCCATCGAGAAACGTTTTAAAGCTAAATTAACCTCATTTGTTCCAATTGTGTCTATTTTGTTGTATTTTTATCATGTAACTTCAAGTTGAAAGTTTCTGAGAACGAGGAAGGTTCCGAGAAGAGTGTGGGTGGTTTTCTGAAAAGGAGAATCATGGGAGAAAAATTGGAGAACAGTCCGGGGTGTATAATAGAAAATAAGGGGTAGGCTGGATTGTTGTTGAGTTACGTGAGACATCCTTTTACTTCCGTACTCCAAATGGAAATGGAATCCTTATTTATCTATTGTATTAGCAACAACGCAGAGGCGTAGCTAGGGGGTGGTTTTGGGGGTTGTAACCCCCCATCGCAATGAAATTTTGTATATTTAACATAGGAATATATGAGTTGTAGCTCTGTAACCCCTCCCATTAAGCCTATAACCCTCCCTTATGAACTTTCTGCCTACGCTACTGCGTATCAGTACAGGAGGATCTCGCTTCACGAAGATGCTTGGTTTCTAGTCAACTTCTCATAAATTGTGGTAAAATTAGAATCTATTTCACCACAATATATACATAATAGAAGATCATCAGGAGTTGGCTAGATTATAATTGGGGAAATACTGAGTGAAGTATTGGAGATGTCCTGTGGTTTCCTTACCTCGAATGAAGATGAAATTTAATCTGTTTGATTCAATCTGTCTGATGTTTTCAATCTACTGTAATAGTACAGGTGGACCTTGGTTGACAAAGGTGTTGGGGTCCTTGCCAACTCCTCATAAATTGTGGTAAAATTGTAATAGATTTAAATGAATACGTGGATGTATTGAAATAAATATGTGTTCATAATTTTGAAATTGATATATTGCGTGTAATTTCATAATTATTTTACATAAATAATACTTATAAATAAAGCTGATCAGTGGCATCGTAAAGGGAGCTCATGAGGGCTCAAACCCCATTGGTTAAGGCTGCATCAGATAATTTTCTTTAAAGCCACTTATGTCCCCTAAGGACTCAAGCCCCGCCCCCATGCGTTTTGAATATGCTACGCTATTGAAGCCGAAAACTTATAAAAGCCGTCATTTGACTAGCGATGATACTATCTGTTCTTCATAATGATATTCCATTGGCAATGACAAAGAATTCATCGTGAAAATACTAGGTTGAGGGTCGTCGGACTGTTTTTCCATTAAGTTAGGAAGAGCAAAGAGAGGCTGTTTGATGATTCTATTTTTCTCTTGTCTTCTAGTATATATGCTTAGTTACAGTTTATTATAGCGCTTCATCTGGAAGAGTCAATGAACCCAGGGAGAACTTCAATTCCGAAAAGGCTTTTTTTCATTTTATTAAAAAGCGCTTAAGTTGGATGCTAATTTATCAGTAACAATGGTTTTTTGTTTTTTTTACATTTCCCAGTCTATTCACTTTCAACTGCACTAGACAATTCATTTCGATAGAATCTTGTGAAAAGTTGATTTTATTTGCAAATAAATCTATTTCCATTCTTTATTTGATGGAAATAGCCTTTGTTCGTTTTAAATTCGAAATTATTTTCTTGTTATAAAAACAATTCAGCTAAATCCTTTCATTTTTACTACAATTTTTAAAACGTTCAAATGCAGCATTTCTCAAAATGTGCTTCTCGGGGTTTCAGGATACTGCGAAGGGCCCTATATTGATTCCACAAGCAATTTTTAAAACATCGCTGACAATTCCGGGAAGATCTGTAAATTTTATGACTATCTCCATGGCAACCATTTGGGGTTAACTATCCGTAAAAGATATCCAACAACAATAGAAAAGTAATATTTGTTCTTTATACTGATATGTTTCTACTTATTTTCATGTTTATGCCCAAATAGTGATAAAAAATATCCTTTTAGTTTGCATGCAATATTTATAAAGAGGTCCCGTATCTGGGCTTGTGGCGAGGAAGGGATTTCATGCGAAAAAACGTTTTGGAATCACTGCCCTGATGTAACGTCTTGCAAGCATTCGACAGTTTCTAATCAGTGTTAAGTTTAGTTTCTAATTAGCTTTTACTAATTAGCGTTGACGCTTCCCCAGGACTATGTTAGTTAAAACTGTTTTGTCCGACATAAGCGTATGTCGGGCCACTGAATTTATTATTTTAGATGACTCCTTTTGTACTGTGTTCCATTTGACGCAATTGTTAAGAAAAAATGTAGATTTTTTTCAAAAATTTCCAACAAAGAAAAGTTAATTATTAGCTTTAATTTCACATTTGTTTTCGAAAAGGAATTGCGAAAAAGTATCACTTATACCGTAATATTTTTCAAATAGTTCAACTCTTTATCTTTGTGAAACGATCTATATGGTATTATTATTCCAACAAATATCAAGCTTCTGTTATACACATCATCAAGTTTTTCACATTATGATTTTAAATCATTAAGTTTTTTCACATAAATAAAGTAATTTCCAATTTTTACTTTTGTCAAATACCACAAAACTTTTAATTTTTTTATATCATTCGTTTAATCCTTAAGTTTATTACAATTGCAAATGCAAAAAGTCAATTTTTATTAATGTAAGTTAGTCACATGATGCTCAGTCATATGATGTATGCCTTGGGAGGGGGGTGGACAAAGGGTGATGAGGGCGCCATCATGCTAAATAATCGTATGCCGTCATCAGCTCGTGTTTTTGTCTCCATAAGCAAAACCTATATAAAATAATGGCATTTTGTTTAACGATACTTTCTGTTCAATAAGTGATTTATGGACTGGGATCGATTATACTTGATGGCGGCCCCTCGGTGGCGCAACGTGGTAACGGGTTCGACTCCCAACTATACAAAAGAACGCTTACTCAGAGATCTCACAAAGATCGCCCTGCTCACTGTATTCAGGGGGTTGGTTCTCCAGGTCTTAAGAGGTTTGGATTCCTCGGAAAACAGTAGGTCCCGGCGCAGCATGACTGTTGTAGACTTTGAGCTAAACCACAAACAAACAAACAAGCAAGCAAGCAAACAAACCTGATGGTATTTTCCTAAGGCCATCTTGTTTTACTATGTATATAGCAGAAATAAATAAACCGATTGATCTTTCACAATTTCAGCACGAAATGATTTCAATAATTTTTACTGTCATTTCTAAACTACACAAGTTTTTCACTAAACTTATTCACAAGAAACAATCTAAGGTTAAAATAAGCTCAGAAAGTTGATTCATTGATATAATGAACAATAAACATAATCAAACAACAATGTCAATCAATCAACGTTTATTGGCGTAGTGATACCAACGCCGATGGTATGGCGTGATTAGATGGTGAAACGTTCGAAAGAAAATAAATATTTCTGCCTTCGGTGGGACCTGAACCCACGACCTTCCACTTGCCGGGCGGAGGCTCTACCCACTGAGCTACGAAGGACAATATATAATCTCTTTACGAACGTATATATACTGCAACGTGCATTTCGATCAATTTAATACCAGTCTCTTTGCAATTTGGTTTAAATAGTAGTCTATGTACTACACCATTCTGCGAAATAACTGGCAACAATATATATACGTTCGTAAAGAGATTATATATTGTCCTTCGTAGCTCAGTGGGTAGAGCCTCCGCCCGGCAAGTGGAAGGTCGTGGGTTCAGGTCCCACCGAAGGCAGAAATATTTATTTTCTTTCGAACGTTTCACCATCTAATCACGCCATACCATCGGCGTTGGTATCACTACGCCAATAAACGTTGATTGATTGACATTGTTGTTTGATTTAATCTGCGTAGTGTTCGATTTATATAAAATAAATACATATGCTGCAACGGGCATTTCGATCAATTTAATACCAGTCTCTTTGCAATTTGGTTTAAATAGTAGTCCATGTACTACACCATTCTGCGAAATAACTGGCAACAATATATATACGTTCGTAAAGAGAGTATGTATTGTCCTTCGTAGCTCAGTAGGGAGAGCCTCCGCCCGGCAAGTGGAAGGTCGTGGGTTCAGGCCCCACCGAAGGCAGAAATATTTATTTTCTTTCGAACGTTTCACCATCTAATCACGCCATACCATCGGCGTCGGTATCACTACGCCAATAAACGTTGATTGTTTGACATGTTGTTTAATTTAATCTGCGTAGTGTTCGATTTATATAAAATAAATAAACATAATGTCGGCATTATTCAGAATTGTTGGATTATAGAACGAGCAGTTGCCCATTTCTGAACTCGATTCCCAGAGTTTGCTGATTATGAAATCAAGTTCGATGGTATTTAAAATATCTCTTTCCATGTGCATCAAGACAAATATTTCGAAGGTTCTATTGGATATGGACGCCCTCAGTCTAATTTTTTATGAGCTTTGATTTAGGGAGAACTCGTTCACAGCTGACCTGCATTAATGGAATATTGAATAAATACTTGTAAACCTTATAAAGTTTTGTATACGGCAGGCTATACATGCTATATCTAACGGTCATTTTAACGCATATTTGATGGATGTGTTGCATTGACTTTTGGCATTGCACGGTGTAAAACCATATTATCCTAACTCTCATTCAAATTTTCTCCAGTGTGTTGGTCATACTGGTCACATTCAGTCCCTTCAAACTCATCAGTCTTTTAATTTTCATCAATGGTTTTCTTACATATGCTAGGCTAAACATTTACAAAGGAAATTATTTTTTTCTTAAGTTTTCCTTTATCTAATGAGGGAATCAACTCACAAAGCTTCTCCAGCGCGTTTGTTGGAAGTTTGTCAGATTTATTTTTGCTTAGATCTTTTCGGATCGAACAAAACTCGGTACATATTTTTGTATTTCATAAATCAATTTTCTATTGTTTGGATAACTGTATCCATAATGGAGTTGAATACATAGACTCTAAATTCATCTTCAGGTGCAGATCGAACTTTTTCGCTATCATACACTTCTGATGCCATCTTCTTGATTTCCCTTTGGCATTTTCTTCTAAAATCAGTTTCAGTGGTTATCAATTTAAGAAAGTCTTTGTTTGTAAAAAGTCCAATCTTTTCTGTGAAATTCAATACGGAGGTCTTGGCTGCACCAAAG
This sequence comes from Dysdera silvatica, assembly GCA_006491805.2. Classification (NCBI taxonomy): domain Eukaryota; kingdom Metazoa; phylum Arthropoda; class Arachnida; order Araneae; family Dysderidae; genus Dysdera; species Dysdera silvatica. Next base: position 58,010,119 of record QLNU02014802.1, read on the forward strand.
GTTTCATCAAACCTATTTCGAACAGCTTTGAGTCTTGAAACAGCTGACTCAATCAAACTTCATGCCTGAGCCACCGGCGTATGCAAGAGGGGTGTTGATGGGGATTGTAACCCCCCATTGCAATGAAATTTTGTATATTTAACATAGGAATATGTGAGTTGTAGCTCTGTAACCCCCCATTGAGCCTATGATGCCCTTATGAACTTTCTGCCTTCGCTTATGGCCTGAGCGTTGTCCAGGTTTTGTGCTTGCAGATAGATAGTGATGTTGTAATCTTGAAAATTTAAAGAAAAATCATAGTCGTCATTATCGTTTCAAAAATAAGGAATTTCTGGAGAAGTGCTGCTGCATCATTTTCGAATTTGGCATTAATAAATATCCGTTGAAGATAATAAATAATGCCACTGTTAGCTTGAAAACCACATATTTAGTTGGTTGAGACTAGGCTTCTTCTAACCGTGATTTCCAGTCATCAGTCCTTCCAAATATCTTAACACTCGCATTTCTTCGACTTTGCAAACGAGTAGCTACAATAGCTTCAACCATACAAGCTAGGCTCTCTTCTGTATATTTTTTCTGCCTCTTTAACGATTCCGTCAAGAAAATTTGCGTTTTCTAGAGCAGTCTGAAAAAGGACATAGTGATGGGCAGCATCTGTGCAGTGTCCAAGGGTACTAATTTTACTACACGGGCGTAGCACTATGTATAGATGTGATTTGGTATTGCGCTTGATAGTTTGACAATAAGACCATTCATTGTAGGGTCCACTATACCCGTATTCATGGTGTGGGGGGGGAATCTTAGGGCCTGGTCCCCTACCCCGAAACTAAATTTTTAATGGGACTTGGCTACGGCCTTGCATGCTGTGATTGTATCGATACATGCTGTAAAAATTTTTGAACCCCCCCTTGAAATTAAATCCTGGCTACGGTCTCGGGGTCTACTTATATTCAAAGCACTATCAAAGGCATTTGCCACGCAGTCTTCTATAGGCATCTCCACTTCTTTGAGAGCATTGCTTAATGAAGGTAATAACCCTATTCGATGTGACACTCTTTAAAGATGTCTTTCGAATACTTCACATCCTTTCACATAGCAGACCACAAATACACACTGATCGTTTCCTGAAATATCTATTGTTGTGTCCACTAATATTGTGTGTTTCACTGCTTTCTTTATATTTTCTGGTATTTTTCTTGTATTTCTTCTAGCATGATTTGGATTATTTTCAGTACAGTGTTATTACTATGAAATGCAACAAATTTTCCTCTTCACTCTACTTTGTTCTTCTTTCCAGTGTCCTTTACGTTCTCTTTCCTGATGGAATTGTTCACTTTCTGTTGTTATAGCGTCCAACATTTTTTTAACGTTGTGTCGTATTTGCGGACAGTAATACAATTTTCAGGAAATTACAGCGGTTTATTGATTCACCATCAAAAGTGTATTCTTGTTCGATAGATGTTCGGAAAGAAAGACCTTGTTTTTCTATCACCTTCAAAACGTCGACAAGAACTTGTACAATATGTCTTCTTTCCAAAACCTTTTGCCTCCTCTTTTGCATTTGATTATTACAAAGTCCATCATCTAACCACACCATGTCATCGGCGTTGATATTACTACGCCTAAAAAAGTTGATAAAAATTGTTTTCTCATTTAATCTGCTCATTGTTCGATTCGTATAAATATTACAAAGTATCTCATGAGTAGATTTCTTCTGTTTTTCCGCCATAAAAGAAATAACCGATTCTATGCGAGCCTTGGAATTTTCATGCTGTTCTATCCTTTGGTGAAAGTTTATTTCTCCCACCCCCAAAAAAACCACCCTTTAAGAATGAAAAATAAATGTGCGGTTTCTAACATATAAAAGTTTTTCCTCTTTAAAGTAGCCGAAGAGTCAAATTACGATTTTCTTTCCTTTCCTTCTTTTTTAAGGTCTCGTCCACAAATAAGGAAAGCGAAAAATTAGAACGTCAAAGAGTTCCACTATGTCCATTGTGTACAAGCTTTAACATAAGAAAGTCACTAAGGATATCCGGCAATATCTACTTGTAGAAGGTAAACTCTTGCTTCACTAAAGACCCTTTTTTTCTATCACGAAGTCCGTCTTCTTCACGTTTACGAACTACTATAAGAACTTCACTGAAAGAAAGCCGTTACACTAGCAATTGAAATAACAAAACTGATAGTATTTTGAACCTCTTCTCTCCCACAAAATTCCGATTCTGGCTAAGTGAATCAAACGCTACCTGACTGAGTTGCAGAATCATAGACTGAATGAGTGGCTATTTTTCCAAGGACTTTTAATAATTTCAAGAACAAAGGAAGTCCTAGACATTCTGAACATAAAAAGTTACGAATATTCTTGAAGATCATCTTTTACTGCTAACGAAAGGACGTTGGGGAGAGGGGGAAAAAAGTATCGGCGAATTATGATACAAAACCAGATTCAATGTCGCCCCTATTTAGAAATCACAGGCAATTCGTCCACCCATGTTGGTGGGGTTCTAAACTAAGTAATTTAATGTTAAAACTGCCTCAAAGTTAATACATATTTAAAATATCAAACTTTGAGCATTGCATTCTTCTTTCTAACAGTGCAGTAATTTTTGTTTTTCAAAAATTAGAACGTACGCTAGAGGAAAAAAAAATAATTTGATTACAAAAATTTTTAAACATTAATTTTTTTGTGCATACTAATTAAATATCGTCACAATTCCTTTAGTTTGCTTAAGGTTCCAAGGGCGCCCCAGGCAGAGGGCCAAGGGGGGGGGACACGTCCCTGCCCCCCGGGCCATCACGGCCCTGATGATGCTATTGAGCAATTCTTTTGATGAACAGGAAGGTTCAGGGAATTTTAGTATGATTTTGATCTATATTTTAGCATAAAAAAGTATTATAAGAAATTTGTATTTATGTTTTAGTTCAACGATGTGCTATAAGTTACAAAGAAAGTTTAAAATCTCTTTTTTTTATGCACATATTTGCTATTTGTTCCATAGTTTAAAGTGTATTTTTTTTTCTTAGATCAGTTTTTTAAAGAACTGTTTTTCATTTCTAAGTAACAGCAGGACGTATTGTATCACCTCTATATGATCAAAGGAACAGGAGGGTAAAGAATAAATATTAGGCGTTAAGAGAAAAGTCCATTTTTATTATTTTTTAATTATATTCTTATTCCCCTCGTGCATAAAATATAATTACTAGTTTTAAAATAACAAAATTTTCAATTTACGTTGCCCAGTAAAAGTTTTAAAGGCTCGGTGAAATTTTTTTAGTTGATGAAAACTCTTGAGACATTTTTAAAACCGTTTCATAAAATTATTTTTTTTATGATAAAAATATGCAAATAGAACGTGAAAATTTTCGTGATAAAAAACGCTACTGTGTTTTGCACCTCAACATAAATTATTTTACATTTCAACGCATTTTCAATGATTTCGCTATGAATCTTGAGAAATGGTTAAAATTGGATCTTATAGATATTAATTTTATATATAAATTCCCAACAATGGCTAAATATATGTATTTTCGTTCAAAAAGTAAACTAATCATAAATAAATAATTATAAGGAATCAGTAAATACGACCACGGTAATTAACTTTTCAAGAAAGAAAATGAGTAAAAAATATACTCAAAGACAATTTTTTTTAACGTATGTGATTAATAGAAAATTATACAGTGTGTTTCAAAAGTCCTCATCCTTACGTTATATTAAATTTAAATATCTCAATAATTATGAATTTATGAATGACATGACTTTATGAAAGAATTACGAATTTTTTCAAAATGAAAACTTAAATCAATCTAATAACTCTGTACCAACCGTTAAATGTTAGATATCCCGTTTTGTCTAACTGTCCCTCATACCAGTGGTACCCAAACCTGGGGGTAGCGAACGGGTTTTTGGGGATCTCCACAACTATTTTTAGCAGAAATTATTTTTATAAAGAATTTCATACCAAATGTTTCCAATGCTTTTGTATTTCAACATGGCTACACACATTGCAATATTCTACTAATCGTTGTTAACTTTATATCTATAATATACATTAATATATTTAATTAATATAATATGCATAATTAATGTAATATATATAATTAATATGATGCAATTTTATACTTAACGTGTTTCCTTACTTTGTTAAAAATGCTTTTATTATGTAAATGGTGCAGCGATGAACAGAGGGAAACTTTTGGTTACTATAAAAGATTTTGGTTACTATATAAACGCGGAACTTTTGGTTACTGTACAAGGGGGTCGCGGCTTGAAAAAGATTAGGAACCACTTCCCTATAAAAAATAAAAATTCAGGTTTCAACATGATCTGTGAATGCTTCTACTTACCTAAAATAACATATTATGTCGTTGATAGGAAATATTGGATTTTTAATATGGCCACGCACAATTGATCTTCATAAATAAATTTAAAAATATTTCGAATGGACGTTGAGGATTTGTGTATTAAAACCTGGCTGATATATCCATTTTTTTTAGCAATAAGCACTAAGATAGGTGATAATGTAATATGGAACATGTAAAATATTCAAACAAATGTGAAAAACTTCCTGAAATTTAAAGTTCAATTTTCTCTTCACCAATCGAACTTTTATCTTTGTGTAGTTGTATTTGTAATTGTCGTTCTAATGATTTCATTCAGAAGACAACTACAATATTAATAATAAATTTCCAAGAGTCAAGAAGAAAAATCTATCAAAGATCATTCTATGGAGTTAAGAAAAAAATTCCATCTAAAATGTGGGGAAAAATCTATTCTTCTATAAAATAATTTCAATGCCCTCACCAGGGGGTCATGGTCAGTGTTACCAATTCAACATTGTGGTACACGAGAAAGTCGAAATCGATTTAAGTAGCATTTTGTTCTGTCATGCAATAATTTCCATATCCTTGTTCGGTTGAAAGGGAGACTGCTTTAGAACTCCGAAACAAACTGCTCCGAACCAAGACAGCTCCTGCTCCGCCTGTATCTGCTTTTCATAAACTGCCATGGTCAGGTAGCAGAAGGAGTTTTGACAGCGAGACTAAAATTCTGCGAATAAAATATTAGTTGCTTTCTGGCCTGATAAAGAGGTGTTCTAGATGGCCAAAAATATTTCATTTTATAAATTAAGATTTACAATCGTGTGTGTATATATTCTATAAAATTATAACATGCAATAATCATCACAATCATTGATATTAACATTGGTTTAGGAAACTCGTATTTAAATGGGCGTTAAAAGAAGAGTTTTACTCCTTCACATAGCAATTCTTCCCTGCTTTTTTATGAGAAAATTTTGCTACGGTTATTTTAAATTTATAACAGTCTTCATTTCCGTTTCAGTATCAAAATCTTATTCAATTAAAAGTGGATTAATGTAAACAGAAATGTAAATTTAAATCGAAGTTTTCTGGAGTCGATAGTCCCACATTTAAAACGTTGTTGATATAGCAATAGGCCCTCAAACTAAGTACCATACTCACAACTGTTTACTCTAAAATTCATTAACATTTTGTCTATAAAAATAATAAGCAATAACGAGCTTCTCCGAGATGCAACAAAAGATATCAATATTTATAGAGAAAGATGTCGATGTTCGTAACAGAAAAAAGAGCTTTCAAAATATTTTGGAAACAGAACTTGTTATTAAAGTAAATATTTTCCTTACAGCCGCCGAGCAAAAGATGTATGTGAGATATTTTGTTCGGTCACCAGGCTCGTAATATGCCCTAAAGCTTTTTCAGTAAAATTATTTTTATTCGACCAAAAAAATGGAGATTTTGCCGTGTTTAAAAATAATTTTATTTTCTTTTGGAAAAGATCTCTTAAGAGTATTTCACACATGTTATGAAGATAAATAAAAGCGAGAGATTTATTTAGAAAGGTTTAAGGACTGTGTTTGTGTGGAAGGGATCGAGCAACTGCTATAGCAACGGAATTGTCTCAGTGAAATTCGCTTGCAAAATTCGATCGAATTCGTATGTTTATTTTCCATTTATTGCCTTGGACTTCAAAGGGCTTTTAACGAAACCTTTTGTTTTTAATAACCTCTCGACCTATTTTCAAAAGAGACATTCGCCTTGTTTCTGCAATTGATTGCGCTTCAGCCTTTCGTAAAATCCTGTTCTAAAATGATGTGTGTTTTAAAATGTTCGACGCAAAATTTTCGCCTCCAAGTCACTCTTCATTGTGGCCGAAATACGGCCACCAAGCGGTGGCCACACCAGAGCTTGAAATAATGAATAAATAAACAAACAATAAATAGAAATAAATTTATTCGTAGTCGTTGATGCATCTGTTACGATATCATTCTGACAATACATTGAAATTTGTTTAAATTTGGAGAATATTGACAAGAATAGATTAGAAATGAGGAGAGTAGAACGAAAAATTTGTTGCCAGGGGCTCTCCACCAATTAGATAACGTATTTCATAAATCATAATTTTACTTATTTAGGGTTCCTTAATGCGCATTATTTACATGGAATCAATGGGTAGAACAATAATTTTCGGTAGGTATATTTATCTGAATCCATTATAAAAGAAAGTATTGTTTTATATAGATATATGGCCCCATTTGAGAAACTGTGATACGGGGCAGGACGAAGCATTGGGTTGACACATGCGTCTTATTTAGATAGAGAGATCCGTTAGAGTTTGATTACTAGACATTTTTTAACTTAGATTAGGGAAACAATTTTGACGTGCATTTTATTAAATTAGTTCTTTCAGATTCAGACCATGAGGTCAGCTAACGTTAGCATAAAAAGAAATATTGCGGAGTAGAAGGGGGTTACTACATATTGTAAATATATCGCAGTTTTGTCTGGGAAAAGAACGCATTTACAGATAGTTTAAACTTTTTTGCTATTGAATAGAGCTATGTATCTTGAGATTTTAAACTAGATATGGGAAAAAACCCAGAAAGACATATTTACTGAAAATGCTACATTATGCTAGTTTCATTTTAGGGATATCGTTGAATGTCCATTTATTAGAGTTCGAAGAATAATAGTGAACTTTGGCGTATAATGACAAGATCGATGCGAATCAATTTGAAAATAGGTAGTTCTGTTGTCCTGCTCTTTTCTGCAAAGTCACGTTTTCTTGTCTTGCCGGGAGGAGGAAGAGACTGCGGGATACAATGTTTCAGAACGTTCCAGAACGTTCCATTTAGGCAAAAGTTGAATACAGTACTCAGAGCTTAGATTCCAGCTGTCCACTGTAGATCGGTATATAGAATATGTATATATAGTGTATAAGTAGCGTATTTTTCAAATTTAAAGATTAAACAGTCGCCCAATCCGCTACTTGTAGCCCAATCTGGCAACACTGATTGGAAGCTACAAGGGGTACAAGTAGCGGATTGGGCGACACGCTACTTTTTGGGCTACTTTTAATTACCTTCAGGCTATAAATCTGAAAAATACGCTACTTTTTTATTTTCATATATAAAATCACAAAATATTATTAGTATTACATAATACAATAAAAATTTTGTTTGTTGAACATTTCTATTCGCAGTGAATGATAGTTTCACTAAAACATAACATGTTCGATACTCGTTCAATTCATAAAAGATCTCTGTGGTTCAATTCTTGTTTTGGTACTTTCAATCACAGAGATTTTATATGTACTAGAGTGGACGTCACGTAATTCCGAAACACGTTTAACATTGAAGGTCTGTGCAAACCTTCGAGCATATGTGCGCTATATAGGTTCGAAAGTGCAAACCTTGGAGACACATTAGTGAGGTTAATTTTTCTATTTTCCTGTGTTACAGTACGTAATTATAATCAAGCGCATATGCCGGGGAGGAGGTCAGTCACAGGGGTCATGACCCCCAAAAATATATTTTTTCACTGTAAAAAATTCCAACTTTCATGATAAATGAAGGGTGTTATTCCAAGACCATGGCGAATTTTGTCCTTGACCCCGCTTCCCCCAAAATGAAAGTCTGTATCCGCTCTTGATTATAATGGTGCAAGCTTGTTAAAGTTTAGATTGTACACTTCGGGATACTGTGGAAAATCGTTAACGTGGCAGTACTTTCCACAGTTAAACTAATGATTTTAGTTTAACTTGCATTCCATTCAATTTTCGTTTTATTTTTCGTTCAGCTGTACCAGTACACAAACGATTATGTTAACCTGTTTGTAAAAGTATATCTATGATACTCAAACATCAAAAACACTCAATGAGCGAGAAAAAAAAAAAGACGCGTTATAGCTGTTTCAAAAATGCCAAATCCAAGGGTTAAAAAATCTCCAAACGTGTCAGGGGCCCGAAGCTCGTGTCTAAACGTGTCTAGGACGGCCCGAAGCTCCATCCTTTTTTCTAGGTTGCTATTAGAGCTACTACTACTCATGGGCGGATTTAACGTTTTGCCGTCCCTAAGCTACATTTTGCCACCCCAAGGCTGCTTTTTTGCCGCTCTTTCCTACCCCCCCAATCAGTGGTAGGAACATAAAAATTGCTACATTCGGTATACGCCGAAAACTTTTGTATTAACAATAAATATGTTGAAAAACAAACTCATAAATTGAAACATAAACATTAAACAATATTAACTTATATTGAAGTATTATTTCTTTTTGGTATATAATAAATCAAATTCAATTTTATTGAAATAAATTTTAATTTTAGCGAAAAATAAAAGGCTGTCAAATACTGGTGTTTAAATGGAATGCATGACGTCCAGCTTTCTTCTCGGAAAAACATTTGAATATATAAATGTCGTATGGCATTGATTTTGTTATATCAGACTCAATACACAAAATTTTGCCGCGATAACTTCCATCGATATTAAATCGTAGTTATGTATAAGAAAACATTCAAAGATTACTAAAATACTAATTATATCTGTACTAATATGGAATTACCCAGAGATAACTGCTGGTGTATAGTTTTTTCTGTATAATGATTTTGCTCGCACCTAGCTGTAGAAGCTCTCAAGTACTAAGTTCGTGTCTTGTAACTTTCTGTATATAAAAAGCAAACTACTTTTGAAATAGTGCATTGATAGAAAATATAGAATATACATTTGAATAAAAATTGTCTATAATATTTTGAAAATAAACTTATGATTTTGTTTTGCACTTCATAAAACATGCATTTAAGTTTGATAAAAATTATTTTATCTTTTAAAACACAGGATGTTTTAGAAGCGACTTCTTCAAATCTTGGACCGACTCCTGATATTTTGTCCACCGTGAAAGGAAAACCTTCTAGAACATGTTCTCGAAGAGCTCCTTTGTTAAAGAAGCAAGGCGTTTCTGCAGAAAGTGCCTGTTCGTATCAAGACTTTGCGGAGATTCAAATCCAGCATCATGACAAAGATTACAAGTAAATGAATCATAATTTATTCAATAAATACATCGTTTCATAATGAAAGATAGTTTATTTTATATTATTGGACAGGATACACATAATAATCGTTTGCTTCATATTAATAGACAGCTTGCTTTAATAGCGGATAGCTTGCTTTAATAGCAGATAGCTTGCTTTAATAGAAGATAGCTTGCTTTAATAATAGACAGTCCATTCTGCTATAACAGACAATTCACCCTATAATAACAGACAGTTCACTTTATAATAATAGTTTGCTTTATAATAGCAGATAATTTGCTTCATGACGGTTGACAATTCGCATTATAATGGTATAGAGTTTGCTGCTTCATAGTAAGCAGTTAATTTCATAATAACAATAGATATTTCATAATAACAATAGATATTTCATAATAACAATAGATACTTCATAACAACAATAGATACTTCAGAACAACAATAAATACTTCATAATAACAATAGATACTTCATAATAACAATAGATACTTCATAATAACAATAAATACTTCATAATAACAATAGATACTTCATAATAACAATAGCTACTTCATAACAACAATAGATACTTCATAACAACAATAGATACTTCAAAATAACAATAGATACTTCAAAATAACAATAGATACTTCAAAATAACAATAGATACTTCAAAATAACAATAGATACTTCACAATAACAAATAGATACTTCATAATAATAATAGATACTTCATAATAGCAATAGATACTTCATAATAATCGGTATTTTACTTCATGGTAGCAGATAATTTACACAAAAGGAAGCGATTACGTCGGTAGGGTTCTTTTTCAACGAATCATTACTTATGTCAGTATCGACAAAAATAAATTCCTGGTTTATATCGTGTAGAGTAGAGATTTTCAATAGGCGGCCGGCGAACAGCAAAAACTGTCCCGGATATAAAGGATAAGAAAGGATTCACATGTTTTTCCAGGGGAGGATAATTTTCTTTTAAGGAGGGGCTAATTTTTTTAGAGGGGGCTAAAGCCTTTATCTAAATACTACTTCATTAAATTGGAATTTTTTTTGGGAAGATAAGCCCCCTACCCTTTAGTTATGTTAATCTTTATATAGCGTGTAAGATAGCTTAATATCTTCTGGCCCACAGACTGAAAAAAAGAAGATTTAGAAGTGTGGAAAACTAATTGAGAACCACTAGTGTAGAAGGAAAAGTGTTTATCGCCATTATTATTTCGTTGTTGGTAGCTTTTTTTTTTAACTTTCAGAAAATAGTTGCATTTATATTATTGCTGTAGACAAGACCTCGGGGATAGGTCGTCGCATCGTTTTTTATTTCATAATTTTTCGCTTTCTGCGTTCTTGTCTGAGTAGACTATTTTCAGCAAATCAAAAGAGAGGTCAAGTTTTGCTTTTGCTATAAGAATAATCAGTTATTAAATGATATCAGTTACTAAATAAAATCATCTATTAAATTATAGGAGCAGATATGCACTTGACTTCATAGCCAGGGGCGGACTGGGTCCTCTCAAAGGGCGCATACCTTGGATTATCAGAAGGCGTGAGCCCTTTAGCCCATAGGGGCCGTTGGCCGGCAGTTCAGTCCGCCCCTGTTTATAGCTAAGTGGTCAATAGAAGATTTGCTCTCGAAACAAGAGAGAAAATAAACCGCTGTTCTTTAACTGGAATCTATACTACACAGTAAGAAATAAGACCTTAAGTGTTATATCAACAAGATAAGTGCTATATCAATAAGATAAGTGTTATATCAATAAGATAAGTGTTATATCAATAAGATAAGTGTTATATCAATAAGATAAGTGCTATATCAACAAGATAAGTGTTATATCAATAAGTTTAGTGTTAATTAATGATGTTATAAAAGAGGATTTGCCTAACAAGGAAATTACACAAGTGTATCCCTTCGATTTTAATGAAATTTAGTGTATTTATAGAGGAGGCCAAATTATTGGATACGTATTTTTTTATCGGCTACAAAATAGGTTTAGGGGGTGAACCCGCCCCTCGAAAACCGACGTTTTTTGTTTTTCGGCTGTAACTTCTGAACAAATCATGATAGCGTAATTTCGTAAATGTACAAAATTTCGCAGCCTATTCACCAGTGTAAAAAGATTTCATAAAAAATATAATGAGTTATAAAATTAAAATTTCTTTTTTTTTTGTTTCTTTCCGCAGGGGAAGTAGCTCTTGCAAGAAAAGCAACCCATGTGTTCCCCTCCGATTTTAATGAGATTTGGTGGACTTGTAGAAGGTGTAAAAACATTGGATACGTATTTTTTTTATCGGTTAAAAATTATTTTTAGGGGGTGAACCCGCCCCTCGAAAATCGACCATATTTTTGTTTTTCGGCTATAACTTCTGAACAAATCATGATAGCGTAATTTCGTAAATGTACAAAATTTCACAGCCTATCCACTGGTGTAAAAAAAATCGTTTAAGAAATATGATGAATTATAAAATTCAATTTTCATATTTTTCCACAGGGGAAGTTGCGCATAGGGGCGACGCTTTTCTTGTATGCACAGGTGCTATGCAGGATAAGTAGAACGTAAGAGGCGACACTTCTCCTACATGTATAGCTGTATGCAGGGGAAGAAGCGTTTAGGGGCGACTTCGGGTGTATTTTCAGGAGAAAGTGGGGAAACCCTTTCACAGCAGTGGCGGCTTGTCGGGTGACGCGAGTGAAGCGGCACTTCACCTAAAACAATTGGATGGTCGAGCAGTTTTTTTTTATTTAAACTTTAAATTCATTTTACTTTTTTGTCAAATTTAAAATTTGATTAGAAAAATAAGATTTGAAATTTTATTTTGAGCCCACTATTTTTTTTTGAATTTAATTCCTTTAATATAATTGGAATTACATTCAGGAACAGAAGGCTACGTTTTTAAGTCAGCGCTTTAAACGCGTTAAACGCACCAACGAAATATTGCCCGCCGAGAAAAAGGGCCGAATGAAGCGACGATAGAAATTCAGAGCTTCGCTTCAAAACGGAAATGCTTTGCGAACATGGTTACCATGGCGATGGAATATTTACGGCGAAAGCAAGTACTGTCAGAGAAGAGAAATTTTTATCGCATCATCATGTCAGCTAGTATTGCCAGATCAGAGGTTTTACCTCTGAATCTAGAGGTTTTGCATGGGGAAAAAGGTAAAAATTACCAAAACAGAGGTATGGCTTGATCAGAAATAAAAATTGAGATTTTTGATTACCACAGAGGTTTCTAGAGGTAAAAAATTTTCTGTGGGGTGTGTTACTGGTAAAAGAAAAAAAATTTAAATCAAAGAATTGAATAAAACTTTGATTCAAACTACAAACAGTTTAGTGTTATATCTGTTAGAATTATTTAATTACCCTGAAGTATTTCGAGGCACGTTGAGTGGTAACAGTAGAAGCGTGTAATTTCGTTGTGTTTTTTTTTCTTAAGGGGACACAGGACCTTTAAATCTTTAAAAAATCGATTTTTTATTTATTAGTTTAAAAAATAATATCGATTTTTGGCAGTGTTTTAAAACAAACCGCATCAAAATTCTTCAATTACTTCTTGCACTATTGTATAAAATAACTATTACATGTTACCTTGTTACCAAGTTCCAACTTGAACGCTCTTTTTCTCAAAATCACTTTTTCTATATTGCGCGCAGATTATCTTCAGATCTATGCGCACTAGAGTTCTGAAATTTTTAATATGCTTTTATATCATAAATACCTATATTTTAAAACCAACTGACAAAGTAAAAATATATTTTCAATAATTTAAAAAAATATGATATTTAAAATATGTCGATTTTTTATATAATTGCTATATATTATTTTTTATACATTTTAATGACTTATTTCTTCCATATTTTCTGGTTTTAGGTTAAAGCTGGTACCTTTCTTGGTAATTTGTGTGTGTGTATGTGTGAATGAAATGTTTATGCGTGATAATGGGAACCGTATCATTTACAATGTGAACAGAAGATATATACACATTAATAAGCCTGTGAAATGAGTAAATTCCGCCTTTCTTTCCCACCCCTTTCCTTGCAATTATATGCTACACTGTACCGCACCATGATCGTTTTAACACACTAGAAGAATAGGAAGAAGCTTGCTAGGAAGGATGAGACGTCCTTTCCACTTTCCTCACGTGACTAATGAATTACGTTTAACGTCACGTGATGTGGAGCCGCTCGAAGAGCAGTCGTTAAATTGGGGACACTGCTGTGTCCATCTTTTATATGGTCCAAAGTTCAGATATGCGCACTATGCTACAAGTTCTCAAACCGCCTAGGAAATCAATATTTCCGTTACTTGATTCGTTAGGTTAAACCTAATAGGTTCCTTTACAATATGACGTTTCCCTTAAATGACCAGGTATGTATTTTATTAGAAACCCCATTTTCCAAGCGGAATAACGATGATAAAAAAGATTTTTTAAGTAAGGAAAAGCCCATGCCTGTGTTAAATGTAAGTAAAGTTGCAAAAAAAGGACAAAGTATATAATCGGCATTTTAAGATTTCGTGATATTCGGAGTTTGAATGGCTGTGTGGGAGTTATTATTTAAATAAACTTTTTTGTATGCCATGTTTAATCATTGGTGTTAAATCAAATGTGTGGAATAAGAGTGGTTTCAATGATTTTGGTAACGTTACCCGTGCTCTTCACAAACATAAAGGTTTTTTTACCATGTGGATTGTACATTATGTTTTTCAAACTTAAAAAAAAATTTAAGTGGTATTGAGGATGCTTTAAAAGAATACTTTAGGCAATATATATTAAACGCTTCAACGAAAATATGCAGCTTAATGGACGTTTCATTCAATTGCCCGCCCATTCGTGCTGTTCTTTACTTGGGGAAGCAAGAATTAGCATTTCGTGGTCATCACAAAGATGTAACCTCCACTAATCATGGTAATTTTAAAGAATTGTTAGAAACCTTTATTTCGATAAGCCCTGTGGACATTCATGAGCACTTTTGAAAAATCACACCCATGTTTGCCGGCAATTCTAAGACTATTCAGAATGAAATAATTGACTGCATTTGGCAATATATCAATGAACATATCGAAAAAGAAATAAAGGATTGCATTTTTTTCTATACAAGTAGACGATTCCACAGATATTGTCCAAAAATCTCAATGTAGTATCATAATTAGGTATGTTATTGCTGGTGGAAAGTCAGTGGAAAGATTTTTGGGATTTTATGACGTCAGTTCCAATCGGACTGCCGAAGCATTGTTTAACCTTGTATCAAGATGCCTCGAAAAATTTAACTATAAATCAAAACTTATAGGAGAATGTTTTGATGGGGCAAGCGTAATGTCAGGGCACTTAAATGGTCTTCAGTCCAAAATTAAAGAAGTAGCACCACAAATAGTTTTTATTCACTGTTTGGCACATCGTCTGAATTTAGTGCTACAACAAAGCTGCAACAGCATTTCACAGTGTCGCATATTTTTTGCAACTGTAAGCGGCATACCTGCATTTTTTCATCATTCTGCCAAACGAACTCACGTGGTCGATACAGTCGTCGGAAGACGAATTCCTACTTCTGTTATTACGCGATGGACATCGCACTCTCATCTCACAAATTAAAAATACGCAGATGCTTTTAAACAGCAAACGAAATGAGGATACGTTCCTGGAAATTTTCGAATTAGTGATTTCGAAAACAACAGTTCCAACTGAACACCGTGAGGGACAAAAAAAAAGTGACGCTCACACAAAATAAAGTTCTTGCAAAATATAAAATTCATATTTTATGAAATATTAGATAACCTTAGATAAATTACCACACGTTTTCAAGATATGGAAAAGCTTCATTTTATTACATTAATGGATACTTCAAAATTTATAGAGTATTCCAATAAATTTCCTACGGAAGTAATAAATAATTTAAATGTGTACTACCCCAATATATTTACTGACTTCCAAAGATTGAAAAATGAATTAAAACACATATATCTGGATAAGCAGTATAGAGATATGAAATTACAAACATTCATGGAAATTTTAACAGAAAACAGATACATTTTTAAAGAAGCTTATAAACTTTTTTGCTTAATAGTGACTATTCCGTCCACTAGTGTTTCCGTAGAACGGAGTTTTTCTTGCTTAAACAGAATCAAAATCAGTCTGCGTAATACGATGTTAGAAGACAGACTTAGAAACTTGTTAAAAATTTCAATTGAAATTGTAATATTATATATATATAAAATAAAATATGATATATATAATATATATATCAATCATATTTTTATTTTGACAACAAGAAGACAAGAACACAAACAAGCACTCGCGAAAGGAGACATAGCCTCACGTCTGGCAGAACACGCTTTACAACACGGACACGAACCCGACTGGGACTCAACAAAAATACTACACCGTCACATCACAAACAAGAATAGTAGACTCTTCTTAGAATCTTGGGAAACTTACAAACTACACGGGAAAGCCATTAATACATCACAACCACTTCCAGAAACTTATAAACAACTCTTACTCTGAAATGTATGAGACATCCCCAAATTAGGTAACCCGCAGTGTGGGTTTCTCATTGGTCCCTATTGGGGTTCTTCCATGATTCTATTGGAGGCCTCCCATTGGTTCTCATTGGGTTTTCCCATTCTGCGGGACTACTCTGATGAAGGGTTTTCCAGAAATTTCAAGTATAAAAAAGAGACAGAAACATAACATCGTCATTACTCCTGATGAAGGACTGCTGCTGATGCGTCCGAAAGCTTGAGTGATCTTTTTCATTGCTATTTTACCAGTGTTTAACCTTTTGTATGTAAATTTTTATTTTGCTTGTTGTCTCCACATATTATCTCTGTCTGCACAACATGTAGTACCATATCAGGTCCAATGTATTTATACACATATACATATACATTGTGAATATTTGGAATATTATGTATGACAGATTATTGAACTTAAACGTTTTTATTGTTGACATATTTTAACAATTTTATATGTTTTGATAATATTTAAATTTCATACAATTACCAGTGCATGCGCAGTTGTTGTATTGAAAGGTCTATTATGAGTAAATAATTGAATTATTTAAATACATCCATATTTTTAAATTATATATATATATATAAATTATTCTAATACATTTATCATAACTAAATACATCGTAAGAATCACTATGAAAATATGAAAAGCGAACCTTTTCATGATTATATAACACATGTTATGCAGTAGATAAACAAAACACAATACCGTCGCAGTTAGAAATTGCACAATTTAATGTCGTGACAGAAGTTTCGGTAGCTTCTTGCTACTTTTTTCAAACGAAATGCACATACAAACCAAACAAACTGTTGATTGGTAATGCTGGTCACGGTTGCCGCTATACGAGTTACAAGTAATGCATCTTACAATCTTCGACGGTTTCGCAGGACTCCTCGCCTCAAAAAGAGACAGTGTACATCCCGTTTGAACCTGGGGTAGCATCCAACATCGCTTCCATCCTACAGGCTTTTATTTTCCTGGTTGTCTTCATCCCCATCAACAAAATTGGAATTTCCTAGCTTAAAGATCCCATTCCGGATTTTAACAACTAGGGTATTTACAAGATTGTTTGTCAAGACTGCATAAAATGCTACGTGAGCCAGACACGAATGGTATTGCGATTTAGGGTCAAGAAACACGAAAATTATGCATAAAAACAAGAATTGCTTAAATCTTCTATCACCCAGCACTGTTAGAATCAAAACCATCGTTTCTCCTTCCAAGATGCCCGAATAATTGAACGCGTTTACTTTCTGTCGGACCTTATTTTCTTCGAAGCTTCCCACATATTTCAAATAGGGAATGGAGCTATCAACGATCCTAGTGAAAGCATATTTTTACGGAATGCTACAAAAAACTGTTCCCCCATTAACTGTATTTAAAATCCTCATCAGTTTAATTATGATTGCTTTTCTGAACATTTCCGCCGTCTCGTGGATCGGCGTTGTATCCAGAGACGTTTCTCCTATCCCAGTGAAAAACGGTTATTTTTCTCCGAAGCATTACTTGTAACTCGTATAATGAAAACCGTGACCATCATTACCAATCAACAGTTTTTTTGGTTTGTATATTTTGTTTGAAAAAAGTATCAAGAAGCTACTGAAACAGCTGTCACGACATTAAATTATGCAATTTCCAACTGCAACAGTATTATGTTTTATTTATCTACTATTTTGTGCACATTTTACACAGTTTACATAGTTTTTTAGCAATATGGACATAATTCTTTATCAGGGAACCGTATCACATCCGCATTACCAAGTT
>QLNU02014802.1:58027826-58039924 GCA_006491805.2 Dysdera silvatica
TAATTTTTTTAATATATGTTAAAGAGTGAAGTCTGCCTCTTACTGAGCCAGTTGTTATAAGTTTTGATTGTTCGCCATTGTATAGAATGCATTGGAAAATTCTATCAATTTGCTTTTACTAATAGTTTCTATTCATACCTGAATTGGCTTTAAATCTTAATACTACAGCAGTGGTTGATTTAGAACATTTCGGCCCCTATCTATACACAGGACCTGATTAAGTTTTTGTGGGGGCCTCAGACAATTTTCTTCCGGGCCCTTTGTTGCAAACGTCCAAATAACTAAATTTCAAATATCTAATCGAATTTCGGAAAAACGTTTCACTAATCCAATGAAGAAATAAATGAAACCTCCTGTAGTCTACCCTGTATACAATATAAGTAATTATTTCAAATGATAAACTAATATACAGGCGCGGATTTAGGGGGGCGATCGCCACCCCTTCGACTGAAAATTTAACATTGAAAAGATGCAAGGTAAAGGTCCAATGAGGTATCATTTCCAAAAATCAAGTCATTAATCGCCCCTCACCCATTTGAATGATCTCTAAATCCGCTCCTGCAAAATATATATAATATTATAAAACCCCTCATTAGCGGAACACTCATGGGACAGAACAATTTGTCCATAAAGAAGGGGTATTTTTATCTTGCTGTGAAAGAGGGGTAACCGTTGAGGGAATGTATTATAACTGATATTTTTTTTGGTTCTTAGTTTCACAGTTTTATGCAGTATAGCCCAGATGCTCTTGCGCCATAAAAATCCAAACAAACAAACATAGTTCCACAGCAAGTGCCGCCTTAGGCATGTACCTTTTATTGCTACTTAGGAACCCGCCATTGTACCACAAATCAATTCACCCGCACGAGTGAATTTTGATGTCATTAAGTCATACACACACGCAAACACAGTGCCATATTTCCCAATAGGATATACTAGGCTATAGACTAGTATATCCTATTGGGCTATACTAGGCTATAGACTAGGACGGCAAAATTTTGTGTATTGAGTCTGATATAACAAAATCAATACCTGTATGATGGTATAATCAGATGTTTTGCCGAGAAGAAAGCTAGACGTCATGCTTTCCATTTAAATACCAGTGTTCGATAGGCTTTTATTTTTTGCTAAAATTAAAATTTATTTCAATAAAATTGAATTTGATTTATTATATACAAAGAAGAGATAATACTTCAATATAAGTTAATATTGTTTAATGTTTATGTTTCAATTTGTGAGTGTTTTTCAACGTATTTATTGTCAATACAAAAGTTTTGCGAATATATTGAATGTAGCAATTTTTATATTCCTACCAGTGATTGGGAGGAACGGCCAGATAGTAAGGGGCGGCAAAAATAGCCTAGGGGTGGCAAAATGGTAAATCCGCCCATGCGTAAACATACATTTCTAGAATTGAACAACGATCCTTTGTAAATGTAAATTGAAAACGCTTGTGTGTGGTCGTTTGGCGAAGAATAGTCTTTCTTCCCAAGTACAGACTTTATTTGTATTTCAGATTCGAGAGCAGGCGCTATCTTTTGGATGATTTTAATGATCATTATTGATTAATTATCATATTTGATTAATCATGAAGAAATATAGTAAATGTGGGAAGGAAGAAAGGAAGAACGTTGAGGAAATCACTGTCGTTAACATCTAGCAGATAATCTCCTTCGTATATATATATATATATATATATATATATTCATATACTTCATCCAGAAGAAACGGTTTTATCCTGAAGGGAAAATTGCCTTTGTGTCTAAAAAGCAAGGTCTCTAACCAGCATTGACGTACGCAGAGGGGTGTTGATGGGGGTTGTAACTCCCATTGCAATGAAATTTTGTATATTTAACATAGGAATATGTGAGTTGTAGCTCTGTAACCCCCCATTGAGCCTATAACCCCCCTTTACGAACTGCGCACGCTTATGCCAACCAGTGTATATTGCCAGTCCTCACTTATGGATCAGAGACATGGAGTCTAACAATTGCATCAATGCGGAAGTTACAGACAACCCAAAGGAGTATAGAGAGGTGCATAATAACTAGAGAGATCGAAAAATAAACACTTGGGTGAGAGAGCAAACTGGAGTAGAGGATATTATTGTTAAAGTAAAAAGACTTAAATGGCAATGGGCTGGGCATATCGCAAGAAGGTCTGATCAACGATGGGCAACGCAAATTCTCAGCTGGATTCCAAGAAACCACCGGATACTTAGAAAACGTCATCAAACTAGAGGTTGGGGTGACGTGGAAGCAAATTGCTGAATATAAACTTGTGTGGAAAGCATTTGGAGAGACTGTCATCCAGCAGTGTATAGATAATAGTTGAAAATGACGATGGTGATATATATATATAAATTTTCCTTCGCAAAGCTGAGAAAACGTTCATCATACATCTTCACAAAGTTTTCTTTAAAAGTAGGAATTCGGTTGCGTTGAATACAAGCCTTAGCTTCATTCAGAATCATTAAATCATTAAGCTTACAATTGATTAAAATTAGGTTTAACGGAGGCTATCTGTATTTAAAATAGTCAGACAACATTGTTAATAACAATAAATCTACGCCCTTCTTTAACACTATATGGAAGACATTAAATGCCACTCACTGATTATTGTCCCTCCCTTTTTTTGTTCCTATATTTCGCTGCTGCTAATATTTTCCGTTAATAGGGAGCGCTTCTGTTAAGCAGAGAGTAGCAGCGTAAAATGGCAACACCTTGCGTTCAGTTCGAATTTCCTCCATTTAATTCCCGACGACAGATGGCGACATCCATCTGATTGATTGATTGATTGTTTGGCTTTTTTATGGCGCAAGAGCATCTGGGCTATACTGCGCCAAACATGGTAAACATCCATCTGAAATGTGCCATACGCTCTAAACCATCAAGAACTATATTCGACAATGTTGATACTAATAATTAATTTCATTTGAACACATTCTCGTATTTGACGACTCAATTTTAAAATTGTCACGTTATTTTGAAGTCATATAAGACTTAGAGACAGGAAAACAAGACTTAGAAATGGAAAGTTACTGTCTTATTTTACGCCTTAAATCACTGAATAACTCCTAATTAACAATAATAACTTCTAATTAACAGTTAAAGTTACGCATAACTTCAACAATGGAAGCTAATTATATACAAAAAGGACAGTTTATAATTAACTCATGCCGAGAAATTTCTCCCCGCGCTTTTAATTAAAAATTCCCGATAGTAAAAGTTTCCAAACATAGAAAAAGAGGGAACTTCAGAAAGGTCTTTATTGCATACTCCGGAGTAATATAAGGTAGTTCTGCCAATTTTTCAAATATTTTACCATTAATGATAAGAAAAACAAAGATATATTTTTAACAAATAATATTAAACCCTCTTTTGTTTATTATACTTGTATACCAATACAGGTTCCCAAAGGACCAAGTATACTTCACATTTGTTTTTAATCTAACATGCTGTACCTTGAAACAAATGCTAAATCATTTGAAAGAATTGCTATGCCTTTCGAATAAATTATTATATGTCTTTTGTACAAATTATGCCATGCCTTTTGAACAAGTTATGCTAGGTCTTATGTCTTTTGAACAAATTTTGCTGTCTTCTCAAAAGATTATGTTATATCTTTTGGAAAAATTATGCTGTCTTGAAAATTATAAAGAACAAATTTATTTTTATAGAATAATAATCAGAGACAGATTTAAATATAAAGTATAATCAGTTCTATTTAATCAGTATTTAAATTAAAAACAAAATATGTAATAGATCAAAAATAAAATTATCATCTTTATGTTATTTGTATTATTTTTAAATCAAAATGGATTCTCTTTGTATACTTTGCAATAAAGTAAAATACAGATCATACAACAGACTTGGACTTATCACAGTACGCTACGGACTGTTTATTTAATCCCTAAAATGTAGAATTTTTGAAACGTAGAGCAAATTTCATCTTTTTAAATAAACAAATTATTCCCGTTTTGTTATAGTTCTGTATAAACCCGGGCGTCCTCGCTTATCGTTGTCCGCTCTCTTTCATCTAAAGCATTCCTTCATTATCTTTCTCCTATGTTTCTTATGTCTTCTTTTATTTCATCCAGAAATCTTTTCCCTGGGGTGTCCAACTTTCCCCCTTTTCCTTCATACTGGGTTGATTCACATAATATTCTTAATTATTTTAGCATTTTCATTCATTGAAATAATACGATAAGAGATATTTCTTCTAAACAAAATTCAAATGCAGTTTGAAAACGACAAACAACTCTGAATTTGAAACCTTTTTGAATCCTTGTTTACACGTTTTCTGTTGATTTGTCAGCATTGACTAAATTATGGAATATTCAAAAGGGGCTAAAATTGCACTTTCTCAAAACCCAAATTCTCGTTTGGTATTTTACGAAGAAACGCGAAATGCAGTTTCTAATAATTCCATTATTACTTTCGCAGAGTGATTGCCCGTTGAATTAGCAGTTAAGTAAATATTTATCAGCTTTTGATTAGTCCATATTTATGTAAATGCATTTTAAAAGTCTGTTTCAAAATGCAAATTAAAATCTATTAAGGGCATTTGCATTTCAAAAGTCTGTTTTAAAAGGTAAATGCTCTTAAGAAAATAGCTTTCATTTGAAAAGAATAGCACGTACGTATGAAAATACAGGGTGTTTCAAAACTAATGGAACAAACTTTCATGTGTGGTAGAATACACAGAAACACACACTTTCTGTCGCTGAATGCATGATCGCAAGTGAAGTTGTTGCACGCTAGAGGACGCTCTCCATTTCTCCACGCATGCGCAGTATTACGCAACGCAAAAACAGTACTAGCGCGAAACAAAGCTTTGTTTAAGACAAAACAAAACTCCAATAACTTCTTGACGCATAAAACACGCGGTGTTGTGTACGGTATGAGGTACATCCGTGTAACGGCTTATAGCTATATAATAATATAATAAAAGCAATCGGACAACTTTGAGCGGTTTATCAGATTATTGGTACATGAGCCGGCTTTCGGCTGCGCTAAAGGGCAGACTTCATCAGATTTATCTGGAGCGAATCGAACATACAGCAGATACTATAATCAAGGAATACAAATGGGGAAAACATTACATTATTTTTTCCATTTGTATTCCTTAATTATATTATCTGCTGTATGTTCGTTTCGCTCCATATACATCTGATGAAGGCTGCCCTTTAGCGCAGCCGAAAGCCGGCTCATGTACCAATAATCTAACAAACCGCTCAAAGTTGTCTGATTGCTTTTATTATATTTATGTCAAGTGATGGTACCTACCAAACAGGCTTATAGCTCTTATATCGAAGCCAGGATGCTGTTCTACCTCATGTAAAATCTCTTCTGATGTGGCCGGCTTTTTGACACTTCTACCACAACTTGTATCTTTCATGGCAGAACTGAAGGATTCCCTTTTCTGACAGTCGTGGGCGCGAGCGAGAAAACGTTCTGTGATGGGGAATACGCCTATTGGAGAAGCACTCTCTTTAAAGTCTTTGCCCTTTCCTACCATCTCCGGCGGCCACCCTTCCCAATGAAACCCTTGCACAATCCTCCTCCTCCCTTTCCTACCATTACCATTGGCGAGACTGTAGACAAAATGCATGCCTGCTTTTTACACATTGCTATATACCGATCCATTCCGAGTCGCTAATGACATTGGCTTCGAAAACCGCTATTTTATACGCGGCCTTGAAAGCGCCCTCTAGTGCGAAACCTCTTCACTTACGATCATGCATTGTATGATGAAAAGCGTTTATTTCGGCGGGTTCTATCAATTCTGGAAATGTATTCCGTTAATCTTGAAATACCCCGCATGTAAAAAGACACGCAGGCACACAGCATTATTCTGTAATTTAGGTTAGCCCACGAAAAAGTAATTATTTAAATAGTTTATATGGTGTTGGTATACAAAATATCAGAAAGTTTTATGATTAGTAGCGTTGTCATCTTAAATAATTTAAAGTGTAAGAATTTCGTTATGCAATGTTACTGACAGTTGGGGGAAGAAAGAGGAGTGGAACAACTTGCAATCTCTTCAAAGCAAATTTTCTTGAAAAAATTGGCAGAAATGTTAACGATTTGGCGCAGAAACACTTGAAATTCACATCCACGATTTACTTCATAGTGATGCCTAGATACCATCCCTCCCCCATTCAACAGTACTTATAGATATGATACCACTGTGTTAAGTAACACGTATGTAAAAATAAATAAATTGTTACTTCTTCAGACTTCAACAAATTATCGGTTATGAACTGTAAATTATGTTAACTCAGTTGAGGCCTCAGTACCACATCTAAATTCAAATTAAGTAATTTAATTTAATTGGTTTCCTGTGAACTCGTCTTTTCAACCATATCTCATTACACCATTTCAGAAATATTCAACTCCCCACTTTGTGACTCATTTACCGAAATGACGTAGCAGTTTGGTGGAGAAGAGGATGTCTCCAAATCTGTCACACGATAACTCGCCAAAATTTACAGCAATATTTTAGTTCAAATAACAACAACACATAATAATACTGTACATGCAAATGCACGCATAATCACGTGCACATAAGGACATACCCGGAACCCCCTAAAACAATGTATCTCAGCCCTCTTTTCCTAACGGAACCCTTAAAATGATCTTTAGGTCACAGGGAAACCCATATATATATAAATTAATATATCTACAGCACTTTGTTTTCGTTCATCGTAATTTATAGCTGCCGAATCTTGCTTCAGAAACAACATTCAAAAATTTTGTTTTATAATAAATCAATATTCATGAAAAGTATTAAACAAATCCTCGAAATTTTAACGCTTCACTGATGCAGAGTCTATGAGCGGGATTTTAGCATTAGGAGGTAATTTTTTTCAACGAAACGTAAAATTTCTTTTTATCTCTTGAATTATAATCAGATTACCGATGGATGCTCAATACATCATACGAGTCTTTTTGAAAACGAGGAGAATAAAATGTTGAGATATATTTTAATACTTAATTGAAAGCGTTTTTGAATTTTTATTTTAGGTTGGAGGAACGGATGAATATATTTTTGCGATTTTTCTTTTTCATATATTTTTACAGAATAATTTTTAAATTTTAATCAACTAATAACAGATCATCATCAAAGGTAAATACAGTAGAATCCTGATTATTTGAACTTTGTTTAAATGAATTACTAAAATTTGCTGCTGACTTTTTTTATTAATATACTTTTTTAGTAGGCACTCTTTTTTTTAATGTTTTTTTTGGCAAAAAAGCGCTTATTTATTTTCTAAGACACTCCGGCCTTTACAGAAAAATTAATACAAATGGCAGGTATTGAACACACACACACAAGGGTATTGTATATTTTGTATATATCGGATATATATATAAAAATATCGGATTATTTCCAAAGTAGCTACTACTTTAATTAATACACGCATATACTTAGTGACGTTTTCATTAACAATATAGTAGTTTAGTAATATGTAATAACTCCTTTTTTTTTGGAAAACGTTGTAGTCTCTTTATACCTTTATGCTGAAATGAAATTAACGGATTAACCGAAATATCGCTTATCCGAAAAGGGTACGTTCCCTTTATTTCGAATAATTAATCTGTTATGTTGTACAGAGTAAATTCTCATGTCACTAGCGCCCCCTGCTATTGGCGCTGGCATATTCTTTTGGAGCGTCAATCGCTATATTAAAGCACCTCTTGTCTTTGCTGATCTCCTCCATCTTTTTCACTACATGCCATAGATTAGTGATTCTCAAAATTTTAAAGGGCACTGCCCCGTTATTCCATAAAATTACATCCAACGTCCCCTAGTTTCAAAACTCATTCTCTCAGGTACCTTGCCTTATCCAACGAAAGATCTATTTAAAATATAATGTTTAGCATGATTGCGCAGCAAGATTTAAAACAGTGACTATTTACTATTGCTAAACATTCAATACGCATACATTTTCTTTAGTTTATAGACATCTGTTTTTGTGGCTAATGTGAGTCGTGGGCGTGACGGGTTGAGAGCAATCTTCAAAAGGTGATGACAAATGTGTGTTGGTAGGGGGAATGGAGGAGAAGGGAAAGTTCTGTGGATTTTCAGGAGTTTTTTTTGTACATTGGAGGAGGAGGAGAAGAAGGAAGAAGAAGGAAGAAGAGGAAGAAGAAGAAAGGAGAAGAAGAAGAAAGAAGAAGAAGATGCTGATGATGATGATGATGTGCAGATGTGATATTGTTGTTGATTGTGAAAAAGCATGGGGAAAGTTGTTCAATGCTACGGCACTGTTTTCCCAAAAGTTGGCTGTTTCAAGTTCAGAACAAAGAGGGTAAGAGATCACTCAAATATTTATAGACAGAGAGTCCTTAATTGGAAATCCAGACTTGATTTTATGGACAATTATTAAGAAAACGACTATGTTTCTCGCTTTCATTAGCATATATGTTATTGATGTATAAGGAGAAGGGGAGAGAATAGATGTATGGTATTTTTTAACTAAAGGTATAAGTAATGTTTCATGCATCATATGAGGCGTTGAAAACAGCAGTGGTATATATGTCACAAAAATGAAATTTTGGAGTTAAGTTCATGGAAGTTAAATCCATCCTCTGTGATTGCCTTGTTGCCTGCAACACTGGTATGTGTCCATAGTATAATTAATTGCTACAGGATGGTACCAAGTTACTGTTGGCGAAAACGAAACTGGCGTTTCGTTGGACGCAAACCCTTTCGTATCCCACTTTAAGCAAAAATGGACTTGTACTATTACAGTTTTCAAGGCCTCATAAACATACTATAACAAAAATGAGACGACGCACCAAGAAGGGGTTGTCCGATTGCGATAAAAATTGGTGGATGTGAAGAACATACATAGAAAAAGAAAGGATTAAAATTTCAGAACAATTGAATGATTTATTGCAGAGTTTGACCATTACAAAGGGAGGAAGTCAATAAGGCGTTGGTCCACCTCTGGCCTGGATGCAAGCTGTCACCCGGCGTGGCATAGATTGATAAAGATACAGGATGGTGTCCTGTCGAATTTCTTACCAAATTCTCTACTGGCGGATTAAATCACCAACATTCCGGGATGGTTGCAATCGCCTTCCCATAGCATTCCAAATGTGCTTTATGGGAGAGAGATCAGAAGACCTAGCTTGCCAAGGAAGTGTTGGGCAAGCTTGAAGACAATTTATAGGAATACCTGCCGTGTGCGGCCGGGCATTGTCTTGTTGAAACGTAAGTCCAGGGTGTCGCAAAAGGAACGGTAACACAACAGGTCGTAGAATGTTGTTTACGCACCGCTGTGCTGTAAGTGTGCCAGAAATGACCACCAAAGGGGCTTTCTATCAAAGGAGATGGCACCCCAGAACAGAACGTCCTGTTATGGGCAAGTGTGGCGTGCGATAGTAAGGGCAGGATCCCCACGCTGCTCTGGACGTCTCCCAACACGTCTGCGGTTGTCGTCAGGACACAGTTGGAAACGGGACTCGTCACTAAAGACTATACGTCCCCAGTCAGTGCAGTTCCAAGTTGATTGAGCCCGGCACCACTGTAATCGAATTTGACGGTGTAAAGGCGTGAGAGAAAAGCGGCATAACGATCGGCGCGAGCGTAAATTCCGCTCTCTCAGTCGTCTGCAGAGGGTCATGTCACAAGTTGCATAGTTGATAACGACGAATCCGGTGCTGTGACATCTGCTCTGACAATCGCTCTGTCTTCCCGCCTTGTTGTGGCCCTAGGTCGACCGCTGCCGTCCCGACGCTGACATCTGCCGTTGTTGACCCACTCTTGCCAGCACCGTCCAATCGCCGCATCGCTTCGACCCACATGTCCAGCGATTCTTCGATTCGTCCAACCAGCCTCTTTCAATCCGATAGCACAACCTCTTTCAAACTCTGACATATGCTCGTAATGAGCACGAATCTTTCGGCGAGGCATTGTTACAGTCGACGTAAGATATCCGCAGTCAAAATGCAACAGAAATTTTGACCACATATTGAGAATCGCTCCTTATATACATCTGCTGAATGCGCAGTTCCGATGCGCTGGAGTTCCCGCTATTCATTCATTGGACACCAAATTTTAATCATTTGCATGTTCGGTCAAAATGTCTTTGCATACGAAATTTCATTACAATCGGACAACTCCTTCTTGGTGCGTCGATTTTTTTGTATCATGTGAAGAGGGTCTTGCTAAAAGGTATAGAGTTATGAGCCCAGGTGGCCCGAGTTACCAAATAATTTGAAATAAATTGCAATTTTACATATATTGTAATATACAAATGGACGTAATATACGCTTGGGCCCCGCAATAATTTTGGAAGCTCTACGTCGAAGGTCTTGATCGAATTGAATGAGGGAAAAAATTATGCTATATCAACAAAACTTCTTTGTTCTTTTTAATTCAATATTTTCGTGAAAGTATGAAAATACTTTCAGCATGCAAAAAACTTTTTTTCCCTTTTAATTAGTAAACCCTAAAGTTTAGACTGAAAATTTTTCCGAAGTAAAAAAACGTCTTTCTTACGTTATAGAAACCGCGTAATGAATATTAAATGAAGTTAACCGCTTTTAAAAATCTTTAGAAGCTTAAAATTTTTTTTCAACGTGTACTTTTTTTTTTTAAATTGTGGTTTTCGAGCAGCATGGTTAATATTTTAACCAATTTCCAAAGTTTAGCTTTTAAATATATAAATTTGGTTTGCCACAGGTTTTTTTTATTAAAAAACATGTCAATTTTCTTTGTCGTCGACTGCCTGAATGAAATATCCCTAATTCTTTATTAATACGAGTACATATATATACTACATGTAAATAAAATATACTTCATATATATATATGGCCTGCAAAAGGGTTGCTGGTATCTAACTGGAAGGAGACCCACACGCTGAACGTATGTGACGATGTGTGGAACCGGCCAGGCCAGTAACCTAGTGTCCTACCCCGCCTTCAAGTGGTGCAGGCTGGGCTTTCTATTTATGAGGCAAATTAATATTTGCTGCACGGATGGAAAGGCGGAAGGGGAGGGCTAATTCACCAACCCGTCTAGCCAGCGTGGTGAAATGATGGCTAATTCCTCCAATATGCTAATACACCAAAAACCATGGCCCCTAGTCTCCAGGTGCTGGAGTGCTCCTGATCAAGGCAGCGGTCAGCGTGGCATGAAAGCAGGGGGTGCTAAGAATCACTGGAATGGCCCAGGCTGCCGTTTGTTATTGACCTTGGCAACGTATAATGGACGATCCCTTGCTTCTGAAGCAAAACTTCAAGAATTGGAAGAAGAACTTGACAAGATCAAATGGGACATTGTAGGACTCAGTGAAGTTAGAAGAAAAGGTGAAGAGTTGGTGGAACTTAAAAGTGGACATTTGTTTTATTATAGAGGAACGGAAACTGGAAGAACAAGTGGTGTTGGCTTCTTAATCAACAAAAGAATTAAAGACTACCTTCTTGAAGTCGAAAGCACGTCAGATCGAGCAGCGAGGCTCGTTGTTCAACTAACCCAGCGATACCAACTTCAGATAGTACAAGCATATGCACCAACATCAAGCCATACCGACGAGGAGGTTGAGGAATTCTATGAAGAAATCAAACAGCTACATACCAAGGGGAAACAACACATCAAGCTCATCATGGGAGATTTTAATGCAAGAATTGGACAACAGGAACAAGGAGAGACATCGGTTGGTAAATACGGATACGGGGAAAGGAATGAACGTGGCGATCAACTCATAGAATTTGCCGAAGCTGAAAATCTTAGCATCATGAATTCATTTTTTAAGAAGAAACTACAAAGAAAATGGACATGGAAACACCCCAATGGAGGAACCAGCGAAATTGACTATATACTGGCAAACAAGAAATCAATTATTGAAGATTGCAGCATACTGAACAGATTTAATACTGGAAGTGATCATCGAATGGTGAGATGTAAAATGCACTTAAATACTAAACTAGAAAGGCAGAAGCTCATTAGGAAACAAGTATGTAAGAGGGTGGATTTAAAGAAATTAAAAGAAAATACTGAGGCATTCAAGTTGGAATTAAAAAATCGCTTTTCTGCACTGGAAGGACTTATTGAAGAAGTTGACATCTCAGAAGCAAATGAAA
>QLNU02014802.1:58041810-58059418 GCA_006491805.2 Dysdera silvatica
ATTCCGTATATTTTCTTACATGTTCAATCATGTTATGATCAATAATCAAGGAAAATGCCGACTCAACTTTGCCCTTTATAATATTTCGTTTAGCGTATCCTGTCGGTCCTGATATTTTCTTGAAAATATTATAAATCGGTGCTCTTCTGCGATTAGACCCTTCTTTTTTTTTTTGCCAAACAGTTCCGTCCGTAGTAGTTTCAATCTCTTCCTCATTTTCACTTTCGGAACTAACTATAAATCTCTTCCTTTTTTGTCCTCTTCGTGTATTCAAAATATTCTCTTCGTCCGTATCGCTGTCCAATAAGTCACAATTATTTTCCGCTGTATCATTATCAATATCGGAAACTTCTTGATCATCTTCCGAATAATCCTCGTCGATATTATTTATTTTGTCTAATAAATTGATATTCCTCGAATGTCTTGACATTTTTGGGGATGAATATACAAACGATAAAGTAAAACCTAAAATATCAAAATATAAATCTAACGGGACAAAAACATTGGGAACATAAATAAAAAAAATTCAAATGTAAATCACGCCACAAAATATTGTTGGCTCTGTTCACTTTGTTGAAACTAGCACTTATAACACGTAATGATCTCTATTATATGCTCTGTGAAATTTTGATGTTCTCTGTTCGGATCGCAAGATCGTACTGTCGTACGAAACGAAATAAAATATCACTTTTTGAAACTTCGTGTTCGTGGGTTGGTAATTAAATGTTGGTGAAAAATTATCCATTTTCCTCCGCATACTAATCACAACGCTCATGAATATGCAAAGGATAAAATGAAAGGATGTTTTTGGATCTTGAATGGGAAAGGGATTTTTATTAAAGATTACTAATGAACGAAATCAGTTTTCCCTCTTTTTTTAAAAAAGTCGGGAAAAATTTGGTATCGGAGAGTGGTGATGATGATGATATTGAATTTTTCAATGAGAACCCCATATTCGAAATCTTTGCTACAAACCTTGCCGCTGCTGATTATGAAGAAGGTGTCGCCTGTTTCTCCCTCTCGAATGATGTATTCCCTAAAGCGATAGAAGTCCTAAAATGAAGGAAACTGTACTAGGCATTTGTTCCAATCGCGCGTTTGTTTACACTGTAGATCCGCAATTACATTGTGGGCTCGTAAAACAACTTCAGGAGTGCGCTTTCCGAAGAATATAGTCGTAAATAACATGAATTGTTCAAATGACCGCTCGTGGTAGACTAGACATGCTATGAAATTTTTTCGGAAAGTAAACGATAATGAAAGTTGTGAATATTGAAAAATGGGCTGTATGTATATTATAGGAAAAGTCAATAAGTTACATGGTGATACAGTAACGTTGTATACAAGAAATTCTAAACGACATTTCAAAAACGGTCATTTGACTGCGCGTGGTAGGTTTAGTGTTAAGTGCCCAGCCTCTATTATCGCTCGTCTAGAACTCCCAAATCCTTTGTGACTGATGTCATTAAAAGATACGTGGTGCACTAGTGCAAAGTCACGACCAGGAAGTTGCATAAACCAAATAACTGTAGCAACAGGAATCTTGAGAATCTGTGTTAACAATTAGCTTTCGAGATACCCCGAGTTACAGTAACTATTATTCGTATCCGTACAGTTGTCGAGAGGACTGGCCATCAGTTACCATGGCGTCGGCTGCATGTAAGCCACATACCACTCAACTTAACGTCAGAAGACGGTTGAAGTTGTGTTCAGGTCGTCACTCGTAGACAACAGGGCTGTGACGTCATGTGGTGTAACGAAACACACGCTTCAAACTCTTTTAATAAGATGGACGTACTGGGGTATGGAATTTGACCAGATATGGTAATTATACGAGACTGTATTGTATTAGCCGAAATTCGGAAAGAGATATACGTGACAATTTGGAGTCATTTTTGTTGGGACGAACTTTCTTGAAGTGTAGTGCGTTCCAATATATTAACTTGGAGAGCTACATAAATATCTTAAATATTTGGGAACTACTGTGGATGTGACGGTACTTAGAAATAGACCCCCCCCCTCCTTCTTCCAACAGGACCTTGGTTCCCTATCTCACTTCAAGGTTTGTTCAGGCCTGCTTTAAGCAGCATAATGCAGTGGAACCTGGTAAAATGACCGCCTTGATAAATTGACCACCTGGATAAGGTGACTATTTTTTTTATAAAAGAGAACTGGTAGGGGTTTAGCCATGCCTATACCAAAGCTTGTGGTATATAGTGATTACTTGTCTATGGTAACAATTTTAATTCAGTCCCAAGGGTCGTCGCTTTAGACAGGTTCTACTGTATATAAAAGTTAGATTGACAGACTCCAAGTCCAGATTTTAATTAAATTGAACGCTTGTGAGACAGGCTTGAAAACAAAATCCGACTTCAAGTGGAAAAGCCTTCCGCTAAAACTTACATGCAAGTGACTGTACTTGAGAATTGGCATATGCATATTCCAGTCCCCACCATCTCCACCTTGTGGTGGGGAGGGGTTGCGTGATCTGACGACCCCTCTAACATAGCTACTGGCAAGGTCATCCAAGCAGGACAGGTCTTCGTAGGGTAGTAGCCAGATTAAGATGGATATCTAGGAGAAGGCATCTCCAATCCAAATCCCTGGTAGCGGGCAGCAGCAACTACCAGTACTTCCATGAAGCTGAAAATGGAGAGCATCGAATGGCGCATGAACAGATATCTACAGAGTAATATGTAGCACTGCCCTGCAGAAGGTAAGGAGGAAACCACTTTTTTACTTCCCAAGACCACCAAAATTAACCACACCCAGCATAGAAAGGCCCCTTGTCTCCATCAGGCCTTGATTGGAAGAAGGGTGCTAACAATCCGCGGAAAGACCAAAAATTGGAACATGAAACATCCGAGGTCTCTACCAGAAAGTTAAATTGCATAACGTGATAAAAGAAATGAAGGAAATCGAACTAAGTATTTTAGGACTAAGTGAAGTAAGATGGACAGAATCTGGTCAGTTGAAAATTGACAAATACTCAATGTGGTATTCAGGCGGTGATACCCATAACAATGTGGGTATTATAGCAGAAAGGAAATTGGCAAGCGCTCTTGAATGTTTCAAGGCAGCCTCTGACAGATTCATTGCTTTGAAGATGAACACAAAGCCAATTACCATGAATGTTTTACAGGTATACGCACCTACAGCCGATGCTAGTGACCACGGAAGTGAGGAATTCTATGAAGCAGTAGAAAATGCAATGGAAACAACAAAATCACATGAGATTACCATCATAATGGGAGATTTTAATGCCAAAGAAGCAAGGGGAGACGGTGCGTGACGTACGATAGAGTACAGTTTAACAATGCAAAGCGCAAACAGCTCGATCCTTTTACTGTATGAATCCAAGTGTTTTGAAAGTAAAGAATAAAGATTTTTTATTTTTAGTTGCATTTTGAAAATATTAATTACCCATAATAATAATCTTTGTACAAGCAAACGTGAATTACAGCGAAGAGTCGAGGAAAATGAAGTTTTTGTTGTAAATACATAAGTAATATTAGAATAATTCAAGAGATCATGCAGTCCGAATGCAATGAGAGAGGTTTAGTTTTACATACTTTTTCCACCAATATCCAGCGACATTCCTCTTCAAACTGCGTCAGAACAGAAATAAATTTTATCTGAATATGAACAGCATACTTCTTTTGACCTTTAACGATACTATTCGGATTCTTTTTCTTGTAAATCAATCCGCAGGCCACTAAAAATTGTTCTACATGTCATATATGGTATATGTGCTCTAGATTATCGACCTTCTGTGTTGGAAAACCGGTCTAAAGAATTCTCTAAAGAATTATAACCGTAATTCGTAATGAATCTCACCGTAAATGAACAAATTTTTTGATAATAAGCACCATCGTTATCAACAGGCTTATAAGTGTTCAAATACATTTGTTTACTGAGTTTGGTAAATTCATAGTTACAACATTTACTAAGAAAATAATCCATATTACGGATTATGAACATTAGTTCGTGGTATTTTGGAATACACTCCATTGTCTTAATTAAA
The DNA here is from genome assembly GCA_006491805.2 of Dysdera silvatica. NCBI lineage: Eukaryota > Metazoa > Arthropoda > Arachnida > Araneae > Dysderidae > Dysdera > Dysdera silvatica. Next base: position 58,045,835 of record QLNU02014802.1, read on the forward strand.
CGGAGAGTAAGTTTGGGCATTTGATATACGGCTTTGATTAAAACCTTTCATCCGATTGTCGATGGAAAGTATCTCTAATCCTCTACTACCTAATGCTGTCTCCGTTATTCTTAGAAAGAGGGGACCTCTTTGCTTTCAGACGAGACCGGCAATTCTATTAATTGATAAGCGAGTCTTGATAAGCGAGTTTCGGGCTTATCAGTTAATTATGGATAGCTTTCAGCGTCTTAGTATTTTAACCAGAGAGGGAATTTCCATAAACGTGTTTGGTAACCTACGTTTAAAAAAACGCACGAAAATTAAATTGAATTTTGAAAAATCATCTTTTAGTCGTCGTATAGGCAGACCTCTTTATAACGTCTGATTACATATCGTCCGATTTTTAAGGCTGCTTACACTCAGAAAACGACTCGTAAATCGGGTCTGGCGTAAACCGGGTCCGACGTAAACAGAATCCCTCATAAATTTTTAAATGTAATTAGTCATTCTGGCAGTAGAGGCTAATTTTGATGGGCATAAATTATGTAAGTTTGTTTATGTTCTTGCAAGGACAGCAATACAATTTTTGCAAGGATAGCAATACAGTTCTTGCAAGGACAGCAATACAGTTCTTGCAAGGACAGTAATACAGTTTTTGAAAGAAGAGCAATGAAGTTTTTAAAAGGACAGTAATGCAGGTTTTGAAAGGATAGCAATATAGCTTTTTACAAGGACAGCAATACAGTTATTACAAGGACAGCAATACAGCTTTTGCAAGGACAGCAGTACAGTTTTCCAAGGAATCCGAACCTCTACTCCCAAGAAAATCAAATAACGGATTAAGGTGGGTAGAAAAATGACTCGCGTTCCACGCTGGCATTGAGAGCTGAACCTAGGTTCATGGCACTAGAGACGCATTGCCACTGCGTTACTGTAGAGCAGTGGATCTACATTTCCCAAAGAATCCGAACCTCTTAAGGCCTAGGGAACCAACCCCCGGACTACAGTGAGAAGTTAGTCGGTAAACAGTTTGTTGTTAATTTTTAGTTTTTAAAGTTCATTAAAAAGTGTTTATTTATAATTCATAAAAGCCAATTATAAGGCATATAATTAAACTCATTAAAGTAAATGGAAAGGAGTTTAGGATTTAAATTTTTCATTAAATCTTCTCTAATTAGTGTTTAATATTTAATTTCTGTTTTTCATCTTTTCATATCATATAGGGGAGACCGAATTCAGTTGATACACTTTTCGTATTTTGATTTTAAAATTTTTTGTTTTTAAAATCATGGGCTCAAGTAAAATTTCTTACTGTACTATGACTATTCCTTTATAAATTAATGGCTTTATTTTAACTATTGAAGTAATACTATGAGACAAAAAAAAAGTTTTAGAAAAAAATTCAAAGCGTATCAACTTAACCCCGCTTGAGTCAAGTTGATACGCAAGAGATATGATAATATTCATTTCTGCACAGCATCATCCCAACATGTTTTTGGTCTGACTAATCAAGCCAGACTTTGAAGGCAAACATAAATGTGATTGGCAATTTATACACGTGTAAGGAGGGCTGTCTTCTCCGCAATCTATGTGTGCCCACATTTTACAGAAAATGCATTGAATCCAGTCTTGTCCCGGTTTGGATGTAGAGTAAGTTTTTAAACACACCAAACAAAATGAATCTCCATTTTCATCAGAATCCGATTCATATTCCATGTTTGTTTGTTTTTTGTTTTTTTAGATTTCAACCTTTCCGTTTTTTCTCCCTTCTCTTTCCTACTGGGTTTATTATTGCCATTTTCCTTTCCACAGCCGAGTAATTTAAATAACTTAATTTTTTCTTTTTAATAGATTTCTTCATCTCTTTCTTTCTCTTGTTTTGCCTTCAATTCTTTTCTTTATTGGAATTAATAAACCAATTTTTGATTCTTCTCTTTTTTATTTTTATACCTTAGAAAAGTCATTTTATCTATAGAGAACGTGTCTCCCTTAAGAGACATTCTGCCGTTTTCAATGTCAATATAAGCTCTCTCGTACGTTTCAATGGATATTTCAACTCTTTTAGATTTTTCTTGCAGTTCCTCGGCATTTCTGAAGAAAAAAAATAACGAAACAAGTATCATAACTCTTGTGGGTTAAGTTGATATACCATATCAACCTGACCCAAGTGAACTCTATCAACTTGACGCAAACGTTGCAGTTCACTGGAGACGCAACCAGTAATGCCGTTACGACGTTGTCGAAGACCTTATAGCCAATTGGATGACTTCGAACGCGGTCGCATGGTCGAGATGGGTGAAGCTGGCTGGTCCTACCGAGCAATAGGCCGCCACCTGCACCGTACGGACACTGCTGTGCAAAGGTGTTGGCAGCAATGGTTTCTGCGAAGAGCTCATTTGCGGAAGACTCTGGAAGGCCAAGGTGCACGAATTCGAGGCAAGATAGGTTGGTTGTGCGACAGGCCCGAGCTGATCCTATGACATCATTGTCCGCCATCCAACGTGCTACAGTCTATTCCATACCACCCGTGGCACCTTCTACCATCTTACAACACTTGGCTGAGGTGGGGTTACCCTCACAATGGTCTTTAAGACGTCTGTTTTTAACCCCACACCATCGACAGAGTCGTCTGGAGTGGTGTCGTAGCCGATCATCATGGCTGCCAGCAGATTGGCATCGCATAGTGTTCAGCGAAGAATTCCACTTTAGCCTTGGAGCAGATGATCATCAGATCCATGTGTGGAGGTGCCAGGGCCAGCGGTTCCAACCACCCTTTGTTTAACAGAGGCATACAGCCATTACCCCTAGTGCGATAATGTGGGGTGCTATCTCATACGAGAGCAGAACGCCCTTAATAGTCCTGCGTGCAACTTTAACAGCTCAAAGGTATGTTAATGACATCCTGCAACCGTTGGCGTTACTCTTCATGACACGACAGCCTGCGGCCATTTCCCAACAAGATAATGTCAGGCCCCATACGACTTGCATATCTCTGAGCTGTCTCGTGCTGTTGATACTCTTCCTTGACCAGCAAGATCACCAGACCTTTCGCCAATCGAACATCTGTGGGCCATGGCAGGCCACGCGATTCGGGCTTCGCAAAATGTCGCAGATGTAAAGCAACAAGTGAGGAAATCTTGACAGAATGTGTCACAGGATAACATTAGGAACTGTTATCACTTCTTATCTAGATGTATTGAAGCATGCATCGTCGCCAGGGGGTGGTTTACCAACTATTGATTTGAACATTCAATGTGCAATTCCTAACCATTGATGGGTCCTTTTATTTTTTATCATTTCTTACCTGTGTATGTGCTGGATGCACATTTAATTTCAATAAAAACAGATAATTTCTTCATGGTGCTTCGTTTTTTTTAAAGAGTGTATATGACTAAAAAACTGTATTACCAACCAAAATAAAAACATATGATAATAATAATAGTTAGAGTGTAATGTAATAGGTCTTCACGTGGTGCACCCAGGATAAAGTAAAGTTTGCTACAGCTTCTTCCATTTTCCAAGGTTAATGGCTAAACAGTTAAACACCTGGCATTTGTAATAAATAAATAAACAAATAAATGATAATAATAGTAGTGAAAGTCAGCCCACGAAGTCAAACTTTATTGATAACAGCATTTTCACCTGTTCATAATGCTAACTAAACATAACCAGGAGGGTAGTGAGAAATAAAAAGAAAGGCACATACATCCTCTAAAATCTGAATATCTGCTAGAATAACTATTAAATTCCGTTTATGTTATTGCATTTATTAATTAATTAACATTACTATAATGGTATCATAACATAGTGGAGAAAAATGGGATTTTTCTCTCCTGGCGGAGAAATGTGCATTTCTTCCTTTTCCAAAAACTTGAAAGCCTTAGGAGAATTTCTAATCGCGGACACATTTCGAGTAATCGTCCCGAATTGGAAATCCACTGGTGCCCTAAACTAGCTCCTTCACAAGATGACGAACGCCTACGTCTGCCACGGGTACTAAATTTCGGAGTTAATGATAAACCAACGTCAGTCATCACCTCAGGCACATAATATAACATACTGTTTAAAGCTTTCTATCAGCTTTACTGAACGATAGTCGGAATATTTGCTACGATACTGGGTGTATTATCTTGTGACAAGAGACGATGCAATGTTGCATATTGCCTCAAAGCCTTGCCGAAGGGATTGAAAGATAACCTACAAGTCCTTGTACATAATCAAGTATACAGCTGTGATTACATTTAGTTAGTATCTAAATACGTGAACTTGGATCATGGAAGGTTAACAGTTAAAAAATTGATCAACAGGAATTGATACGAATTCTAGAAAGCTAACGGATCAATTATATGATTTGCTAACATTTCAAGAACTCGACGCGGAGCGTTTTACTTTGTGCTCCATTTCCTCCCGTGTGTATAATTTATGCGTTCCGTACTAATAGTTTTCTTTACCATTTCTGAAATCCATCCCATGAGATTAGGTTTCCTTAGTGCTCATGGATTGTAATCGTTAAGCGACCAAGCCATACCCAAACGTAACATCATCATTACTCCTGGTGAAGGACTGCTGCTGACGCGTTCGAAAGCTTGGGTGATCTTTTTCATTGCTATTTTACCAGTGTTTAACCTTTTGCATGTAAATTTCCTCCCTGGTACCCTGTATTTTATTTCTATCATAAATATCATTATTAAAAAAATTTAGGGAATTTTGTTGGGAAACCGAAATATACCTTCGCAGGAAGTTAATGTTGTCCTCTTGTCTCTGCAATCCAGTTTTCATCATAATTCTCTGGAAAATTTTTCGATCCAACACCCATAATTTTGCGTCGTTGACAGCTAAAGAAGAAACACAAAGCAACTGAATAAGAGAAGATAGTTTCGCACTTTTGAGAAATAATTTAAAGTTCATTGCAACTACGAAATTGTGAACTTACCTTTGACGGTGGCTGTGCGTGTACAGTTATACAAAATTGCCAATTCTCCAAATGCCCGTCCTGGTTGTAGTGTTCCTAATAATTTGTCTTCTTTTCTGACTTCCAATTTTCCATCTGAGAAAAGGCATTTTACCAATTTTTAGTTTACAGACGCAATTCATATATATATAGCAAAATTGTAGTATGATTGTGACATGTAGTACCTTCTAATGTAATATACATGAATACACATATCTAAATGTATATTAACTTGGACAAAGTTAAAGTTGTAAAGTAATATCACACAAGGTAGTAAAACCAAGTAAATTTAAGTAGTAGAAACATCTCAGAATAAAAATTGACATGTAGTAGTAAAAGGTGAAGAGGAGTAAAAGATTAAACAATACCAAGAATTTTGTTCTTCATCAGGGACCGCACAAAATCCCTGTTATTGGTTTGCTTTTTCTGACTACAATAATTGAGATTTGTGATCAATACTGAATAAACCAGCATTGACCAAAACTTAGCTAAAAACAGTATAAACCCAGAATATAATTAGTTTAACAATATTTTAGTAATTTAGAAGGGTCTCTTTATTAATACTGAGAACAATCTCAATTGTTGTAAGTGGCCCAAAAGCAAACTTACAACAAGTAGATAGAGCTATTGAAAGTGATTAAAGTGTAAAAGTTCAATATATATATATAGAGAGAGAGAGAGAGAGAGAGAGAGAGGTGAGGGGAGAGAGATTTTCTAGTTTTTCATAAAAAAATTTTAAAAACCTTTTTTTTATTTAATATTTCTAATTTAAGCCTACAAGAAGATTTGTAATAAAAAAACTTTTGACATATAAATATATATGTATTTATCTAGCTGCCACTATAGTTTTTTCATTTGTTGTCATAAATCTCAATTTTTGTTGTCAGAAAAAGCAAATAAAGTAACAGGGATTTTGTGTTGTCCCTGACGAAGAACAAAATCCTTGGCATTATAACTTATCATTACTCCTCTTCCATTATACCTTTATTTTCAGTTATTTATTTATTTTTCATTTTGTTTTATTTTTGTCCATGTTTACATTTTCCTTTTAGATGGTAATTACATGCCACAATCCTTACAATTTTGTGTTATATATATATCATCATCATCATCATATTCAACCATTATCTATCCACTGCTGGATGAAGGTCTCTCCAAATGCTTTCCACACAAGTCTATCCTGAGCAATTCGCTTCCACGTCACCCCAACCTGTTTTCTTATTTCATCCACCCATCTAGTTTGAGGACGTTTTCTAGGTCTTCGGTGGTCTCTTGGAATCCAGTTCAGAATTTCTGTTGTCCATCGTTGATCAGTTCTTCTTGCAATATGCCCAGCCCATCGCCATTTCAGCCCTTTTACTTTAACAATGATGTCCTCTACTCTAGTTTGCTCTCTCACCCAAGTGTTCCTTTTTCGATCTCTCCTAGTTATTCCAAGCATGCACCTCTCCATGCTCCTTTGCGTTGTCTGTAACTTTCGTATTGCTCCAACTGTTAGACTCCATGTCTCTGATCCATAAGAGAGGACTGGCAATACACACTGGTTGAAGACCTTTCTTTTTAGACACAAAGGCAATTTCCCCTTCAGGATAAAACTGTTTCTTCCAAATGCACTCCAGCCAAGTTTAATACGTCTGTTGAGTTCTTTCATAATGTTGCCATCCATTGAAATCAGCTGGCCAAGGTAAATATATGAATCAGCAATTTCTAGCTCAATGTTGTCAACTTGTATTTTTGTTTCCTCTACGAAATTATTGAACATGATCTTAGTTTTTTGTAGGTTCATCTTGAGTCCAACTTCTTTACTTCTAGTTGAGAGCTCCTGTACCATGTCTTGGAGTTCTGATGGGTTCGTTGAAAAAATAACAATGTCATCAGCAAACCGCAAATGATTTAAATATTCACCATTTATTTTTATTCCCTTGTTATTCCAATTTATCTGCTGAAAAATCATCTGTAAAGCTGAAGTAAAAAGTTTTGGAGAAATGGTATCTCCCTGCCTCACACCTTTACCAATTTTGATAGCTTCGGTATCTTTATGTAACCGAAATTTTGCACTTGCATTTTTATACACACGTTTCACCATGTCAATGTACACATCCTCAATGTCTGTTGATCTTAAAGAGTTGATGACTGCTGATGTTTTAATAGAGTCAAAGGCCTTCTCATAGTCAATAAATGCAACACACAATGGAAGTTCATATTCATGTGTTCTTTCAATTAATTCTCTTAATACTTGAATATGGTCCACTGTACTGAATCCACTTCGAAATCCAGCTTGTTCTCTTGGTTGAGCTGCATCTAATTTTTTCTGCAGGCGATGTGTTAGCACTTTTGTGAAGATTTTATAAATAGCAGGTAACAAGCTAATTGGTCGGTAATTTTTCAAATCCTCTTTATCACCTTTTTTATGCAAAAGAATTACTGTTGCAGAATCCCATTGGTTTGGTATGTTACCGCTGTTAAGACATTTGGTAAAGAATTTTGCAAGTATGTCTTCTACATATTCTCCAGCTTCTTTTAGGATATCTAATGTAATACCATCATCGCCAGGGGCTCTTCCTTTCTTCATACTTTTTATTGCAAATGAAACTTCTTCTTTTAAGATTTTAGGAGCTGTTCCTTCGACTATTTCAGTGTCTTCGTTTAATCCACTGTTACTTTCATATAGTTTTTTGTAGAATTCTTCAACTCTTCTAAGTATTTCTTCCCTATTTCTTGTTACGGTGCCATCCTCTCCTTTTAATGCAATGATGTGTTTCTTCCCAACAGATAAACTTCCTTTAACAACCCTAAGGCTCTTGTTATTTTCAATGGCCTTCCTTACTAACTCACAATTGAATTTTCTTATGTCTTCTTTCATGCTTTTGCGCAGAGTTTTACAAAGTTCTATGTACTCAATCCTGGAACTGGTATTTCGATTGTCCACCTTCATATCTCTTCGCCTTTTCATGAGCTGTTTCGTCTTCTCAGATAATTTGCTATTGTGCTTTTTACAGGTTACACCACCAATTTCCCCAGCAGTTTCAACTATTGTCTTAACAATGTTTTCATTTGCTTCTGAGATATCACTTTCATCAATAAGTCCTTCCAGTGCAGAAAAGCGATTTTTTAATTCCAACTTGAATGCCTCGGTATTTACTTTCAGTTTCATTAGATCCACCCTCTTACTTACTTGTTTCCTAATGAGCTTCTGTCGTTCTAATTTAGTATTTAAGTGCACTTTACATCTCACCATTCGATGATCACTTCCAGTATTAAATCTGTTCAGTACACTGCAATCTTCAATAATTGATTTCTTGTTTGCCAGGATATAGTCAATTTCACTAGTTCCCCCATTTGGGTGTTTCCATGTCCATTTTCTTTGCGGTTTCTTCTTAAAAAATGAATTCATGATGCTAAGGTTTTCAGCTTCTGCAAATTCGATGAGTTGATCGCCACGTTCATTCCTTTCCCCATATCCGTATTTACCAACCGATGTCTCTCCTTGTTCCTGTTGTCCAATTCTTGCATTGAAATCCCCCATGATGAGCTTGATATGTTGTTTCCCTTTGGTGTGTAACTCTTTGATTTCTTCATAAAATTCTTCAACCTCTTCGTCGGTATGGCTTGATGTTGGTGCATATACCTGTACTATTTGAAGTTGGTATCGCTGGGTTAGTTGAACAACAAGCCTCGCTGCTCGATCTGATGTACTTTCAACTTCCAGAAGACAGTCTTTAATTCTTTTGTTGATTAAGAAGCCAACACCACTTGTTCTTCCAGTTTCCGTTCCTCTATAGTAAAACAAATGTCCGCTTTTCAGTTCCACCAACTCTTCACCTTTTCTTCTAATTTCACTGAGTCCTACAATGTCCCATTTGATCTTGTCTAGTTCCTCTTCCAATTCCTGAAGTTTTGCTTCAGAAGCAAGGGATCGTCCATTAAACGTAGCCAAGGTCAATAACAAACGGCAGCCTGGGCCATTCCAGTGATTCTTAGCACCCCCTGCTTTCATGCCACACTGACCGCTGCCTTGATCAGGAGCACTCCAGCACCTGGAGACTAGGGGCCATGGTTTCTGGTGTGTCAACATAATGGAGGAATTAGCCATAATTTCACCACGCTGGCTAAACGGGTTGGTGAATTAGCCCTCCCCTTCCGCCTTTCTATCCGTGTAGCAAATATTAATTTGCCACATAAATAGAAAGCTCAGCCTGCACCACTTGAAGGCGGGGTAGGACACTAGGTTACTGGCCTGGCCGGTTCCACACATCGTCACATACGTTCAGCGTGTGGGTCTCCTTCCAGTTAGATACCAGCAACCCTTTTGCAGGCCATATATATATATGAAGTATATTTTATTTACATGTAGTATATATATGTACTCGTATTAATAAAGAATTAGGGATATTTCATTCAGGCAGTCGACGACAAAGAAAATTGACATGTTTTTTAATAAAAAAAACCTGTGGCAAACCAAATTTATATATTTAAAAGCTAAACTTTGGAAATTGGTTAAAATATTAACCATGCTGCTCGAAAACCACAATTTAAAAAAAAAAAGTACACGTTGAAAAAAAATTTTAAGCTTCTAAAGATTTTTAAAAGCGGTTAACTTCATTTAATATTCATTACGCGGTTTCTATAACGTAAGAAAGACGTTTTTTTACTTCGGAAAAATTTTCAGTCTAAACTTTAGGGTTTACTAATTAAAAGGGAAAAAAAGTTTTTTGCATGCTGAAAGTATTTTCATACTTTCACGAAAATATTGAATTAAAAAGAACAAAGAAGTTTTGTTGATATAGCATAATTTTTTCCCTCATTCAATTCGATCAAGACCTTCGACGTAGAGCTTCCAAAATTATTGCGGGGCCCAAGCGTATATTACGTCCATTTGTATATTACAATATATGTAAAATTGCAATTTATTTCAAATTATTTGGTAACTCGGGCCACCTGGGCTCATAACTCTATACCTTTTAGCAAGACCCTCTTCACATGATACAAAAAAATCGACGCACCAAGAAGGAGTTGTCCGATTGTAATGAAATTTCGTATGCGAAGATATTTGGCCGAACATGCAAATGATTAAAATTTGGTGTCCAATAAACGAATAACGTGAACTTCAACACATCAGAACTGCGCATTCAGCAGGTGTATATAAGGAGCGATTCTCAATATGTGGTCAAAATTTCTGTTGCATTTTGACTGCGGATATCTTACGTCGACTGTAACAATGCCTCTCCGAAAGATTCGTGCTCATTACGAGCATATGTCAGAGTTTGAAAGAGGTCGTGCTATCGGATTGAAAGAGGCTGGTTGGACGAATCGAAGAATCGCTGGACATGTGGGTCGAAGCGATGCGGCGATTGGACGGTGCTGGCAAGAGTGGGTCAACAACGGCAGATGTCAGCGTCGGGACGGCAGCGGTCGACCTAGGGCCACAACAGAACGGGAAGACAGAGCGATTGTCAGAGCAGCTGTCACAGCACCGGATTCGTCGTTATCAACTATCCAACGTGTGGCCCGCACACATGTGTCCAACATGACCCTCTGCAGACGACTGAGAGAGCGGAATTTACGCTCGCGCCGACCGTTACGCCGCTTACCTCTCACGCCTTTACACCGTCAAGTCCGATTACAGTGGTGCCGGGCTCGATCAACTTGGAACTGCGCTGACTGGGGACGTATAGTCTTTAGTGACGAGTCCCGTTTCCAACTGTGTCCTGACGACAACCGCAGACGTGTCTGGAGACGTCCAGGGCAGCGTGGGGATCCTGCCCTTACTATCGCACGCCACACATGCCCACAACAGGGCGTTATGGTCCGGGGTGCCATCTCCTTTGATAGCCGGACCCCTTTGGTGGTCATTTCTGGCACACTTACAGCACAGCGGTACGTAGACGACATTCTACGACCGGTTGTGTTACCGTTCCTTTTGCGACACCCTGGACTTACGTTTCAACAAGACAATGCCCGGCCGCACACGGCACGTGTTGCTATGAATTGTCTTCAAGCTTGCCCAACACTTCCTTGGCAAGCTAGATCTCCTGATCTCTCTCCCATAGAGCACATTTGGGACGCTATGGGAAGGCGATTGCAACCATCCAGGAATGTTGACGATTTAGCCCGACAGTTGGAGACAATTTGGCAAGAAATTCCGCAGGACACCATCCGGGATCTTTATCAGTCTATGCCACGCCGGGTGACAGCTTGCATCCAGGCCAGAGGTGGACCAACGCCTTATTGACTTCCTCCCTTTGTAACGGTCAAACTCTGCAATAAATCATTCAATTGTTCTGAAATTTTAATCGTTTCTTTTTCTATGTATGTTCTTCATATCCACCAATTTTTATCGCAATCGCATAACATCTTCTTGGTGCGTCGTCTCATTTTTGTTATAGTATGTTTATGAGGCCTTGAAAACTGTAATAGTACAAGTCCATTTTTGCTCAAAATGAGATATGAAAGGATTTGCGTCCAACGAACCGCCAGTTTCGTTTTCGCCAACAGTAACTTGGTACCATCCTGTAGCAATTAATTATACTATGGACATATACCAGTGTTGCAGTAACACTTAAGTTATGTAATTTATTAAAAGGTACGTATATAAGAGCTCCGACAGGGGAGATTTATTCACCCCTTGAAATATAATTTGTAGTTAATTTTAAGCTTTTTAGTTTTTCTTTTTTTTTTTACTTTAAAAAAGCATGAACTTTTGGCAGAAAATCTAAAATCTCCGACCATGTCCTTAAAATATGGGTTGGTTGCCAAACCAATCTGAAACAAAATAATTTTTAGAGTAACGCTATTTGATAAGGAGAGTGTCAGTTACGATCTTATTTTGTCAAATTTACAATGAAAATGACATCATTAACTTAAATAATAATAAGCAATGTAGACAGCATGGGTGTATTCAGAGGATTCAAGTCTTCCACGAAATGATGAACGGCGTGATTTATAATTAGTAATATTTATGAGAAATTTCTTAAATCTTACCCGAAGCTAAATTCTAGCTATGTTGGCAATTTCTAGTTAATTTTTTTCTGAAATTTGGCGACGATCCTGCAAACCATTTGATAAGCAGTCGCACGTTAATCATCATAATTTAGTCACTCGGTGTACATCAACATCATATTATGGAAATAATAAAAATATGATTTTTTAAGAAATAATAATAAAGTGTCCCAATTTATCCCGTTCCTTTTAGAGGCAACGTTAGACCAAACCTTCCAAAGCAAATGCAAATCAAAAGTATCATTAACAGGAAACAAATTACTTTTTAAAATTGATTTTAGACTGCCCACTTCTTAATAAAAGATTTGCTTAACACAATCAAATTCCAAGGAGTCCAATTAATGCAATATCATTCTAAAATCACAAGTTAATGAAATCAACGCTGCCATATACAAATATAAAAAAAAATTCAGTGACAACAACCAACAGTGTAGAAAACGAGCAAAACATGGTTAAAAGTATATTGCTAATTTCCCATAATTCCTTTGTGATTGTTCAGCCATATATCCCTCTATTGTAAACAACATCAAACTGGGGAAAGAGACTTACACAAGGTTTACCTTCCTGTGTTTTCACCTTTTGTCTACCTGTGGGCGTAAAGGTAAGGTGATCATTATAAAGAACAAAGAGCATAGGTTTAGAATTATATGGGTTCAAGGATCCTCCTCCATAACTTGATATAAATTGCAATTTTATATACATTGTAATGCATATACGTACATATGTACGTGGACCCGCTAATAATTTCGAAAACTTTACGTTTTTGATGGGGGCTGACCACAATGGGACAGGAAAAGTGGTTCGAGAATAACTCTGATTTTATTTATGTCACTAATGTATAGATGAATTCGTAAAAAGCCAGCATTCCGAATTGCTAGTTATCAAAGACAGCTGCTTAATAAAATTAAATTTATTGGATATTGTTAAGCCAAGTGTACTGTGCAATGAACTATAACAAGTATACAGAGTAGACTTTTGATTGTACGAACTCATACAGACCTAAAAAAATAAGAATCAACATTTCTTCTACGTAATACTTTTCACGATCGATGAAATAATTCATAAAAACAAAAAAGTTTACAAATTGGAGGTTTGTAAAAACGTGAGTCCATTACAATATTATAACACAGTAACTTACGAATAGTACTACGAGAATATGACAGTGATGAAGAATGGCTCAGATCTTTTATTGAACATGTGGTCTTCGAAACTTTTCGTTGTTTTTGTCTATTCTGGTATTTTTCTCTCAATTTATCCAGAATGGATTCTCCTTCTTCACTCATAGTTGCATCCATACTATATCTACAGTAAAAAATTAAAAAAAGGCAACCACAATATATTATTTAAAATTGTAATGCACAAGGAAAAGCAATAAATTAATTCACTAATAATAAAATGACCACTCACAAACCAACTACAACACCTCGCTGCATTTCCATTCACTGCTCAGCTCTATACGTGAAAACCAAATTAATAACAGGTCTTACAGCTCGCTTTTTATTCTTTAAATCAATATTAATAATTAAATCAATATTTTAATGAATCTTCTTATAATAGAATATTTTATCTAACGATGTCCAAGTTTATTTTACATGAAACCTTACTTTTGCGATCCTAAAACTTGGCGCAATAATGTAAGTCATTAATAATATAAA
>QLNU02014802.1:58070737-58096247 GCA_006491805.2 Dysdera silvatica
AAACATTAGTTTTGATAGCCTTTTATTTATTTTACTTTATTTATTTTTTATTTTGGATTATAATTAAACTTTATTTCAGATTGTATCGAACTTTCAAGAACAAGAAATTTGTATTCATGTTGATGGATGCATGCCTTGGAGGTGAAGTGTGGACGTATCTTCGCGACAGGTATTCTCTTTAATTTTCTCCACAAAAAGGGGTTGTTTGTAAAAAGTTTAAGATAAATATTTAAAATATATAAAATATAAAGTAAAATTTTCTAAAGGAATTTTGTTTATGCCTTTTCTGCACGAGTTTACACCCAATGGCTTTCCTATTTGGGAAAATCTTGCTGTATAGTATTTTGTATGTACATTAATATCTTTATACATACCCTTTGTTTGTGTATTTTCGTTCATTTGCATTCAGCATAGCATTACAGCATCTTTTATATGCATATATTTTGTTTTGAGGTCTCTTGTTGGTAAAACTTTTGATGTACAATTATCCATTCATATAATGTTTAGCTTACGTAAATGCTTTATTTCAGCAAATTAGTGATAATGCAATGTTTAATCAAATCATTTTTTCATGCAGGTGTTCGTTACATGTGATTTTTTATTTACATACATTTTAGTTATGTAATCATTGTACTATAATCTCTTTAATTCAAAATTTATTTCTTTTACGATTTACTTGATACTTGCAACTCTTTATTTTCACTTTCACGTATAACATTTTATAAGTTTGTTAAAATCCTCAAAAGAGATAAATAAATGCACGCACTTCGTATTAAAATACATTTATTAAAATGATTTCTCTCAAATTTTAAAATATACTAATAACAATACTACTAAACGTCTAATTCATTTATTAATGTGAAAGCTAGTGCTGTATTTTACTTAAAGGTTTCGTTATGTATCAGGTTTAATGTTTGGAAGTTGGAATCTGAGTTCAAACGCTACGTTGTTCCACTGCAAGTTTCATATTTAATTTTTAAAAATAAAGGAGATCAAGTTATAATTATTTCAAGTTTTTCTTGTGAGGACATCGCGAACCTCCCAGGGGATCTGAAGACCATAAGAACTGAAGAAAAAAATAAAACTTTAGTCCGCAAATCTGCAAAGAAAAAATAATAAAATAAAAAGGTAGAAATGCCGAATGACTTACGGAGTAAAATCCCGATAATTTGCACATATCAGCCACATGATTTGTACATTTCAGCCACATAATTTACACATTTAAGCCACATAATTTGCATAGTAAATAATTAGTCACGTTTCCCCATAGTAGTAGTGTTCTAACTAGATCTAACACGTTTAGTGTTCTTCTTTAGTGACGAATTATCTGGGGTCGATTTTAGCAAGTGCCCGACAGACACCTGCTATTTATGTTCCTACAGATCTGAACTTTGGAGTTTGATTTCGTGGGTAAAAGCGGACCAAATTTATTGGAAAACTGCAAATCACGAACTTAACTACCCTTGCGATACAAAACATGAAAATCAAACTTTAAAAACATCAATAATTAAGATATGATCTTATCAGTTTAAAGTTTTGATTTCGACAGTTGTGGACGCAGTGAAATGGCCGATGTAAATAATATGAGTGGGTTTAAATGGTAATAATCCATCAGGGGCGTAAGAATTCAAAAATCATGGGGGCTCAGGCAACTTTAAAAAAAGATTAAGTGGTTCGGTGTTAAGGAGGACAATGCACCTTGTTATACAATGGGGGGCTTGAGCCCCTTATTCCTACGCAATTGGTCAAAGCCGAGTTAATACCTAGATTATTATAGTATATAATTCGACTGTGGTCAGGTAGTTGGATTTTTATGGCGCAAGGACAATAAAGGTCATGTGGCGACAAATGAGATAATCTCAGAAATACAAACTAATTTTAATATTAGACATAAAAATTAGTTTCCGCTAGTCCTCAGCAAAGAGTAACTAATAGGGGAAGGGCCCGTATTCAATTTTAAGTATGCACTTTTTAACTATCATAAAATACGTTTGTAAAATATATTTGTCGTACCCCTGCCACTTTTAAATTTCAGGTAACCGACAGCTACGTCCCTGATTATAGTCTATTTTAATTACTCAATCAATTTCTTTGAGGAAAGAATTAAGAGGAAGATCCAGGTTTATTCATGTAGGAGAGCAAATGTAACAAAACAGTTTTCATACATTCTTGCAAAGAAGCACTATGTTTCCCATAGGAACCAGGTGCACATTAGTTTAATACTTAATAGTAATTAATAATTGTTCATTACTTAAAACAATAATTAATAATTGTTCATTACTTAAAACAATAATTAATAATTGATTATTGCTTAAATCAAATCAGAGGAATGTTCTGTATGTAAGATATCATTATCCTTCACAGGGATTGGGCGTAATTGCCAAATAATGGTCAACACAGAAAAGCCTCCGTGGCGAGATTTTTGTGAGTTTTTCGTGGGGGAATTTATTAGACAATAATTTTTGCCACCCACGTTTATGTAGCTCAAACTAGAGCTTTTTTTATATTTGGAGAAAAAAAGGCGCGGACCTCATCCTGGGCTCTAACCAATTCCCCGCATTGAGCACGCGGTGTTTTGACCTATTAGACGAATGAGGACAAGAACAAATGCATTTTTCTCCGTATATGAAGATGTAAGATATTATTACACTTCACAGGGATAACACAATTGCCAAATAGTGGTCAGCACAGAAAAGCCTCCGAGGCAAGATTTTTGTAAGTTTTTCATGGGGGAATTTATTATACAATAATGTTTGCCACCCACGTTTATTTAGCTCAAGCTAGAGCTTTTTCGTTTTTGGAGAAAAAGAGGCGCCGTCCTCATCTTGGACTCGAACCAGGGTCCCCGAGTTTCGCTCGCGGTGTCTTGACTTACTCGACGAACGAGGACCAGAACAAACGCATTTTTCTCCGTATATTAGGATGCAAGGTACTTTTATTCTACACAGAGATAACACAATTGCCAAATAATGGTCAACGAAGAAAAGACTCCAGGCCAAGAGATTTTTGTGAGTTTTTCGTGGATGGATTTATTATACAACAATTTTTGCCACCCACTTCAATGTAGCAGGATGAGGACGGCGCCTCTTTTTTTCTAAGTAGAAAAAAATCTCTGGTTTGAGCTACATAAACATGGGTGGCAAAAATTATTGTATAATAAATTTCGCCATGAAAAACTCACAAAAATCTCACCCCAGAGGCTTTTCTGTGTTGACCATTATTTGACAATTGTGTTATCCCTGTGAAGGGTAATAATATCTTTCATCCTAATATACGTAGAAAAATGCGTTTGTTCTTGTCCTCGTTCGTCTAGTAGGTCAAGACACCGCGGGCTCAACGCGGGGACCCTGGTTCGAATCCAGGATGAGGACGGCGCCACTTTTTCTCCAAATATAAAAAAGCTCTAGTTTGAGCTATATGAACGTGGGTGGCAAAAATTATTGTATAATGTTCTGTATTGTGTATTTGTATAAAACTTAATAAGAGAGAAGTTGAAAGTAGACCACGTATAGATCCGGGTAAAGCTTTCGGCATATCATCGGAAGGTTCAGGGTTGGTATTCCAATGTTTTTAACCATGTTTTTCAATTTATATTGTTATTACTTATTTATTTATATATTCTGTACATAACTTTTTCAGGGGTAATTTCGATGAACATACTACAAGATTTTACACTGGTTGTGTTGTAGAAGCCCTTGAATACCTGCACAGCAAAAATATCATTTACAGAGATCTGAAGCCGGAAAATTTAATGCTGGACGATGAAGGATATGTAAAATTGGTAATTTTTATACTTACAGCTTCGTACTTCCATTCCGCTCTACTTCGTTTATTTCCGAGGAAAAACAAATAGGTTGCAGTGTACTTTTCTTGAAGTATACTTAAAAGATTCATATTTTCTAAATGTAGTGCTAAAATTTAAAATGCGAGTATGGCCAACCTTCTTCATTTACATGTTTTTACGCAATGCCTCGAAAATCACCCATCCCTTTATTGAAAGAAATTTATTTCCTCAAACAAAAGAAGTATTAATGTTAAACCTTTTTATCTATGCAGAAGAACCTCTACTATCCTAACCCAGGGGTGCATGCCTTGGTTTATCGGAGGCACACCGGTCCGGGGGGCAGGTGGCCAAGTCCGCCCCTAAATAAACACCATTAGTTGAATATGCGGAGCTTTATATGCAACTGACCGATTAGAGAAAAAGCCCGTGTATGTGCCCATTCTTTATAGGCATATAGAATAAACCAGGGGCGGATTATTCTAACCCGGGGCGGACTGGGTCTTTTCAAAGGGCGAATACCTTGGATTATCGGAGGGCGCACCGGCCCGGGGACCGGTCGCCCCTGCGTAAACACCATTAGTTGAATATGCAGAGCTTTATATGCAACTGACCGATTAGACAGAAAAAGCCCGTGTATATGCCCATTGTTTATAGGCATGTAGACTAAACCAGGGGCGGACTGGGTGCTCTCAAAGGGGGCATTCCTTGGATTATCGGAGGGCCCACCGGCCAGTCCGCCCCTGTCCTAACTACATCAGGCCTGGCTGTGATGCAGTGGTAACGCGTTCAGGGCTAGCGTGTGTTTATCCCAGGTTCGACCCACACAGGTTGAAGGAAAAAGAACATTTACGGACCAACTAAACATCGTAGCCCGAGGGTTGGTTCTGTAGCCCTTAATAGTCTCGAAAACCTTGGAAAACGTGTAGCATGACCCTAGATGTCCTTATGCTATAAAACCCATGCGAATAATCTTACCATCTCTAATCCAAAATTCTACATTAATTATCATTCGTATAGGATTTTTTTTTAAATAGCCTTCCTGTGCAAATCTCTCTAAATAAAATTTGAATTCAAACCTTTGTGAGGTATTTTAATAAGCAATTTTCCAAAAGGTGCAAAATAAAAAAGGTGTAATTGTTTCTAAAATAGCAACCTTTCTTTCCTCTCATGTACTTATGATAAAGATATTCTAAATATTTTTATGGTAGGTATAGTAAAGTATAGGATAACGTATACGATAGGATAACGTATACGATAGGATAACGTATACGATAGGATAACGTATACGATAGAATCACTTATAAATATTCACGATAAAATTCTTCGAATTCATGCCGGGCCTCTGAATTGTTTCATTTTCGATTATCCGGCGATTCTGATTAT
The DNA here is from genome assembly GCA_006491805.2 of Dysdera silvatica. NCBI lineage: Eukaryota > Metazoa > Arthropoda > Arachnida > Araneae > Dysderidae > Dysdera > Dysdera silvatica. The sequence continues at coordinate 58,075,905 of QLNU02014802.1, forward strand.
CCGACACGGACTTGGTCCTAATTGGTCCGAATAATATATATATAGTGGTTCCTATAATGGTATTTTTAATCATAGTTCCGAATGGTATTTTTAATCATAGTTCCGAATGGTATTTTAATAGTAGTTCTTAATGATATTTATAATAGTAATTTTTAATGGTATTTTTAATAGTAGTTCTAATAGAGTACCTCTAATTCCTGGATCCTTATTTTGTTATTTTAATTTTAACTTCAATTATTATTATTATTTTTATTTTTTTTTGTGATTGATGTTTAATTTAATTTCGCTAGTTCTAATTTATGCTCGAATCACTTTATATGTAGTATCATACAACATGTCATATCGAAATGTGTATGAATCACACAAAATATATCATATGACAATATGTGTCAATTACACAATATGTAAAATCACTCAATATGTAATGTCATAAAATATGTAAAAGCACACAGCATGTAATATCATACAATATATAAATCACACAACATGTAATATCATACAATATGTAAAATCACACAACATGTAATATCATACAATATGTAAAATCAAACAACATGTAATATACAGTATGTAAAATCACACAAAGTGTAATATCATAAGATATGTAATATCCACATTATGTAATATCACACAACATTAGTAAATAACACAATATGAGTTAATATGAGTGAATCACACAATATGAGGTAATGACTAAATCACACAATATGAGGTAATGACTGCATCACAAAACATATAAACGAATAAATCATACAATATTAAATATCAAAATATATGCCAATCATAATATGAAATGTCAAAATATATGTGACTCAAAATATAAAATATCAAAATATATATATCAATTACACACTATACTATACAATGCCACAATATTTAATGTCACCATATTCGCCCGCGCTCGTGAATAACACAATACCTAATGTCACCATATTCGTGAATAACACAACACATAATGCCATCATATTCGTGAACCATGTAATACGTAATGTCACCATATTTGTGAATCATATACTATGTAATGTTGTAATATGTATGACTGATAGGTTGACTTCGGATTTTCTACGATGCTGGCAAATGGCAGAAAATCATGGACTTTCTGCGGAACACCTGAATACGTGGCTCCAGAGGTCATACTAAATAAAGGTCACGACAGAGCTGTAGATTATTGGGCCATTGGAGTGTTGATGTACGAACTTTTCACTGGAATGTAAGAATTGTTTTTTCGACGCTTTTAAAAAGTTTACTCGATTTTTGTTAGTTCTTTATTTTATTAGGTATGAATCACAATTGAGCCACTGACTGTCGTCAGTAGATCAGTTGAAAAGTGGCCTATGGCCTGATGTAAATTTCACACATAATTCGTACTTAAAAATGCCCAATTCTACAACGATTTAAGTTCCTTTTAGACGCTGAACCCCAAGTGTAAGCAAAAATACTGAAACACCAGTCGTCTCACAACAACCTCCGTTTGGTTCGTTGGTAACAACTCAAAAAAGTTAATTTCTTAGCAAGCATATGTGACTAAGTTTTCCCTAGATTTTAATACCATTTGCCTTGTCGTCTACGATATTATTTCTCCTTTATGAAAAGATGGAAATTTATATCAAGATCGTAAATATATCAATGCAATCAATCTCAATTTCTTTTACATCCAAGATGATAAGAAGTCTTGTTTTGGATGGGAATAATTTTAAGTGACCTCTGTATTAGGATACGTTTATACACAATGGAACTTTCTAGAAATTGAATCCAACTCAATGAACCCGAATTCTGCCTTCATTGCCGTTGGACCACTGATTAGCCATGGATTTTAATCTGGCTTTTAGACTAAATCTATGTCCAATTTCAGAGGTTGGTAAATCATTATTTAGAAAGGCAAATTGTTTCAGTGGTCGTTGCTGCAAGGTATTAAAGCACCATTTCCACTTTTGTAGGAAAGTTTATTTCGGATTTCAACACTTTAGGAGTATTTTCTACAGAACGTTTCCCATTTCGACGTCTGAGACCTGTAAAATGGCGAAATTTGTCTCCTCGAACGGAAGAATGTATTCGATTTTCCCGCGTTAAAGAGAAGAAGGGAACAAATTACCGAGAGAGTCTCCATCAATGAAAGTTATAGTTTACTTAATCGATTAATTTTAAAAACGTTTCCGCACATTCAACGAAATAAATATTTTACTAAATTTATATACATCGTATTAATTTTTATCGTCTTAACTTTCAAAGGAACATGATAGTGAAGACAAAGTAAGAAGAATGAATATGATAATATGAAGTAAGACGAACATGATAATAAATACGAAGTAAGAAGAATATGATAATGAATATGAAGCAAAAAAGATATGATAATGAATATTAAGTAAGAAGAATATGATAATGAATATGAAGTAAGAAGAATATGATAATGAATATAAAGTAAGAAAAATATGATAATGAATATCAAGTAAGAAGAATATGATAATAAATATGAAGTAAGAAATATATGATAATGAGTATGAAGTAAGAAGAATACTATAATGAATATGAAGTAAGAAGAATATGATAATGGATATGAAGTAAGAAGAATGTAAAAAAAAATGTATTTCAGATCGGCAAGCTGGATTTAGAGCATACAGAAGTGCCATTGGACAAATTGTTCGTCTTTCACAAGAAATAAAAGACGGCTTTCATCACAAGCAGAGCTCACTTGCAGTGTTTGTAGACGTTGAGTCTGCTTTTGATAGAGTTTGGAGAAAGAAACTTCTAACAAAGATTTTAGAATTAAGCATTAACTGTAACATGCTTAGATGGATTGAGTCATTTCTTGCTCAACGTTTCATCCGAGCAAGATATGGAACCGAAGTATCTCGTTATAAACAGATCAGACAGGGATTACCTCAAGGATTTGTCTTAAGCCCAGTTTTATTTAACGCGATGATTAATGATGTTACACACAGGATAATGGAGAGCATCCCAGGTATGCAGGTGCTATTATTTGCAGATGATATTGTGATGTGGTCAACAGACTCAAATATCCCAGCTTTAGAATCTGCTTTAAATAAAGCACTCAGAATCCTACTGAATTGGACCAAAGAAAACCAAATTATTGTGAATTCTGAAAAAACAGCTTACCAATTATATATTTTGAGCACCAAGCACCATACACTTAATTTAACATATGGGTTAAATTCATTAGTTATATCCAACCGCGTTACCTACTTGGGTGTAGCAATGGATTCGAGATTAATTTGGAACAAACAGGCTCAAAAGGATATAGAGAGAGGTAATTCCAGAAGTAATTTACTATAGAGAATAGCAGGCACTAAATGAGATGCATCTCAAGATGTCCTTTGTACCGCTTATAGGAACTATGTAAAATCTGCAATTGAATATGGCTGTGAACTTCTCACAACTACTACTGAAACTGTTAAGAAAAAATTAGACATTTCCCAAAATCATGCTTTAAGACTCATCACCGGGGCTGCACAATCAACACCAATAGAATCCGATGGAATTGCAGACTGGATTGGAGCCCCTGGACAACAGGAGAAACTTAACAGCTTTAAACCTTAGAGAAAAGCGTTTAAGACGATATGATTACTGGCCAAACTACAGAGCAGCAAAATCAAAATTAAAATCCCAAGAAACTTTCCTTTCCAAAACACATGAATTACTAAGTAAATTCAACATCCCGGATCTGAATAGGCAACCATTTCTATGTAACTGTGACTCCAGCAAAGATTTAAATTTAGAGGAAGCAAAACTCGATTTAATCACTTCTGCAAATAAAGCAAATTCTGCAGGAGCATATTTTAGAGCAGTAACCCTTGAAACTATTTTCGATAGATATCCAACCGATTCTTGGTTGCATGTCTACACTGACGGTTTTGCCGAAGACGCTACAAGAAATACTGGATCTGGAGTTTATTTCAAACACTTTTGACTACATTCTGCAGTGGGAATGTACTGTGGGAATAACTTTAATGAGAAGTGGCTGCGATAGTTTTGGCTATTGATTCTATTGGTATTCGTTCGGAAAATCAGGTAGTCATTTTCAGTGACTCACAAGCAGCCATCACTGCACTCACATCCCAATGTTGCAATGACTCTTCAAGAGCACAGGGCTGTCGAGAGTCCATAAGCTTAGCAATTGACAGCGGCACATCAATTGCACTCCAATGGATCCCAAGCCATTGCGGTGTGTTTGGTAATGAGAAGGCAGACCAACTTGCTAAGCTGGGATCATCTCTGCAACAACCTAACCCTCCAGTTGAAATACAATCCGTTAAAAAAATTATTAAATATAATTTAAAACGTTACATTATTCTGATAAAATTACTGGGAAAAGTTGGGACTATCTCCTGAAATACACAATACTAAAAGATCTCCCAAGGAAAGTCGGGGTATCTTGCTTCAAACTTACAACCGGGCATGATTATCTGCAACAGCATCTATATCGAACTAACCTGACTAATTCACCTACATGACCTCTGTGTGAACTTGAGCTAATGACGGGGAACCATCTTCTTTCATGCCCAAGACTAAAAAATATGTGGAAAATCCATTTTTTTTCAACTTGTCAAACCGATATTGGGCCTTTAAAATACTAATGGTTGAAAGGCTAGAAAATGGTGTTGGATAAAAAAAAAAGAATATGGTGTTGGATAAAAAAAAAAGAATATGGTAATGAATATCAAGTAAGAAGAACATGATAATGAATATCAAGGGATAAAAAAAAAATGGCGATGAATGTCAAGTAGTAAAAAGTGATAGTAAGAAGGAGAGAATGAGAGAGATTGAATGGGTGGGCAAAGATGCTTCATTTTATTGTAAATTCGACAGTCAATAGACAGTATTTAAATAAATCGAACACTACGCAGATTAAATTAAACAACAATGTCAATCAATCAACGTTTATTGGCGTAGTGATACCAACGCCGATGGTATGGCGTGATTAGATGGTGAAACGTTCGAAAGAAAATAAATATTTCTGCCTTCGGTGGGACCTGAACCCACGACCTTCCACTTGCCGGGCGGAGGCTCTACCCACTGAGCTACGAAGGACAATATATAATCCCAAACGCAGAAATATTTTCTTTCGAACGTTTCACCATCTAATCACGCCATACCATCGGTGTTGGTATCACTACGCCAATAAACGTTGATTGACATTGTTGTTTGATTTAATCTGCGTAGTGTTCGATTTATATAAAATAAATACATATGCTGCAACGGGCATTTCGATCAATTTAATACCAGTCTCTTTGCAATTTGGTTTAAATAGTAGTCTATGTACTACACCATTCTGCGAAATAACTGGCAACAGTATTTATATACGTTCGTAAAGAGATTATATATTGTCGTTCGTAGCTCAGTGGGTAGAGCCTCCGCCCGGCAAGTGGAAGGTCGTGGGTTCAGGTCCCACCGAACGCAGAAATATTTATTTTCTTTCGAACGTTTCACCATCTAATCACGCCATAACATCGGCGCTGGTATCACTACGCCAATAAACGTTGATTGATATTGTTGTTTAATATATAGTATGTATTTAAACTTTAAAAAAGTTTCTGCCAGAAGAACTTTTTTAAAATTTTATTGTTTATTTGGTCAATCAAAATAACTAAAACAGAAATTTATAATTTTGCGCAACAGGAAGTAATTTAATTTTGGATTGAGTGAAATGCTAAATTTTTTTTTCAATGTTTTTAAAACTATTTTAAAACCCTTTTCATAGCAACACATATTCTTAGCAATTATTTGGTGAAACTGCACTCTATTTTATAGGGTTAAAAATTGGTATTTCTTTGTATTTCGGTATTTTGCAGCTTTTATGTACCGATTGCTCTCATTGTGATTATGTGTCACTCTCTGTTTGTACATTGAAAATCCATTACGGATTAACATGCATATATATTCTTTTTCTACCCTGAATGGACAATTTGTACTCATGATTTAAGGATTTAGAAACTATCATATTGCATTGTCACTCTATAAATCTTAAAATTATTATAACAGAAGAATGCCTAATTTAGTGCAGTGCCCCCTCCCCCACCAACACCATTTATACTCACATTTTTAAGTACCCAAGCATACTAATCACACTAGCACTTAAGTATACCAGTCATACTCCTATTTAAACATTCTAGTCAAACTAGTACTTAAACGTACAAGTCACACTAACACTTAACTATACTAGTCTCACTAGTAACACTTAACTATACTAGTCTCACTAGTAACACTTAACTATACTAGTCACCATTTATACTCACACTTTTAAGCACCCAAGCATACTAATCACACTAGTACTTAAGTATACCAGTCATACTCCTATTTCAACATTCTAGTCAAACTAGTACTTAAACGTACAAGTCACACTAACACTTAACTATACTAGTCTCACTAGTAACACTTAACTATACTAGTCACCATTTATACTCACACTTTTAAGCACCCAAGCATACTAATCACACTAGTACTTAAGTATACCAGTCATACCCCTATTTAAACATTCTAGTCAAACTAGTACTTAAACGTACAAGTCACACTAACACTTAAATATACTAGTCATAATTGCACTTAAACCTTCGAGTACTTAAGTAGAGGTTAAGAACTCAATCTGCAGGTCTCAGAGAAAGTCCTGATTTGTAGACAATTGAAACAACAAGCTAAATTTCGCTTTCATTAAACGCGGAAAATGTCCAAACTCTCAAAGATTCAATAGAATAGGTTTAAATACCAAATGAAAGCATCGTACGTTAACATACGTTATAAAACTCCATTATGTTTATAAAAACTACATAAAAGTTAAAACATTTAGCGAATATTTCAATAATTTTAAGACTTCTACCATTTTTAAGGAATAGATGTGCTATCTTACCACATGGTAAAGCTTTTTTTCCAAGCAATATTATGGTCACATATAAAATTATCGAAATTTTCTGAAATAATCCAAATTTAAAACTGAGAAAAAAAAATAATAATGAATACCACTAATCCGAATACTCTTTTCTCCGTCTCCCCCTTTTTCAAGAGGCTTCTTTTTTTTTATGAAATCGCATCTGAGCGCCTTGGACAAAATCCCGCCATACACAGTTTATTTCGGAAACGCTTTTGTGCGACTTAACCATCTGACTGACGATCTCGCGGTTTCCACGGGTATTCGATTTTTCCATCTATTTAAAAGCGCATCCCGCTTCTCCACCGTTTAACTGTCGGTAATGCATTTTCTACAATATTTAGACTTCTAGTCGTAGTTTGGTCAACAAATGGCGTTATTGTCGCCTAAATTTTCGTATTTGCATAGAGTTCACTAACTGATTTTGCAAGCGCTCCCTTTGTTATCGGTTTTTGTATTCAGAATATGGCTTGTAGGAAACGTTCAGCGAGTGATTTTTATTAGTATACATGCTTTATATTTGTATTCTATAAAGTAAACCGTAATTTAATCAAAATTCATTTTCAGAATTTTTGAATTTAAACGATTACTCTTAAAATTGATTTTTATGAAAGCCTGTTCTTATGCACGAAATTTATATTAAAAAAATCTTGTTTACAAAAATGTGCTACATATTTTAACTCTCAAATGCATGTAGATTTGAAATATGTAATAAAAAAATATGCAATTTTTGAAGCGACTTTGATAAAAAATAATTGAGAAGTCAGAGGGTTAAGTTTTGTTTTTCCCTCTATCACAAAATCGTTGGAATGACGGAAGAAGCAATCTAAAATTAATTCGACCGAATTTTCTCTTGAGATTCAAAATACCGATATATATATATTTATATATAGATATATATTATATTTTCAATAACGTGATTCTCGAGTTCTCAAAATTGAACAATATTTAGAAAAAGAAGAGACTAAATATCTGACAATTGTCTTTGAAAACACTTGAGTATTTCTGTAATGGCATAATAATACCTACCACCAATGCCATATATAACTGTTAAATAAGTTATTAACATTTATAGGTTCGTAGTACATATTTTTGCACGGTTATAGATTTGCAGTATACATTTGTAGGTAATACAATAGACTTGCTTATATGTCTTCATTGCGATATAACAATCGATTGTGAGGATTCTAAGAGTTTTGTAGGAATAATACCATTTTACTCTAAATCGGATATAAGACGATTTCATAAAACATAGTACCCGTAGCGAGATCCTTCCTTTAAAATTCCTATAACGGGTGTCTGTTATATGTTGTACGTTCTCAAACTACGATAAAGCCACGAATATATAGTTTCACATGCGAAAAATCGAATTCTATTTATCAACTTCGAAATCTGTGAAACCAATCTTTTCCTTTCTCTTTTCATTCTTCCCCACTTCTATATTCACTAAACCTTTCATTAACTTCTTTTCTGCTTTGGAGTAATTGCAATTTGTAGAGAGGGGAAAGGTATATATATTGCACTATATAATTTCAAGTTTTAAAAAATTCACGCTTTTTTTATTGCGCATTGCACGATTTCGGTTAATTTATATAAAGTAGTTATTTTTATGTACAGCTAGATAAATTTTCATTTGATACTATACAACTTTCACTTGACACAATGTAACTTCCACTTGATAAAATGTAACTTTCATTTGATACAATGCAACTTCTATTTGATAAAATGGAAATTTCATTTGATAAAATATAACTTTCATTTAATAAAATGTAACTTCCACTTGATGAAATGTAACTTTCATTTGATAAAATGTAGCTTTCATTTGATAAAATGTAACTTTCATTTGATAAGATGTAACTTTCATTTGATAAGATGTAACTTTCATTTGATAAGATGTAACGTTCATTTGGTAAATTGTAATTCTCATTTGATAAATTGTAAGTCTCATTTGATAAAATGCAAGTCTCATTTGATAAAATGCAGGTCTCATTTAATTTTTATTTTTAGGCCGCCGTTCACTGCATCTGACCCAATGCAGACGTACAACATTATTTTAAAAGGAATTGACATGATTGATTTTCCCCGGAACATCTCCCGGAACGCCCAAAGTCTTATCAAAAAACTGTGCCGAGATAATCCCGCAGAGCGATTAGGGTATCAGAAGGATGGCATCGACGACATCAAGAAACACAAGTTTGTTCCCCCAAAATCTCCAGATTTGATATTTATTTTACCAGAAATTAGTAATGACAGTTCCTTATTTAGAAGCTTGAAAAAATCCCGCATTAGCGATATTTTTTTGCCATTTACAGGGTTTCCACGTACTGAAAGTCCTGAAATTAAGATTGATAAGTGACGTCACACTACGCAGTGTAAATAAATTTAAGAACAACAACGTTTTAAGAGTAGTAAAAAATTTAAAACATATTAATCGATTAACGTTTCGGACGGGCGCTAGCCTTCCTTCGTTAGGTACTCAAATGATCCAAAACTAAACAGCACTGAAGTGTTGTCGTCATCAGCGTAGAGTTTTCAAAATTACTGGGGGGCCCACGCACATATTGTGTATATTTCTACATTACAGTACATATAAAATCACAATCTATTTCAAATTATTGAGGGCTCGGGCCCTACGGACCCATATAATTCTACGTCTGTGGTTGCCGTGTTCACAGGTTCATTTGCGCGAAGCTAGCTCCATCCATTGATGGCAAAATGAAACAAGAAGACGTTCTTTTAGTGTTTTTTTTGGCTACCAACAGATGGAGCTAGCATCGCGCAAATGGACCTGTGAACACGGCAACACTTCAGTACTGGCACGGCAGCACTTTAGTGCTGTCTAGTTTTGGATCACTTGAGTTCCTGATGAAGCACGGCCAACGCCGGTCCGAAACGTATGTCTATTAATGTGTTTAAAATTTTTTACTGCGGCTAAAACTGCGTTCTTCTTAAATTTATTTATTCCTGAAATTGTCAGAAAAAAACTTGGTTAAACCTGGAAAAATCAAGAGAAACCTTCTTAACTTCTCTTCTGAATAGCTAATTCTTCCACGAAGGAAATCACTTTCCCCACAAACTAAGTTTCATCTGGAAGTTTTGTTTGTGATTTGTCAGGGAACTTTTTCAGAAAAGTCAGGGGAAAACATGAAAATATTAGGATTTTTCCCCCAATGTGAGTGGAAATCCTGCGGTTATTCAAAGCGGTACTTTTGGAGTAATCCTGTAAATCTATTTTTAATTGCATTTAATTGTTTCTGTAGCTTAGGCTGATCATAGTCACTAGATAAAGGGAATATCTGTCAGTTTATGGAGAATATTTTTCAGTCATTCGACGTAGGGGCACGATGATAGGCGATTAACATCACCTAACAATGAGTTTTACATCCAACCAAGCCTACTCGGGAGTTAAACCCGAACGCAGAGATCACTAAGGCGGTGGACATGATCACAGAGCCATTGGGGGGAGGGGGGGGGGCGTTTGGGATCTATTTCATTATACCTTGCATTCATGAACGCCCATGTGAGTACTTCTGGGGGAGGAGGGTGCGCTGAGAAAAAATTATTACCTTCTTCTCAAGGCTGTCAAACATTTTAGTGAATGTACAATATACCAAAATGCTACAAAAATAATTGATACTGCTTGACAATTAGTAATGATCTAAAAAGTACCTTATTTTAAAATGTGACTGTAAAACTTTTGAAAGTAAATGCATGGCAGAATCGGGCAAATAAAATTTTTAAACGGCTAGGGGGAGGGGCTCGAGCCTCCCCTCTGCCTCCATATATGGGCGCCTATGCTTGCATCCACAACTTGGAAATAAGGTAGAAAAAATTGCACCTTTGAACGTAACTGCAATCCAATCATTTCTTATTAATTGTTCATTGATGAATAATAAAGAAAGAGAATTAATTGATTTCCTCACTCATTCATTTCATGAACGCTCATTAACGCATAAGATAAAGGAGAAATAATTCATTTTCTAATAATTATTCATTAATGAATAAGATAAAAATAGAAGTAATCGATTTTTATTAATTATTCATGAATGATTAAGATAAAGAGAGAATCATTCATTCACTATTAATTACACATTGGTGACTTAGGTAAAGAGAGAAGTAATTAATTTCCTATTAACTCCTCATTAATGAATAAAGTGAGGGGAGAAATAATTAATTTCTATTAATTATCCATTAATAAATAAGAAAAAAAGAAGTGTTATTCTATTAATTACTCCTTAATGACTAAAATAGAGAGCGGAGTAATCAATTTCGTATCAATTACTTCTTCCTTTATCTTATTAATCTATTTTATTATGACTGTATTGCCATCTTAAGCACAGAAATTGCATTCCAACTATCATTTAATATTATAATTATAATCAATTAACTTGATCAATAAGAATATTAATAATTAATCAGTTATACTTATGATACAATAAAACCCCTCTTAACGGACACTCCTTAGATGAGGTCAGATAAAAAAATTCCTCAGCAAGAAACTTCCAGAAGAATAATAAATACTCTTCTTCTATGTTCACTCTTCTTTCACGGACAAATTTTTCTGTCCAGTAAGTGTCCGCTAATGAGAGGTTTTATTTTAATTTTTTTTTTCTCTGGCAGATGGTTCCAAGGTTTCCATTGGGAAGGCCTTCGAGATCGAACATTAGTTCCGCCAATCGTGCCAAAGGTGAAATTATTGAATTATTTATATGCTGAATATTCAAGAAATTGGTTTACAGTTTAATTAATCGAGATTAACTCAATAAATTATTATCGTTTATTGTTGGCTAGAAAAGTATTAGGTTTTATGTTTTATTTCACCTTTCACTAATTTCATTAGCTATGTAGTATAAGCAGCGGCGAATTTACCAATAGACTAAAACCTACGGGGCAGATTTTCAGCGCCAATTGAATTGCTAATTTTGACTCGTGATGTTCAGAAGCATAGCTAGGCATTGGCAAAGGGAGGGATGCCATGGATGTCACATTGAGAAAGATTCAAAAGGCGCCAAATGCGCCAATACTTGTAGAAAGGACGAATTTGGAATAACAGCCTGGGGCTTCACATTAAAAATTTGACAAAAGCTCCAAAATATCTGCCATGTCTCTAGGTACGTTTGGTAAGATAATCGGCAAAATATGCCAGCCTACAGGCGGAAAAGCATGTCGGAACCTACAGGTGGCAAAATCGTAAAGCCCTTCCTTTTTGTATAAAGAACGTGCCGATGGTGAACCGGAACCGGTTCACCCGAACCAGTTATTAACATATTTTTGAAAATGAGAACCGGTTGCTGACTTTTTATTTGTAAGCTGAACAGCGAGACCAGACTTTCAGCGAATCGATGATAAACCTTTTTGTAATTCAGCGAACTGGTTAAAATTTTGGCAACTCGCTAATAGATCCATGGAGATAAGAAAACCATGGAGAGGACATCGTCCAATCGAGGCATGCTTTCCGAGTGAAGCCTCCTTTGCTCAATTAAGCTCCGCCCTCTTAAGTAAAGAAATTCTATGTTAAAAAAATTGTTTTGAGTGAATTCTACCATACTAATTTTATTTTTTAAATTATTTTCATATACGATAATAATATATGAATAAGATAAAATAATTAAAAACTTTTGTAAAATTATTTTCTAATGAGGATATTATTTTTTTTCACGGACGATAATTTATCAATAATTTCACATTTTAACGGTTTTCTCAAAAACTAAGCGTTTTTGGAGAAAAATCCATTGAAATAAAACTATTCAATGGAAAAAATGCTACAAAACGGTGAAATACTTTTCGATCTGTCGTAAACTGAAACGAAGGTAATTGCATGCAAAATATGCAATTCAATATAAAATAAGAGAAAATCAATTAAAGTTGAGCCGTAATCTTGTGCACTGAGGAATGGGGAATGCTGGGAAGCCTATAGGGTCCGCCTTCTTACGTAAACTTGATGGGAAATGGCTTCATTTATTTGCTTTCGGGTATTCTCCATGATATACTTAACTCCATGATTGGATCGTACCGTGTGCTAATATATCGATGACGCTTTGTGTCAAGTTCCGATTAAAGAACTTTAACCCATAGACTGAGAGAGCTAAAATTGTGACCACTGTTATCGATAAATGAATTCAGGAACCGATTAATCGGCATCCGGTATCTTTTTGCCCCTGATTGGTGGTCATAAAATTAATCAGTTCCTCACATATCAAATAATTTGCATCGGTCATCGATTTAGATTTAGATTGCTATATCAGTCATCAATTATTTTTAGATAGTGAATAAATGTCAATTATTTTGTCATTTACGTTCAAAAGATGATTACACGTGTCTGGAATTCTTCACCGCAAACACAGAACAGTAATACTAAAGATATTTAATCAAAACTTGGATAAAATTTTATCGAATTGCACTACAGTCAAACTCGTTTTTAACGAGAGGAAAATTAAATATTTGTTTATAATTAATCATTCAGAAATTGAAGGACGTAAAACCTTTATTGGGAGAGAAAACTAATTATGGCGAGCAATAGTTTAGTAAATTTTTCCTCCAATTTTCACAGGTCCGGTCTGAAAATATATTTTCCCCATTTTACCCAAAAAAAAAAGTGAGAGGTGTGTTCTTTTTTTTGTAAGGTTAAAACGTCTGATATTAGAAATTTACTGTTGTGTTTGCAGATTTTAATTAAATTTTCCATTAGATATTCTTTTTTTTATATATTTGTAACATTTCATTCATGTTTCAGAATGCTGAAAGGTACTTGTGAATTGTCAATTATATTCTAAAAATTTCAACTATTTTCAGCCTGTTAAGTTTTTAAAATGTCCTGTTATATTTTAAAAATATTCCATTAATTTTTTAAAAATATTCATTTTTTTAAATATATAATTAATTTTTAAAAATATTCAATTAATTTTTAAAATATTCAATTAATTTTAAAACATTTAATTATTTTTAAAACATTTAATTATTTTTTATAAACATTCTGTTAATTTTTAAATATTCTGTTAAATTCTTTAAAGATATTCTAATACATTTGAAAATATTTTGCTAAGTTTTTAAGAATATTCTTTCTTCAAATTTATAAAAACATTCTTTCAAATTTATAAAATGTTCTTCAAATTTATAAAATATTCTTTCAAATTTATAAAATATTCTTTCAAATTTATTAATTTTAAAAATTTATTAAAGTATTCTTTAAAAGTTGTAAAAATATTTTGTCAAATGTTAAAGTATTCTGTCAAATTTTTAAAACGTTTTGTCAAAATTTTCGATTTGTTTTTAATTTTAGGTAGAGAATAACATCGACACACGCAACTTCGATCTTTTTCCGAGAGCCGTAGAAATCCCTGCAGACGAAGAATCGGGATGGGACGAAACCTTCTAAAAATCGGACTTTTTATAAAAATAAAATTTATTTTAAATCGATGAAAAAATAATTTCGAAAAATCTGAACTTTATAAAACTTGTTAAAACTTTATAAAAATTTATAAGCAGTTGAAATACTTCATTGTTGAAATTCTGACTAAAACTTTTTTCATTAACCACACATAACTACAATAACGTTCTCTTAAATCTAAATGAGGTTAATAGGCGTGGTTTTCACTGAGTGCTTGTTCGTTTATTGGCTGTAATCCTGACGTAAAAGCCACGCCCAAATAATGCCAGAGAACACATACCTAAGCGTTTTATATATGTATTTAAAAAATTTTTAATTTTAAATACATATAAAACGTTTTTATAAGGACCAAGGATAAACCATTTTATAAAGACTATTTACAATGTATACCCCCTGTGGACTCTGTAACATATCTGATTAAGTGCAAATATTTTATGGCGCTTTCGATATTTGGGATGATTACACACTTTGGAATTATAATATGCTTGATACGGAAATAAACTCTGAAAAAGAAAATCGCTTCTCATTATTTTATCTGAATAACGTCCTTCTGAATAATAAAACTTTCCGATTAACAGCGATAATTCGGGGTCCCAGCCAATGTTTCACAGTGTTAATGTATTTATGATTGGCGACCCCATTTTTTTACGGATGTTTAGCATTGTGTTTTTTTTTTCTCACCGAGATGTTTTAGTAATGAAATTAAGAAATTTGGATCAGATTTATGATGAGATTGCAAAGGGGAAAACTGTTTGATTCAGATGAAGATACATTGGGTTATGAAGCAGAGGACGAACTACATCACACATCCAAGGTTCGAAGAAGCCAGTGATGCTCGAAATGTCCTATGCAGGAATTGCTCAACGCACGACTGACATGGAAATTAATTCGTTTCAACTTTTTGAAAAAAATAGAAGAAAATATTCAATAAACCTGACCGAAATGAAAACCATAGACAATTTTGGATTTTTGTTTTTTTAAATAGAAGAAAATGATCTGTGAGCGTAGGTGCTCATATGAGTACTTTTACGGGGGAGGGGAACTGAGAAATATTATTACTTTCTTCTCAAGACTGTCAAAAATTTTAGTGAATGTACAAGATACTAAAATGCTACAAAAATAATTTATACTGCTTGACAATTAGTAATGAGCTAAAAAGTACCTTATTTTAAAATGTGCTTGTAAAACTTTTGAAAGTAAACGCGTAGCAGAATCGGGCACATCAAATTTTGAACAGATGGGAGGCTCCCCTCTGCTCTCATATGGGCGCCCATGCCTGTGAGTCATCACGTCATTACTATAATGTACTGTAATTTCATTGTACAGCATTTAATATTATTAAATTGTAAGATATAATTCAAAATAATAATAATAACTATTTCTAACTACGCCAATGCATTTACCGCTTGTACTGTTCTGAACCTGTATGGTGAAAGAAAATCAAACATTCAAGTCCTTGCTTAATACGACATTCAGGGCCACGAAGAGCCAAAGAGGGGGGCCCCCACGGCTCACCTCGACTTGCCCCCATGACCCCTTTCCTGGACAGTGGCATAAATTTTTTTTTCAGGACCAGGCTCCTCAACAGCATAGGTCTTTGCCAGCAGGCCACTTCATCCAAGCCCCAGGGCTGCAGTCCCTGCGTCCCCCCGCCCTCTCGTCGGCTCTGACGATATTCCGATTAACGATCCGTTCTTATTGAAGACCTTTTTCTCCATTCTCTTGCAGAGGCATAGCCAGGGCGGGGTTGTAACCTCCATCGCAACAAATTTTTATATATATTTAACATAGGAATATATGAGTTGTAGCTCTGTAACCCCTCCCATTAAGCCTATAACCCCCCTTGTGAACTTCCTACCTACGCCACTGTTCTCTTGAGATTCGTTTATAGTGTTGGATGTCTTAGCCATCGTACATATAACACGTCTTAGGATTCAAATCTATGGGATGTCTTAGCGTTTATGGCTACGACGTGTCTCAAGACCCATGCCTATGGAATGTGTTCACTGCAGCCATAATTATATAGCACGTCTTAGCATCCATGAACATGACATCTCTTAACAGCCGTGTTTGTTTGAGTTCTTTACGGCGCAAGGATTGTAAAGGTCATGCAGCGCTGGATTTTACAGTTTTCTCGAGGAATGTAAACCTCTAAAGTCCTAGTTTACATTCAGCCATTGCTACTGCTTTTCGCGCTGCTGTATTTTCTCCCCAACATACTTTAGTGGCAACATCACAGGCAGTGAGGGTTTACATTGCCGCTTCATACTTGCTTCGCATTCGATCTCGAGCAATGGAGGACGTAGAATTAGTTGTAGCTTCAGCACTCTGTCTCCTTTGGCTTCCGCAAAAATATCGCGAATGAAGGCAGCAGCAAAGGCAGGAGCATGGTCAGCGCGGGTGACGAGTTTATATACTCTCGCTGCCCACTTTCATGCTCACTGCCACGGAAGTGGGCTGAATGTAAACAAGGCATTAGGGAACCAAACTTCAGAATACGCTGATAAGTTAGTCGATAAGCGTTTTTCTTTTCTTTTTATTTTTTTTGGCACAGTTGGTATTCGAACCCTGGAAAATCACACGCTAGGCAAACACGTTACCACAGCACTACCGCAAGACCTTTAGCAGTTATGGCTATGACGTGTCATAATAGCCCAAGTATGACGTGTCATAATAGTCCAAGTATGACGTGTCATAATAGCCCAAGTATAACGTGTCATAATAGTCCAAGTATGACGTGTCATAATAGCCCAAGTATAACGTGTCATAATAGCCCAAGTATGACGTGTCATAATAGCCCAAGTATGACGTGTCATAATAGTCCAAGTATGACGTGTCATAATAGTCCAAGTACGATAAACCATCGACTGACGCAGCGGAAGGAATTAACTACGTTGAAGAAATTTTCCAGGCCTAGCCTGGCCCGTAGTATATCCTAAACCATTTGCAGACAAAAGGCCAGTTTTTAATTAGACTAATTTGGAAGGATTTGGAGCTTAACTAATCCTTTTCGTTAACGAGACAAAGGAAGTTTGTTTCCAGCCTGGAAGTTTAATTATATATAATTAAAGATTTTCTGTGAAGCTATCGCAAGCGACTTATTAAATATTATTTTGATAGAGACAGTTTTGCAACACAAGTTGATTTCCCTTTATTTATATTTAACGCAAATCATGTCCAGTTTGTCGTCGATGGAAATCTAAATGAAATATTAATTATATTGTATCTAAGGGAGTTTTAATTGTTTTTAATAATAACATTAAGGATTATTAATAAAAATATCATTAAAATCCCATTAAAATAATCTCCAGTATATGATTAAAATGTCATTATTATGCCATTAAAATATCATTATTATGCCATTAAAATATCATTATTATGCCATTAAAATATCATTACTACATTATTAAAAAGCCATTATTATTATATCATTGAAATATCATTAGTTTATTATTCAAATACCATCATTATGTCATTCAAATGTCATTAATGTATCATTAAAATATCAATATTATATACATGACAGACAAACATCGTGACATTACGCCGCCATATGGAAAATTTGTGATATGATTTTAGCCCATAGGATTCAGTTTTGTCATTACTCAAAATAATAATGAGACAGACAATCAGACAAAGAAGATGACGAATGCTTATTATGCATATTTTTGATATCTCACTCATTTAAACGAAGCTGTGAGCAGTCAACAACCAAATATGTATGTATCTTTTTTCCGATTTCTATGATACTCTGAGATTACATATCACTACACTAATACTGTTTCAACACTTGAAAGTTTCTATGCAGTAAAAAAAAAATATCTCATAACATTGCAAAGTTCAATCAATAATTATCGATGATATCCGCGTTCGTCGTACCTTTGAGAAGATAACGGCAGATAACCAGACGATTTTCTGCTCTTTTACCTTTGTAGCGGTTAAATTTTAGCACCACGTTTGCCAGATGAACTTTCAAACATAGTAAACGTTAAATTTTTATCGCATGCTTAAAAAAGGAAGGTTTGCGGAATAGGGGAGCGTGTTAAAATTACACTTAGGAAGTGTTCAAGTATTACGTAAGCAATATTTTGGCCATTTCAACCCCCACCTCCCTTGTAAGCAAAAATTAACATTGGCTAACATAGGAAAATAAACACAACGGCAACCACCCTCTCCAAAATGTGCTTTGGTAATACTTGAACTCTCCCATATCAATGAAATCAAAGAACGATTTCCGTTTTCCATAGAAATCCTCTCTCCCCCCTGCAAATGATTAGAAATAATTAATATCAGTTTAGAGAAAGTTCAAGTATTACGTAAGCACCTTATTTGCCAATGTAAATTTTTGCTTACCAGGGGCGGGAGGGGTATAACTTGGCCAAAATATTGTTTACGTAATACTTGAACTTTCCCTAAGTGTAATTTTAACACTTATTAGGAATGTGTAAGTGTTTTGAAGTAAGTTTTTTCACTGTAAATTATAATGGGGATCTATAATTGGTTTTCTATAATTTCTGCAAAGGGGCTTGCAAGCGATGATAATTATATTTGTAAACAAAAAAAAAATCAAACGTTACGTTACATCTAATGCATGTGGATTAATGCTCTAAAAGTATCTAGAACATGTTCGAATTCAATTTAAAAAAGTTAGAAGCTTTAGAAGAAACAGAATTTTTGTACGATTTTTACGAAAGAGATCATAGCTAATCATAATACGTTTTTTGGACAAGAAACCAGAAGTTATGTTGCACCTAACGCATTTGGACTAATGCTCGAAAAAGTGTCGGGAACATGTTCGAATTCAACTTAAAAAAAATGATAGTCTATAAGAGAAGCGTGTTTTCTATAATTTTTACAAAAGGCAACCCCAGTTTTATGTTTGAACAAGAAATTTGAAGCTATTCTGCATCTAACGCACATAGGATAATAAACAGGTAGTACCAGAAACATATTCAAATTCAAAAAATGTTTCCACTTATCTTTTGAAGTTTAACTTTAACGTGTTTCCAACATTTCCTTAACGTTAATTTAGAAGCGTTAGATGCAGAATAACTTTTAGTTATACGTGGAAATTCCGACACTCACGTTTATTAGCTCAAGCTAGAACCATTTTTTTAATAGTTCGAAACCCTGGTTCGAATCTAGATCAGGGACTATGCCTCTTTTTCTCCTATAACACAAAGCTGTATCTTGCGCTAATAAACGTGAGTGTCGGAATTTTCACGTATAATTATTCCCCACGAAAAATCACAAATACTCGCCCCGGGAGGTTTTCCTGTGTTGATAACTACGTGACAATTATGCTATCGTAGAAAAGGTAATAATTATCTTACAACTTTCAGTTACTTGTCCAAAAATAGAATAGGTGTCGCCTTAGCTCCCTTTGCAGAAATCTCGAATACTGGATACTTCCATTACATAGAGTATCTATCGATACCTTGTGCAATACAAGTATTCAGTATTCGCATATCAGTATACTGATATGAAAAATATAGAAATTCAGAAAATTTTTAAGTACAATGGCCTAAGTCAGGGAAATTTAAAATCCGTTGTTATGTATAATTACGTTCACTCGTAATAAATAGCGTATTCAAATAATACAGGCGAAACCGCATATATGCAAATGGCGGCAGCAATGAAGTTCTTTGCATATAAGAGGGTTTTACATAAAAGCTGTATTCTCTGAACTATAGCGTGCAAATAATTTACTCATTAAATTTTTATTGAATTTTATTATTAGATATTCTTATTTCTAATTTTATAAATCATATACATTATTTATTTCAATATTTATAATGTACAGTACTATTACTCTATTAACAAAAATAATAAGATGTAGTACTTACATAAACATATATACTGTATTTGTGGAAAACAGTGGACAAATTACAACCATATTCTTTTGTTATTTATATCTTTGTCTTATTATTTGATGTCAAAAAATTTAAAATCGCCAACTTTTGATCAATATTTAAGCAAATATGTTGATTTCTTTTCATCTGCCATGTTCACAATAAATATAAACTAAAAAGTGCAGAAGAAGAAAGGAAAAAGGGGAAAAAAACTTGCAAATAGACTA
>QLNU02014802.1:58096347-58107236 GCA_006491805.2 Dysdera silvatica
GTCGAACCCGTCCTGGCCTCAGTCTAGCTACTGCCCTGTTGGAAGCTCGTTATCTTAAATATTCAGAGTTATTAGTAATGACATTTTTTGTGACATTTGTAAATAAACAGGGTGAAAATAACTTTTAAATAACATAAAGCCCCTGGTAAGCTCCAAAATCACGAGGGTCCTTGATATAATTTTATTTGACATTTTACTTGATATAAACTCGATCCTCTTGATATAAAATAGATCCAGCACTGGCTGGATCGCTATAGTTACTATAATCGCCAAATATGACGCCAACACAGGTTTTTTTGGCGCAGTATAGCCCAGATGCTCTTGCGCCATAAAACACCTAAACAAACAAACAACACAGGTTGAAAGTGTTTACTAAGACGTTTGAGGAAAAAACAGGTCACGAATGTAAAATCAGATGTTGTTTCCAACTTACGTTTCCAACCGCTTTTTCTACCAACAGCTTACCGCCAATTGTTTTTCTAACACCTCCGTTTTTTAAACGCTTCTTGCCAACTGCTCTTTCTAACAGGCGTTCGTTTTATTCAAAGCTTCTCGCCAACTGTCTTTAAAACAGACAGTTTTTTCTTTCAGCGAGCTGTTCTTTTTGCAAATTTCTTTTTTTTAAAGCGTTTTTGTTTGCCCAAACTTGATTTTTAACCAGAGCGAAAAAATTTCTGAAAATCTGTTTCAGTTCGTTATACAGCCGACCTAATACGACATATCGTATCATTTTATTTACAGTTTTTAATTTATTATCGTTTTGTTTTTAAATTTTGTCGAATGAATGGTATTTTGTTTCGATTACAATTTTGTCTTTCTAAATAATTTTAAAGTTTAGAAAATAAATGAAACATTTTGTCATCTTCAACAAATACTGAAAAGTTTTCGTTGATCTATTCACTTCTTTGAATATTTCCTGAGATAAGAGGATAAGGACTTTTCTCTGTGAATGTTCAGATGGTCATTTGAACTGAAATCCGATAGAGAGTCTAATCGACAAAGAAGAAGAATTCTAAAACTTAAATTTCACTTTAATTTTTTTTATAACGTAAAAGGTAATTGCGGAATTGTTTATTTCTTTCAAAGTCAGAAGGTAAATAGGAAGTGATACTCTGCCTCCCTCTCTTTGGCAGCCGAAGCATAGTCGCTTCTAGAGGCAGAACCAGTATCTTATGGTCGTTAAATGGAGGTAATTTTAGAACTAAACCGGCGGGAGAAAACGCATTTCAAGAAAAGGTAGTTGCTTAATGGAGGTGGTCATTTAGAGAAATTTTAATATACTAGTAAAATTAAAAGTGATTATAAATAGGTTAAGTAATATTACAATTGTTTTGACATTTCATGGGAATTCTAATTTTTCTGTTTATTCAACTTTTGTTTTACAACAAACAGTCCGTTGGCGTTTTACGAAATCAGCAGAAACGCCCATCCCTAGTAAATAGTAATTAAATTCCATATTGAGTAGTAAAGAATAATGATCAGGCCGCCAATTCGAAAGATTTGTCTTCGGAATTGGCGCCCCGATTGGCGAACAAGTATAGCCCGGATGCTCTTGCGCCATAAAACACCTAAACAAACGAACAAACAAACAATAAAAAAAAAAGAATACAGGATGTACGAGTATTTAAGGGTAACAAACGTAACATATAGAATATATTCATTGTTAGTGTACACTGAAAAACGACATTAAGCAGAAAAAAAGTTGATTGAAATGTCTGCAATTTTATGACGGCTTTCTCTTTAACGCGAAATTTCGTCGTTAAAGAGAAATTGTCGTAATTCTGAACGTGCCGTTGGTAAGGATTACTGTACACCCAAAATAAACTTTATTTAAAGATGTTCAAAAACCGTTTATACTTGTTTGCTTCCTTGTTCAGTAACACAGTTCATTAAATTTTCGTCGTAACATATTCGGATCTTTAAATCTATGGTCACAAAGAATAAGTTAAGTATAAAATCACAATTTTTCAGTGCAGCAGTGTTTCACCTTTGAACTTTTCCCGTGTATACAGTTTTTGGAAAAATTAAATTTAGTTGACATCAATGTGGCTCAAAGCAGAAGGCTTGAGAGATGAAGGGTTTGAGAGATCAAAGCAGAAGGCTTGGGAGATGATTACAGTGCACTTCTCATTTTTGCCATTTTTCGACTTAACAACACATTCTCATAAGTGTAATTCATTGCTTTTTTAGAGCGTTTATTATGAATTCTTTGCCATTTATTCTAAAAGCGATGAGAGTTTGCAGAAATTCTCTAGTTCTAGTACTCGAAAATTTGTTTCATCATGTTCGTGTCAGTAAATAACACCTCCTCGATCACTAGTATTCCTTTTAATTTTCGAATTTCTTTTTTATTTATTTTTTATATTTTGTTTAAAAAATCTTGCCATTTTTTACCCATCCCGGAAAGTGTAGTTCCCTGAAAACGATTAGATTGTCAGATGAATATGATGATGTAACATTATGTAGAATAAATTAAGAGGACGAATTTATCGGGTGTGGGTGCAGTAAATTTAAAAGCAAGGTTACGTTTTAAATTTTAAAATGAGTCTGCAAAAAATGTTTCGAACGGGTCTGGGCGTTCCTCCTCAGGAATACCTGTATTACTTAATATAGATACGTATTTCTGACGAGGGGCGCCGAGCCATCTGAAACGTACGTTGTAATCTTCGTCCAATTAAATGTACTGCGCCTTCGAAACGTCGGATTTGCTGCGCTTTATAGATTAAATTCCATTGCCCTTTATCATTACAAAAAATTTATACTTTTCTCGCTAAATGCGGGTTCGTTGTAAATACTGTATAAGAAATAAAATTTGCCAATTTGGAGCTCAGTTGGACCACCGGTGAACACGGCACTGAATCTCCGCCTCGCCCCCCTCTTTAAATAAACACATATGGTGATTCAAATTGCAACAGCTTGAAGAAAAACAATTCGGTTGAAATGCAAACTTCATAATTTAGTTTTTGAATTAAAAATATATGAACAAGAAATAAAATACGTACTCGGATTTGTTGAAGGGCTCAAAACAAGCTTGAAAGCGGTTATTCCGACCTGTGTGAATACTCCCCAACGGCTTGTTATCAGACTCTGATTCTCTACTTTTATTAGGAATTAGAGAACCCTTATCTCGCAAGAGACACGTGAAAGCTATGACAGTTATCTTTTTCACAAACTGATAAATCACGTCAGAGATTACGAGCAATATGGCGTTTGAACGAGCGATTAAATATCGTAAAAATATTGAATTTGCCCTGGCCTCCTATCTCAGACCTCAGCTTGGGAACCACCTCATTGTAGTATTTTATATGTATTTTATATGTATTTATATGTATCAATTTATATATTTGGTTCAAAATCTTTAATTTTGCTTTTCAGTGTTTCAGTGGACTTGCGTTTTTACGAACGTCCCATTCATAAATTGCTTGTTTCTATGAGACATTGCTTTTCCCGAAAAGTACCCCACAGAACAAACTGTTGATTTTTCAATTTGGATTTGCAAAAAATTCGTGCGTTCCGAAAAAGTTCGTAAAATCGAAAGTTTACGGAAATTATAGTAAAAAATATTAACACCCTGTGTTTAAAAAATGGCACACGAATACCAAAAACACTAACTACGAGGCGCAGGAATAAGATTACTTAATTTTGTGGCCTACAAATTTTATTTATTTATTGGCTGATGCTTATGCAAGGCAGATATTTCCTTAGACTAAGTCCTCCAGGCGCGGAGAGCAATTCAACCACTTGTGTTCAATTGGCGTAAAGCTGCCAGATTATTATTTAATAGGTTGAAGTAGACCAGAAACCAAAAGCTATGCTGCATCTAACGCACGTAAATTAATGTTCGGGAAATGTCGGAAACACATACAACTTAGAAAAAATGTTTTAACATATTTTTCGAAGCTGAGTTTGAAAATGTTCCCGATACTTTTTTCATTTTTTACATTCCCGATACATACTTTTTTCATTCCGATACTTTTCTCATTTCAGGTGTATTGGATATAGCGTAGCTTCTAGTTTCTGGTTCGAAAATAGAATTAAAGTCGCCTGTTGTACTGTTTGCAAAAATCTTACAGTCCATAGTAAAAACGGGTTTTTACTGTGGACTCTCGTTGTAAAAACGAATGCTTACATCCCACAAAAATCCCAATGAGATTGAGCAAAAATTATCAGCATTATTTAAGAGGATTTTTAACGCTGATGATGAATATGTAAAGATTTTGAAAACAATGTCGAAAACCACTTTTTTTGGAACTTCACATTTAAAAAAAACATATTTCTTTTATAATTTGAAATCTCGAAAAAAAAGTCACTTTCTCACATCGGATCTCACATCAATCTTTACTCATTTGCAATTAGCGTTAAAAATACTCGTATTTAATGTTCATAATCTTCACTCACACACAAGGGAGTATTTCCATGGGAAATGATTATCGTTTTAAAATCAAGGTGTCTACTCAAATTTTGTTTCAAACTTCCCTGACTTTTCCAGGTTTTCCAGACCAGTAACAAAAAATTTCCAGGAGTAGTGTTTTCGCAAACTCAGATGCACAGAACGTGTTTTTAATCAATAAAGTTGCTGAACTAAAATAAATAAGAGTTAAATTAATTTAAACTAGCATTGTTTTTAGTTTTTTTAAAATTTGAGTCATAATCATAGCGTTCTCTATCTATTCTGCGTATTTTAACACTTCAAGCCTAAATTTAATGGTTCAGTCTTCATTAGAATACAGATAAAAAAAAAAAAACTGCACAAACTTTGAAAAAATATCATAAAATACTGCAGTAATTAGTTGAGTAAGGACAAATTAAAAATAATAATAAGACATGGTGTCTAGCCAAATTCAATTTCAAACTTCACTGACTTTTCCAGACCACAATTTAATGGATTTCTAGTCGCAATACAATTTTAGTAAACAATACATTACAATGCGTTAAAATTTGCATAATTGAAACGAATTTAAAGACCAGAAAATCTACTAACATAAACTCCAAAACCGTTTATAACTCAATTGCAGTGAATTTATAAATACAAATATGTGAATTAAAATATGCATTTGTTTATACTAAAAACGTACAGTAATTAAATATTTTCAATATAATTTTTATTCCTCCGTTTTTGAGATTATTATACACGTATTTGACTACATAACTTGTTTAACTACAACGTGTTTAACTATATAACAAAGCTGATACTTTACCTTTTATCCAATTTGAAAATTGTGTATGATTATATTACAAAGGAAAGGAGACTGGGATGATCAAAATCCCTTATAGATTAGATAATGTAGCTAAA
This sequence comes from Dysdera silvatica, assembly GCA_006491805.2. Lineage (NCBI taxonomy): Eukaryota > Metazoa > Arthropoda > Arachnida > Araneae > Dysderidae > Dysdera > Dysdera silvatica. The sequence continues at coordinate 58,101,641 of QLNU02014802.1, forward strand.
AACATTTTCTTTTCAAGTTTTAATTACGCAGTTTAGCCAACAATCTTCCCTGATATACATACGGGCTTAATAATTTTATATAAATTATATTAGTTTTTTGTGGAAAAAGTATTTATTGGAGAAAGTTTAGTCAAAAGCATAAGTTTTTCAAAATTTTCAGTATGCAGTACAGTCGAAACCGCATATATGCAAGTATTTTTGAAGCCAAATGAATGTTTTATTGTAAAATTTAAACGGGATATATGCAAACAAACTTTATGAACGAGTTTTCAAACGCAATACATGTGTAGTTGCCAACCCTATTTTTTAGGATTGGCTTTTCCCATCCGAAATAGCTGCAAACTCTGGACGAAGTGGCACTTATCAGCTTATTTATGACTTTGTTTACACCCCCCGCTTTCTAATAATAATAAATAAATAACTTTTATTTGTCACAGGACACATACAATTCACACAATTTGTAACGACACGTTTATGCATTACATTAGACAAATTCCATGTAAAATAAATCGCACATACCTATGTACATAATATGCCTGTGTTCGGAATCACTCAAATTTTGTATTCGTAATTGGCGGAGTGAATTACGCGTCTTGTGTTGTATTGGTCTACAAAATACTTAGTCTATTTGCAAGTTTTTTGCTTTCTTCTTTTGCACTTTTCAGTTTATATTCATTGTGAACATGGTAGATGAAAAGAAACTGGCATGTCTGCTTAAATATTGGTCAGAAATTGGCGATTTTAAATTCTTTGAAATCAAACAATAAGACAAAGATATAAATAACAAAAGAGTATGGTTATCATTTGTCCACTATTTTCCACAAATACGGTACATGCGTTTATGTAAGTACTACATTATTTCTTGTTACTCTTATTAATGTAATAGTACTGTGCATTATAAATATTGAAAAAATAATGTGTATGATTTATAAAATTAGAAATAAGAATATCTAATTTAATAATAAAATTTAATAAAAATTTAATGAGCAAATCATTTGCACGCTATAGTTCAGAGAATACCGCTTTTATGTAAAACCTGCTTATATATAAATGACTTCGTTGATGCATCCATTTGCATATATGCGGTTTCGCCTGTATTATTTGAATACGCTATTTATTACGAGTGAACGTAATTATACATAACAACGGATTTTAAATTTCCCTGACTTAGGCCATTGTACTTAAAAATTTTCTGAATTTCTATATTTTTCATATCAGTATACTGATATGCGAATACTGAATACTTGTATTGCACAAGGTATCGATAGATACTCTATGTAATGGAAGTATCCAGTATTCGAGATTTCTGCAAAGGGAGCTAAGGCGACACCTATTCTATTTTTGGACAAGTAACTGAAAGTTGTAAGATAATTATTACCTTTTCTACGATAGCATAATTGTCACGTAGTTATCAACACAGGAAAACCTCCCGGGGCGAGTATTTGTGTTTTTCCGTGGGGAATAATTATACGTGAAAATTCCGATACTCACGTTTATTAGCGCAAGATACAGCTTTGTGTTATAGGAGAAAAAGAGGCATAGTCCCTGATCTAGATTCGAACCAGGGTTTCGAACTATTAAAAAAATGGTTCTAGCTTGAGCTAATAAACGTGAGTGTCGGAATTTCCACGTATAACTAAAAGTTATTCTGCATCTAACGCTTCTAAATTAACGTTAAGGAAATGTTGGAAACACGTTAAAGTTAAACTTCAAAAGATAAGTGGAAACATTTTTTGAATTTGAATATGTTTCTGGTACTACCTGTTTATTATCCTATGTGCGTTAGATGCAGAATAGCTTCAAATTTCTTGTTCAAACATAAAACTGGGGTTGCCTTTTGTAAAAATTATAGAAAACACGCTTCTCTTATAGACTATCATTTTTTTTAAGTTGAATTCGAACATGTTCCCGACACTTTTTCGAGCATTAGTCCAAATGCGTTAGGTGCAACATAACTTCTGGTTTCTTGTCCAAAAAACGTATTATGATTAGCTATGATCTCTTTCGTAAAAATCGTACAAAAATTCTGTTTCTTCTAAAGCTTCTAACTTTTTTAAATTGAATTCGAACATGTTCTAGATACTTTTAGAGCATTAATCCACATGCATTAGATGTAACGTAACGTTTGATTTTTTTTTTGTTTACAAATATAATTATCATCGCTTGCAAGCCCCTTTGCAGAAATTATAGAAAACCAATTATAGATCCCCATTATAATTTACAGTGAAAAAACTTACTTCAAAACACTTACACATTCCTAATAAGTGTTAAAATTACACTTAGGGAAAGTTCAAGTATTACGTAAACAATATTTTGGCCAAGTTATACCCCTCCCGCCCCTGGTAAGCAAAAATTTACATTGGCAAATAAGGTGCTTACGTAATACTTGAACTTTCTCTAAACTGATATTAATTATTTCTAATCATTTGCAGGGGGGAGAGAGGATTTCTATGGAAAACGGAAATCGTTCTTTGATTTCATTGATATGGGAGAGTTCAAGTATTACCAAAGCACATTTTGGAGAGGGAGGTTGCTGTTGTGTTTATTTTCCTATGTTAGCCAATGTTAATTTTTGCTTACCAGGGGGGTGGGGTTTAAAATGGCCAAAATATTGCTTACGTAATACTTGAACGCTTCCTAAGTGTAATTTTAACACGCTCCCCTATTCCGCAAACCTTCCTTTTTTAAGCATGCGATAAAAATTTAACGTTTACTATGTTTGAAAGTTCATCTGGCAAACGTGGTGCTAAAATTTAACCGCTACAAAGGTAAAAGAGCAGAAAATCGTCTGGTTATCTGCCGTTATCTTCTCAAAGGTACGACGAACGCGGATATCATCGATAATTATTGATTGAACTTTGCAATGTTATGAGATATTTTTTTTTTACTGCATAGAAACTTTCAAGTGTTGAAACAGTATTAGTGTAGTGATATGTAATCTCAGAGTATCATAGAAATCGGAAAAAAGATACATACATATTTGGTTGTTGACTGCTCACAGCTTCGTTTAAATGAGTGAGATATCAAAAATATGCATAATAAGCATTCGTCATCTTCTTTGTCTGATTGTCTGTCTCATTATTATTTTGAGTAATGACAAAACTGAATCCTATGGGCTAAAATCATATCACAAATTTTCCATATGGCGGCGTAATGTCACGATGTTTGTCTGTCATGTATATAATATTGATATTTTAATGATACATTAATGACATTTGAATGACATAATGATGGTATTTGAATAATAAACTAATGATATTTCAATGATATAATAATAATGGCTTTTTAATAATGTAGTAATGATATTTTAATGGCATAATAATGATATTTTAATGGCATAATAATGATATTTTAATGGCATAATAATGACATTTTAATCATATACTGGAGATTATTTTAATGGGATTTTAATGATATTTTTATTAATAATCCTTAATGTTATTATTAAAAACAATTAAAACTCCCTTAGATACAATATAATTAATATTTCATTTAGATTTCCATCGACGACAAACTGGACATGATTTGCGTTAAATATAAATAAAGGGAAATCAACTTGTGTTGCAAAACTGTCTCTATCAAAATAATATTTAATAAGTCGCTTGCGATAGCTTCACAGAAAATCTTTAATTATATATAATTAAACTTCCAGGCTGGAAACAAACTTCCTTTGTCTCGTTAACGAAAAGGATTAGTTAAGCTCCAAATCCTTCCAAATTAGTCTAATTAAAAACTGGCCTTTTGTCTGCAAATGGTTTAGGATATACTACGGGCCAGGCTAGGCCTGGAAAATTTCTTCAACGTAGTTAATTCCTTCCGCTGCGTCAGTCGATGGTTTATCGTACTTGGACTATTATGACACGTCATACTTGGACTATTATGACACGTCATACTTGGGCTATTATGACACGTCATACTTGGGCTATTATGACACGTTATACTTGGGCTATTATGACACGTCATACTTGGACTATTATGACACGTTATACTTGGGCTATTATGACACGTCATACTTGGACTATTATGACACGTCATACTTGGGCTATTATGACACGTCATACTTGGGCTATTATGACACGTTATACTTGGGCTATTATGACACGTCATACTTGGACTATTATGACACGTTATACTTGGGCTATTATGACACGTCATACTTGGACTATTATGACACGTCATACTTGGGCTATTATGACACGTCATAGCCATAACTGCTAAAGGTCTTGCGGTAGTGCTGTGGTAACGTGTTTGCCTAGCGTGTGATTTTCCAGGGTTCGAATACCAACTGTGCCAAAAAAAATAAAAAGAAAAGAAAAACGCTTATCGACTAACTTATCAGCGTATTCTGAAGTTTGGTTCCCTAATGCCTCGTTTACATTCAGCCCACTTCCGTGGCAGTGGGCATGAAAGTGGGCAGCGCGAGTATATACAGTAAACACGTCACTCGCGCTGACAATGCTCCTGCCTTTGCTGCTGCCTTCATTCGCGATATTTTTGCGGAAGCCAAAGGAGACAGAGTGCTGAAGCTACAACTAATTCTACGTCCTCCATTGCTCGAGATCGAATGCGAAGCAAGTATGAAGCGGCAATGTAAACCCTCACTGCCTGTGATGTTGCCACTAAAGTATGTTGGGGAGAAAATACAGCAGCGCGAAAAGCAGTAGCAATGGCTGAATGTAAACTAGGACTTTAGAGGTTTACATTCCTCGAGAAAACTGTAAAATCCAGCGCTGCATGACCTTTACAATCCTTGCGCCGTAAAGAACTCAAACAAACACGGCTGTTAAGAGATGTCATGTTCATGGATGCTAAGACGTGCTATATAATTATGGCTGCAGTGAACACATTCCATAGGCATGGGTCTTGAGACACGTCGTAGCCATAAACGCTAAGACATCCCATAGATTTGAATCCTAAGACGTGTTATATGTACGATGGCTAAGACATCCAACACTATAAACGAATCTCAAGAGAACAGTGGCGTAGGTAGGAAGTTCACAAGGGGGGTTATAAGCTTAATGGGAGGGGTTACAGAACTACAACTCATATATTCCTATGTTAAATATATATAAAAATTTGTTGCGATGGAGGTTACAACCCCGCCCTGGCTATGCCTCTGCAAGAGAATGGAGAAAAAGGTCTTCAATAAGAACGGATCGTTAATCGGAATATCGTCAGAGCCGACGAGAGGGCGGGGGGACGCAGGGACTGCAGCCCTGGGGCTTGGATGAAGTGGCCTGCTGGCAAAGACCTATGCTGTTGAGGAGCCTGGTCCTGAAAAAAAAATTTATGCCACTGTCCAGGAAAGGGGTCATGGGGGCAAGTCGAGGTGAGCCGTGGGGGCCCCCCTCTTTGGCTCTTCGTGGCCCTGAATGTCGTATTAAGCAAGGACTTGAATGTTTGATTTTCTTTCACCATACAGGTTCAGAACAGTACAAGCGGTAAATGCATTGGCGTAGTTAGAAATAGTTATTATTATTATTTTGAATTATATCTTACAATTTAATAATATTAAATGCTGTACAATGAAATTACAGTACATTATAGTAATGACGTGATGACTCACAGGCATGGGCGCCCATATGAGAGCAGAGGG
>QLNU02014802.1:58107336-58132929 GCA_006491805.2 Dysdera silvatica
TATCGTTGTTGTCCCTCGATCGATAACTATCTTGATATTCAGTAAATTATGACTTTTCGCTCTTTACAATCTACGAAGAAATCGTTCGAGTTTTACGCGTACATATACACAAAACAACAAAAGAAATTTCAAGCTTTTAGTACTTTTGTTTTAATTTTCAATTTTTTTTCGCCATTTTTTCGTGAGAGGAAAGAAGATGTTATCAGAAGAAAAAGAAATTGAGAATTTTATCAGAAAGGGCTTCAAAATTGAACAAAAAAGAGATACTTTGTCCCCCCCCCCACCTCTTTAATCGCAACATTCTCACCATCATGTATTATTCATTACCTTTTAAAGCTCGATTATTTATTGAAGGTGAATTTCTTCTTTAGTGTCCATTTGAAACCCATTCTGTGAAAGATTCTTCAAACAATGAAAGGCAGCAAAAGGAGCGAATTTAAACAGTAACGGTTTGAAAAACTGGAACTGTTTCTAACGAATTCATGCGAGTTTCTTCTACGGCGCCATGATAACTAAGGCACAAAGATTATCACGACACGCTGCGATAGGACTCAGTAGCGGAGAAATTCAAAACCCATGGGGGGGGGCTCAATCCCCCTTTAAAGTAGGTTTTGTGACGCAGCCTATAAGAAAATAATGTGTTTTGATATCCAATGGGGGAGCTGAGCCCCCCTCCCTTTCCCACGCCACTTCTGGGACCTACAGATTTTTGAGGAATCCGAACATCCTTTTCCTGGACAAACCACACTCTGGACTACGTTGTACTGTTTTCTCCGCTCATCGTAGTCCAGAGTGTGGACTACGATGAGCGGAGAAAACAGTACAATTGGAATCAAGCAGGTACCATTAGAATATAACCCTTGTTAGCGGTATTATAGATGACTGTGTTGTCTTTAGGCCTCGCTAGATCTAAAAGCTCAGTACCTGAAGGAACAGCACGAAAAATACGGTATCCACCTCAGGCCTACAGCCCAAAGCCGGGGCCAGCATGCCCCGGCTTTGTTGCCCCATTGAGCTATATATATATATATATATAAAGAACAATCTCCGGGTACCCTGTGCCCCATATGTCCTTTGACTTGCCCGAGTTGCCCCTTCATCGTGGCGATAGACTTGATTCACCTAATAAAGGTGTTCCGAAATGATGTCTCGCTTTGAAATTTTTGAGAAGATTTACGGGTAAACACTCTCCCATAAGCAAAGTTATTGACTAGAGCACAATATTGAAAAGTTAGATAACTATACTACAATGCTAAAAAGTTAGATAACTATCCTACAACGTTAAAAAGTTAGATAACTCTCGTACAATGTTAAAAGTTAGGTAACTATCCTACAATGCTAAAAAGTTAGATAACCATCCTACAACGTTAAAAGGTTAGATAACTATCCTACAATGTTAAAAAGTTAAATAACCATCCTATAATGTTAAAAAGTTAGATAACCATCCTACAATGTTAAAAGGTTAGATAACTATCCTATAATGTTTAAAACTTAGATAACTAGAGTCAGTGCTCAAATTGGGAGGGCATGCGAGGGAATGGCATACCCCCACCTTTTTTAAATTATAAAAGCGTACCCCTACTATTTGGTGACGCAGGACGCCGGAGAATGCTGCTCGAATTGAGGGGTATGGCATACCACCACTTTTTTAATATACAAAAGCTTACCTATCTCGTATTCTTTTTTTCCTCTTATGAAAAATTTTTATTAATTGGCACGTGTACGGAAACGAAAATGCAAATGGAATTTTTATTCTTCAGCTTAATTAAAGGAGGCCGTAAACGGATTGGCAACACCAAATTATCTTTAACCTCTCGTAACAAGCAACGCAACATCGCATACAGGGTTGTCAGATCATGGGAAATTTCCCATATCGTGAGAAAAATAGAATATTTCTGTTCTGCTGAGATGTATTTTATAGAAGCGGGACTGGATGGAATGCATGCCGCCGCCCTTCCGTATTTTAAAAAAATAAAATTTTTTTGTAATGCAATTTAAAAAAAAAAATAGACCCCAATCCGCCAAGTGGCGCACGAGGCGTAGGCTGCCGGAATTTGTGCTCCCATAAAAACTATTCATTAAACAAACACTTAGTGAATTGTATCTTTTAACAAACGCCAAGCAGAACATATAGGAAAGTACATAAAATAGCACATAAGAAAATCGCAAAACAAAGTACGTATATACACCTCTACTCATAAATTATTATTTGGATTTTGAAACTCAAGCACTGCTTTGGCGCAGTATAGCCCAGATGCTCTTGCGCCATAAAAAATCCAAACAAACAAACATTGCTTGCTTCCATTGCCTCTTTGTTCCCGGAGTAAGCACTTCACGGCTGATTGATAGCCAGTACTAACGAGAGGGTGGTGGTGGTGGTTTGTGCAAGGAGATTAATGGGAAGGTGGCAGCGGTATTCCTAGACAGGCTTTGTTTACTGTATTCCCAGTTTTCTTTCATTCTTTGTTTACTGTATTCCTAGACAGGCTTTTGTCAAATGTTATGACGACCAGTGGACCGAGAAGGGACACTGTGGGGGGGGGCATTGCGGGGGATTGTCGATCGAAACAGGCGTACAGAGACGCACAGCTCACATGATTGTCGTCATTCAACGTCGACCGGAGACCACCCACGATCAGTCCGCCCCGAAGAGTGGCCGAAATAGATGGATGGCGCGGAAGAACACCCCGGGCCAGGAGTTCGGTCTCAGCTCTGGTGGCGTGCGGATGTCTGTCCGGGCTGGCGGGTGTTGGTTCCAGCTCGCTTAAGACGGAGTGCTTGGGATATTCACTTTGGCCGCCGGGCGGAGTTGGATGGATGCCTGCTTCTGCTATTCTGGGACCGGACTCCGCCCTCCCTCGTAATTCGGACTTCGTCGCTAGGGCCGTGCTTGGCCTTCTGTCCATGACGGGCGTTCGTCATTGTCTTCGTCCGCTGCGATCGCTTGGGGGCCAGCTTTCGCAAACAGTGGATGATAATTTGGTATGTAATGCCTGTCCGGACTATGCTGGTCTCGCGCGCCCTGGTTGCGGGGAATGTTTTACGCCTGTTCGCTGCCGCTCGCGGCACCTCACCCACTCAACGGTGTCCGGTGGTCTCCTGTAGGAGTACCGGCTGGCCCGGGGTGTTCTTCCGCGCCATCCATCTATTTCGGCCGCTCTTCGGGGCGGACTGATCGTGGGTGGTCTCCGGTCGACGTTGAATGACGACAATCATGTGAGCTGTGCGTCTCTGTACGCCTGTTTCGATCGACAATCCCCCTCAATGCCCCCCCCCCCCCAGTGTCCCTTCTCGGTCCACTGGTCGTCATTTTATGTGACAAAAGCCTGTCTGGGAATACAGCGCTGCCCCATTCGGCGGCCACCTTTCCCATTGCCCTTCTTGCAAAAGAACGAACGAACGAACACCCCGGGCCAGCCAGAACTCCAACAGGAGACCACCGGACGCCGTTGAGTGGGTGCGGTGCAGCGAGCAGCAGAGAACAGGAGAAAATCATTCCCCGCAACCAGGGCGCACGAGACCAGAACAATCCGGACAGGCATCACTAACGAGAGGGGTTCGCCGGAAACTGGCTCTCCAACAAAATACATGACCTGAATTAAGAGACTTATACAGGGAGATGCTGATGTCTTGAGGCTAACTACTGGCAATAATACCCCACGGAATGAACTCCTAACTAAAGAACTGTTAGAAATACTTTTGTTTACGTTCTGACCGCTGTTTACGTGTTGCAATCTTCTAGTGCATCTTTCGCTCATCGCAATCCTTTAAGTGTTCATTTTTGAAATTTTCATATCCTGTAAATTGCTGTATAGTTATATTGTTGGCTGAAAATAGTGAAATAACACTTTGGACATAGCATAGTAGAAATAATGGATGCTGAATTATATGGCATCTGATCTTTAAAACAATTGTATCTTCCGGGAAAAAGTGGTGAGGGGAAGGAAAAAGAAAAAAACCAAAAGATGCTTTAAACAGGAGCGATAAACTGGAAGAAAAATGAGGTGAAATGAAGGATGATGAAGAGAAGGGAGCTCTGGTTTCGGAAGGTGAGGATAGAAAATCACTAGATGGGAATACAGGAAAAACTGATGTCATAATGAGAAAATTAGATGAAAATGAGGAAAAACAAGCACAGAGGGATGTATGGATGAATGGAGAAGCCACAAAATAATTATGATGAGATAAAAGTGGCATTTATAGACATCTCAATAGAATTCCAAAGAGTACTTGAAGAAAACTAAACTTTGAAAAAGAAAATGAATGATTGGAAGAGGAAAGCGAACAGAGGACGAGAGATATTGTAATTAAAAATAGGAAATAAATCAAAAGATGGAATATCTTGAAGAACTTGAAACAAAAGTAGGAGAAATAATAGAACTACAACATTACAATAGAAGAAATAACATAGAGAAGGGAAGATTATAAATAAATTGAAGATAAGGTATGAGAAAAAAATAACAGATCAAAAATTGACTACCTGAAGGAAGAATTGGATAAAAGAATTGAAGATATAATTGATTTAAAACAATACAACAGGAGGAATAACCTGGAAATTAATGGAATAACGTAAGTTTTCCTTAATGATAAAAAATGCTCAGCACCAGACTGTACTTGAAATTACGATAATAAAAATGAATACGTAAGTGTATTTCGATTTCCGAAGGATCCTAAACAAAGTCAACCGTGGTTAAGGAAGATTGGGTTAAGAAATGTTGATGAAAAAATGATGAAGAAAAAAGATGTGGTTAAGAAAAGATTTTACTCCAGGAAATCGAACAGTTATATGTGCAAAATATTTTGAAAAAGATGATATCATTAGATTGAATGAAATTGCTAAAGATGGAACTATTATTAAATTACCCAGGATATACTCTAAATTAAGAGATGGAGCCTTCCCTCATATTTTTCAAGGATGTCCAAATTATTTAATAGAAAAAAAGGTTCCTCATAGATAAAGTAGAGATGAAAAATTGAAAGTTGCTGATTAAAAACGATTTTCTAGTTTCAGCGCCAATGATCGTGTATTTCCATTTGAAGAACTATCAGACAGCTTAGCTAAAAAGGTGAAAGAAATTGACGACAATGCTATTATTGAAGCAAATGATGCCGGAATATTTATTCTGTTTGTAAAAACTACGACGATGTTCCTCTTATTAAAAGTAGCATCAAGATTGCTCCAGATCTTTGTCTAACATCTTTTGTATGATAATAGCATGTTGCCGCAACCATGTATTTCTCATCTTTTGACTAATGAAAACAAATTAGCTTTATGGAGCCAGTTGGAAAACATCATACGAATTGTAAAAGCCTCCAATGTAAAATCGATGGAAATCGATTACCATAAAAAAAGCAATCGAACTATGGGGCAATTTTATCTTATCGTCGAACGAAACTATTTTTAAATATGATTGTAAACATTTTCTACTTGAACAAATGTATCTGTGTAATCGTCCAAAAGTAGGAAAAGGGTATAGTAATGATTTGTTAACCTTTTCATTTTTTTTATATATCAAATCTCCAACGATATACAAATTATTATTTGAAATCAATATGCTATCTCTACCATCTGCTGATCATTTAAAACGATTAATACCCTTTAAGATAAATCAAAGTCTAATATCAGAAAGAAATCGTTCATATGTTCAGCTGTAAACTGAAAAATTAATAAACCTTCCGATTGATGAAATTCATGTAAGGCTTGGTATTACATATAAAGGGAAATGCCTGACTGCTTTTGCTGAAAATGCACCATTTTCTACAGCAACAAGCGTTCAAAGTTACATAATTTCTTCCATATATTCAAAATATAAAGAAATTTGAAAACAAAACACGAAAACTCACAAAAATCTCGCCCCGGAGGCTTTCTTGTGTTGACCATATTTGGCAATTGTGTTATCCCTGCGGAGGGTAATAATACCTTAACATCTTTACATACGGAGAAAGAGAGCGTTGTTTCCTGTCCTCATTCGTCTAGCGGTCCAAGACACTCCGGGCTAAACGGAGGGACCCTGGTTCGAATCCAGGATGGGGAAAGCGTCTCTTTTTCTCCAAAATTACATAAGCTCTAGTTTGAGCTGTAATTAAAACGTGGGTGGCAAAAATTATTGTATAATAAAGAAATTGTTGCCCTCGTTTCAGTTTCGAAAATGACTGCAGATGGTCTATTTCACTATACATGTCAAGTTTTAGAATTGTTAGAGCATGCAGGATTTAATGATCTTTGCATCCTTTCGGATACTAATCACAATATGTTCGAGTATCTTTCTAAAAGCAAAACTTTTAATTATGCAGTTAAAAATCCTGTAAATACTTCAAAATTCCCATTTTTATTATTTGATACTGTTCACCTAATTAAATCTGTTTGTAATAATTGCATTAATCAAAATAATGTTGAAAATAAATTTCAGTATCCTGATTTTGATGATACCCAAACCCTGTGCGAAAAAGCTGTTGGCGCTACTGCATAATTCGTTACCTACTTCTCTCTCTCTCTCTCTGTCCTCTTGAAATCGTTTTAAATTTCAGTACATCGGCTTGTGACATCACACACTCTGACGTCGTATACATCTGTATGAAGCAGTGGGAAAGGGGGTGTTTAAAATATTTATATAATTTAATGATATAAAATCTATGATGAACAAAGAAATTATAATGTAAGATGAAACACTAATGTTAAGCCACCATATAAGGAAACCTTTATTTTGAAAACCACAATTTAAAGAATCACCATTTTCGAAAAAAATTTATCATAAAAAAAAAATTTTGTTTTGATATCAAAAATATTACTTCGGACACAAAACAACACTTTTGAAAAATTACAAATAAAAAAACATCTGTATAGTATGGAAAATCACAAACAAAAAAGGAATCCTTTTCATGGAAAGTATTTTTTTAGATCGCTACTTTTAAAGCAAAAATATAACGAAAGAACTCTTTCGGGACATGTAAAAAATTGTTATTTTTTTGAGATAAAAAATTACACGTTTTTATGTATTGTATAAAAATAGAGGATCGATGTGGTTTTTGAGACAACAAGCGATTTATGAAAGGTGACAGGTACAGCATAAAAAATCCCGAGGACGTTTTTGAGAATTTGAGACGTCAGTTATCGTAAACAGACCTTCATGAATTTCAAATGCCACGGATGAGCGAGGATTTGAGCAGAGAGAGATCGGAGGTGACAACTTTGAAAATAGAATACAATTTTAAGAAAAGACTTGCTTTGATGGTCGTTGTCTTGTTTGTGACAAAAAAAAATTTTAAAAAAATGCTTCTACCTAATAAACAGCATTTTATTTGAAAAGGCAAAAATTTTTAAAAATTCATATTCAACTGAGTTCATTTGCATTTCAAAGAAATGTTCGTTTCCAAGATTTCTAAATAGAAATGTTTTTAGAACTTTAAGAAAATATCAGAAATCTGTGAATTATCTCTTTAAATGGAATACATGAATTATCACTTTAATTAGAATCTCTGAATTGCTTCTACAAGAGATAATTTGTTTTCTTGTCGATTGAGGAAAATATTTTTTTTAATTCATGAAGAAAGGCTATGTAAATTTTTGATATGTAAATACCGTAAAACCCGTATATAACGAATATCTTGGCACTAAATCCATTTTAGAATTTAAAATTCTAAACTTCTAAAACAATATATTTTCAAATAATATATATTTACGTGCAATACGTATACGATAATGCTAAGATTTGAAATTGTTTAAACTACGATGGACAACATATAATTTAGAATGAATTTCAATACAAAAAGCTAAATAACAACACATGATACGAAGGAACATAAATTGGTAGTTACTCCCAAAATAAACTTTAGTTGGAGTTGCTAATTAAACACTATGTTGTAGTTGGTTTCGTGATGCCTCTGTTTATTAAAATTTCGTCGTAAAATATTTAACACATTAAATATATCTCCATCGGTGCAATCCATTGCCTGAATAAAAAATGTTTATTATGAACACTATATGTGTCTTTATTCTGTAAGAAAGGGATAAAAGTTTTTAAAAGTATTCAGGTCTCAAGTCCTGGAAATTTTGTTTCGCCATGTTTGTCATAGTTAAAAAGATATATTCAATCGCTAGTTGCCGTGTTTTTAATTATTGTTTCTTTAGAACTTTATTTTAAAAAAAAACACACGATTTGTTTAAGAAACTTCGACATTTTCTACTCGTCCAACCGGGGATTTGCAATAATCTCGTTGATTAAACAACTAAATTATATTGTACTCAATGATTATACCAAACAAAATCCACATTTATTTCCCTCGTTAAATCTGGGACGGGTTTAAACCTGAGAGAGGATATTTACAAATAAGAAAAATGAGGTCATAGAATGTAATAGCATATGAAATTCATGTAATAAGTTATTTTTTAATAATACGATATATGAAATTCATTCATGTAGAGTAATAGGTACATTAATTTTAATTAATGTGAAGTGAATTAAATTAAAATAAAGGAATAGTAACGCTTATATTAAATACACCTTATACATTTATATTTAATATATAAAATTTAATTTAATATATGTTTAACCTTATACATTTATATTGTAATATATGCGTTTATATTAAATGCACACAGTTTATATTAAGTGAGCACAGTTTATATTAAGTGAGCACAGTTTATATTAAATGGAAAAAACAAAATACTAGATGCGTGTGTTTCATCATTTCAATTTTTATGCGAATGTTTTCTTTGTTAAAAACCTCTTAAATCGCTATAAAAACATAAATTATTTAAATTTCCTCACCTGAATGTCTAAACAAAACGATTTGCGAATTAGTCTTGTTTCCAGATTTTCCGTTTCGATTTTTGAATAAATTAGACCTGATTACACAAGCCGACACGATTTTTGCTGACTTACTGCTGATGGTCGATTTTAACGTATTTTGATGTACTGAAATCACAAAATTCATATTAGTTTTTCTCTATCACGTCAATTATTCAATTTAATCAGCGAAAATTTTTTCTCTAAGGTACTTCGAGTGTCCGAAAATGAGCAAAAAGTGGCTATTTTGTATACAAATACATAGTAATAAAGTAATAATTTTGTATACAAATGCAAATAAATAGTTGTTTGAGGTATACAAATGGTATATTCAGACTTGTATGATAGTGCAACGAGACAGTTTAAGCAAATATATGTGTGATAACATGCACATAAATATAGGAAAACGAATCTGGACTTCTTAAACAATTTCATCTACCAGACATGGATGCCGAGTTCAACAAACACATGGTTATTTACTCCAATGCGATGCCGCAATGCCTGATCGTAATCCGAATATATCAATCAGAAAACACAAATTTTAATACAATTTTCTTAACATAAGGATCATGAAGTGCATCGCTGATTTTTTCAGATTTTTATCCGTAAATCCCGCATGAATTGCGGGATCAAAAGTTTGATTCATATAACATTATAGCAATAAGCACGGAATGCGATAGTTCGAAAACTTGACGTGATGCAAAAAAAATATACGGTCATCTTTGAATTCAGCTTACCAAAATTAGTTAAAAACAAGTGTCACATATGTCAGCAGAGTTTTTTTTTTGTCGGCCTGTGTTATCGGAGTACAATTTACTTTACTTTCATGAAACAGAAATTCGAAAAAGATTCGAAACTCGAAATTAAAAAAAGAAGAGAGAGAGAGAGAGAGAAAAATGGTGAATTATTAAATAACAGAATTCTTTCATATATTCATATCTTGATTGCAGAGGCGTAGAAATGGGGAGGCTGAGGGGCTCAAACCCTTCCTTTGGATATCAAAACACATTATTTTCTCATAGGCTGCATTACAAGGTTTTCTTTAAAGGCGCTTAAGCGTCCCCCATAGCCACTTGAGCCCCCCCCCCATGAGTTTTAAACTGCTACGCTACTGATTGGTTGCCTACTATTTTTAAGTAACTAACTATTTATCTGCTGCAAAATTAAAAATATCACATCGAAAGCAAGTCATTTTTATTTTAAAGTTATTTGTATTACAATTCCATTATGCAATTAAAAGAACTTTGCATTCGCTATCGTCAAATAAACTGTACTATGCACTTATTGTAGCAAAGCTATTAGAAAACCATTGTGTTACCTTTTGCTGATGTCCCTGTACAGATAACGAACCATTGAATCAACAACAACTAAGCTGCCAATGCGTAAATGCTCATCACTGCATTCTAACATTGGATCCGTTATCGTTTTCCAAATAAATTTCTTTGTGATTTGAATCTTACGTGTCAAGACCGTCACATGACTACTTAGATAGGTTCAATGGTCCAATGTACCATAATAACTGTCCAATGTAATAAACCGTACTCAATGCGTAATACTCGTTTGATAGAATATTGAATGTTTGTGCGGTGTTTCGCATAAATGTGACATTCAGTGTGTCACCTCCTGTCAGAACGTCTAGAAAAGTTTCAAATTTAACTGAAATTGAACCAGACCAGCGATATAAAGCTAATATATTCTTACGCTTATAATTATATTCACTTAAGTCTTATAATTATATTCACGTAGGTCTTATAATTATATTCGTATGACTTGTAATGGAAGTACTTGATGACTGTCTCAACGCCGATTTACTTAAAATTTACGAAATGAGGGTGGATCGGCGACCGAAGTGTAACTCTGCCAAGCTTTTATTCGTACATTCGTGAATGCAAAATTATTCACGTTTTACGACCCGGTGTCAATAGAATCGTTTCTCTAATATCAGCGGTTAAAACGCCGCTTGATCGATTTTGTGGTCGAATATGCCCGCATATAGAAGTTACCGTCCTGACATTTAACTTCAATGAAAAAATTTGCAAATTTCTTGCTGGGACATTCTTAAGGGGACTTACATGTTTCAAATTTTCCAAAAATTGATTTTTTTATTATTTTATCGGAAAGCTCAGTTTTTCCTGGAAATTTCTATACCAAAATTATTGGTTTCCGTGAAACAAGCGAGATACTTCAAAAATTCTAATCGTAGGGAAAGGTAAGTATATGCAATATTTCCTAAAATTTTTTGTTTCGTAATCTTCGAAACGTTTTTTCTCAAAATTTGAAATTTCCATGTTTCGCGTATGATAAGTTTGAAACCATCTAACATATTCTGATAAAATTTGACAGGAACATTCGAACTACTACTTAGCATAAAATGAAGTAGAATTGTGTTAATTAAATGAAAATTTAATTAGTTTTGTCTATATATATCGTGAAAATTTTCTCTTTCTTCCATTCGTTGGTTTTAAAATAATTAATGAAAAAATATTTTACTTTACGACATACTTTCTCGAGGTTCGTATTAACTCTTTGAGGCACAGGATTTCAGAGAATAAATAGACCCACGTTGCACAGAAATTTTGTTGCGTTTTAAATTAAACAAATTTGGTATATTTTTATTAAAAAAGTATTACATTACACAAACATATATTTACATTATACATATTATATTATACAACAACAACATACATATATTATATGTACATTATTATATATACATATATTATATGTATACATTATTATACATATATTATATGTACATTATTATATATGCATATATTATATGTATACATTATTATATATATACATTATATGTATACATTATTATATATACATATATTATATGTATAAATTATTATATATACATATTATACATATATACATATTATACATATATACATATTATACATATATACATATTTTACATATATATTACATTATACAAACAATATTACGAAGTGGGTTTAAAAATGTCCCACCATGCATTACCGTACATCAAAAAGGTGGGACATTTTTAATCCCACCGTGCCCTAAAGAATTAAAGTACAAGTCTTTCTCTGTAGAATGGTGTCATTATTATTATGTTATAATCGTAAGTAACTTTAATAACATGCGCGCAAGGATCGTATATGTTTTCGTATAAAGTAAAAAAAAAAAGGTGTATGAAGTTGTTTACTTAAAAACAACAACAGACTTTCGTTTTTGTTTTTTTAACACAAACTTAAACATCAATATATTTATTACCTTCATGCTGAAAACGAAGTTAGTATCTTTGATATATATTTAATTCACAATTTGCATTTTAGAAAGTTGTATATATTGATTGTTTTTTATATTTTGAAATCCCTAAGTCCCCTTAAACGCTCGTAAAAACAGGGTATTCTTTAAAAAGGGTTTCACTGTATATTCGCATGACCGAAAAGAATTGTGGGATATTATCATCAATGCATTGGGACATTAAAGTCATGTAGAATAATTTTATTTATTAAAAATACATCCACCTGTTTGCTTCTCTCTCCCACCCGCTATGTAAAGTAACGTGATTGACTTGAGAATGCATTGTTGTCGCTGCTGTTTCACTAATTATCAGCTAATGATCAATAAAATATACTATATAGTAACTGTAAAAACTAGTTCATATCGTTCACAGCCAAGGGCGGATTGGGTCCTTTCAAAAGGCACATACATTGGATTTTTGGACGGTGCGAGTTGTTGTCCATTCGGAGGCGGAAGTTCATCGCCCATGAGGGCCGGCCGCTCAGTCCGCCCCTGTTAAATGCTGATTCAATAGCCACGAGCTACTTGCTTCATTGAAGAAAGCAGCCACATGCTTTTTACTTCACTGAAGAATATAGCTCGTGACTGCTGAATCTACGTGGCACTGAAGCAGTTGCCAAGGACGTTGATAAATTTTAACATTGCGACTCTCTCATGTGTATTGTTTTTAATCATTTTCTGCGCAGTGTATCACAATATAATTTAATCATGTTGTATTTTTCATCATTGCTAATGCGTACGTAGCGCTATTTTATCGATTGTTTCTACGGAGCTATGCGTGTCGTAATTTGCGTGATGAAAGGGAATTCTAAAATAAGCCTCTGGGTAAACAATAAATGATTTAAAACGTTGCAACTGCCTATATGTAATCTCAAAAGGTAAACAATCGGGATCACGTGAGGAATTTTCCGTAGATTCCCGCTGTTTCGGCTCCAGATAATACGGCCCTCGGCGCTGACGTAAAAGAGGCGGTGTTACTTTTCCAGGTGACGTCACAAACGCAGGATTTAATATCTATGTACACTCTCAGTAATAAGGCAATCTATTATGAAGGAAATGGTTTCAGCGAGGGTCTGTTGTACATCCGTCTATGTAGGAAAAAGTATAAGACAGTGTCGTCGACGTATCGGATATTAGGCCAATAAATATTTATTTATTTATTTATTTATTTATTTAGGTACACGATGCCCCGTTACCAAATAATCGATTACACGTATCCAACAGCTGGCGAACTTGCCAGAATGATACTTTCTTACAAAAACGTGGAATTCTTGGATGAACAAGTGGAAACACCCGACAGAATTTACGAAGCTGAGGAAGGTGAGTTTTGAAAAATAATCAATCTTATGAGAAGCAAATGTACAGTGTGTCTTTAAATTATAGTTCGGTCCATTATAAGTCTCGAAAATTTCTTAACTTTAAAAGTAATTTCCATACGGTTTAAAATTGATACGGTTTTTTGCGGTTTTAAATTGATGGAAGTTGAGTGTCCCCAATGCGAAATGCTCCGAAACGCTTTGAGCGTCCACATATTGCCATAAATGGGAAATTTCATACCTAACTTCATGTGACGGGTCGCAGTCTAAACACCGCAAGTGCAGAACATACTGATTATTCAACATCCCCAAGGAAATAAATAAGACCCTCACAACCTTGACTAACATAATTTTTTCTTTGTATTAATTGTATGCCCTATGTTTTATCGTAAAGCAGTTACGTGTGGGTAAGAGCTCTTTGTTTTCTTATGGCTCAATGTATAATGATCAGGGGCGCCGAAAGCCACTGCGGGCCCCCAAACTCACTTCGACGAGCCCCCATGGCACCTTTCCTAAGTAATATCATAGCTATTTTTTCCTTTTTGGGAGAAGATGATTGAGCCCTCAAATGAACAAAAATTAGAAAATAAAAACACATTATTTTGTGCTTACTTATTACGCAATCATTTTACACAATCACTTCTGAAAAAATAAACTAACGTAAGCTGCTATTATTTTTTTATTAATCGAGACAGACTAATGAAGAGTAATTAAAAATCTGTACATTAAAAATGTACAAAATCTTATTAATCTGGATTTAGAGAACAATTTTTCTGGCCTTCCGACTAATAGGGGGATCGGGCCCCACACAGCTTAGGTCCTTGACAGCAAAGGCACCCCGGGCTGCAGCCCCTGCTTCCCCCCTATCGTTGGCTCTGATAATAATGATGATGGTTCAATTTATAATAATGATGGTTCAGTGCATAAATAATAATGGTTCAATTTATAATAATGATGGTTCAGTGCATAAATAATAATGGCTCACTGTGTAATAATGATGGTTCACTGTATGATAATGATGGTTCAATGTACAAATAATGATGGTTCACTGTACACTAATAATTATTCAATGTACAAATAATGATTGTTCACTATATGATAATGATGGTTTAATGTATAAATCGTAAACTTTGTTTTGGTCACAAAATTATTAAAACTATTGTATGAAATTAGCTTAAATTAAATGTATACGAAATACAACTGAATTTCGCATTTAAACTCTATTTCAAGCCCAAAATATCTTATTGTGCATTTGCAAACACAATAACTTCTCTCAATCACGTTACTCTAATTAACGTCTTTTTCTGATTAAGGACGATTTTTCTCCCCGTTTTGAGAGTCTTATAAATCATTTTTTTCTTTCAGCTTCTCCCTTCGAAGTTTTACCAATTTTGCTGGTGGATGGCAAAGTCGTTGCGCAACAACAAGGGATGTGCCGCTATTTGGCCAATCAATTAGGTATTATGACCAGTGATTTAACTTTAAAATTTCCGTAACTTTAACTTTAAAATTTCCATAACGTAATGCCCCTCCCGCGATATACTGCCCGTCACAATACTTTTATGCTTTTATTAAGGTATGAATGGCAAAAACAATGAAGAAGCAGCCGTCTGCGACATGATTATGGACGGCTTAGGAGTCATGTTTGCTAAGCTTCGGGGAAGCCATATTTCCAAGCTTGAGGGCAAACAGCAGGTTCAATATTTATTTATTTATTTATATTTGTAAATTATGAGCCTATTGATTAATTGATATGCTTTATGATAAACTCTATTCGATACGAAAAGCCTGTTAATAATTTATAATACTTTTAATGAGCAATAAATGAAACTTTAGATGGACATAATCAAGAAGTTGATGGATGATGACGTGCCTCGATTTTTGGAGAAATATGAAAGTTTTTTGGAAAAGGAGAACCATGCAAGCGGATACTTTGCTAGCGAAAGTGTTAGTATTTTATGTGCTCTTGATTCTTACACATATGCACAAATACTATATGCACTTTTCAGATATAAGCGTTTTAAAATGCATATTCTGAATAACACAAATGATATGCGCGATAGCTGGCTGATCTCATCGAATACTTCAATTCGTTTATTGATGGAATTGCTATTACCATTTGTAAACATTAAGAAACACTCATGCGACATGAATAAATTAAATAAATAAATAAACAAATGAATAGAATTCTTAAATTCTTTTCTATTGTTATAGTTATTAAATTACCCTGTATTGGCATGGTTATTAACTTACTTTATATTGTCATAGTTATTAACATATTGTATTGTCATCATCAACGTAGAATTCTTAAAATTATTGGGGGGCAAGCACATATTTATGTACGTTTATACATTACAGTATATGTAAAATCGCAATTTATTTCAAATTATTTGGGGGGGCGGGGGCTCGGGGCAAAGCGCCCATATAAATCTACGCCTAGGATTGTCATAGTTACACGTATTAACATCTGGTATTGTCATAGTTATTAATTTATATTGTAATGTCATAGTCATTAACTTACCTTGTATTGTCATAGTTATTAACTTAACCTTGTATTGGCTTGGTTATTAACTTACATTGTCATAATTATTAACTTACGGTGTCATAATTATTAACTTACGGTGTCATAATTATTAACTTACGGTGTCATAATTATTAACTGATATTGTATTGTCATAGTTATCAACTTACCTTGTATTGCCATAGTGATTAATTTATCTTGTATTGTCGTAGTTACTAACTCACTTCGTATTGTTATATTTATTAATTTATCTTTATTGTCATAATTATTAACTCGATTTCTCTATTTCTACAGTTAACATGGTGCGATCTTGGGGTCGGCCTTACTCTTGCTGGAATGCAGTCGAGGCAAGCTACACTTCTAGATAAATACCCTCGATTAGATAAGTTCGTCAAAAAAATTATGGAAAACGATGTTGTAAAAAGCTTTGTAAACACTCGACACATATTCACAAAGCCTACTCAGCAGACAACGTCAGTGTAAGAGGATAGAAATGGACTGTACGTTGATTTTGATTAGATATGGAACAAAACGTTATTATAAGTTGAATAAATAAAGATTTTATTAAGAAGTGGTCAGTTATTGCTTGTTGTCATTCTCGTTATCAACACATACAAACGCTTACAAAGTTTGCATGAATGCACACCTTGCAACAGGATTTTGATTGTTAAACCATGATACGTGCACAGTGCACAGCGTCTCTTTCTTATAAGTAGGCCATTAATATATTTTTTAATTTGCTTCGCTTGGTGTACCATGATCTTCAGAGTTCTTCCGCTGTAAAAATCAATCAACTAACTAACATAATATCTTTTCTTCAATCCCGGGTGTATTGACAGTTTTACTTGAAACGCAAAGACTCGTTCCACATGAACACAGTGATATTTTATTGTTATAATTGAATTTTTGCCATTGGAGGAAACATCACAGACATATAATCTAAGCACCCATGAACAAAGCCAGAGATAAATCCACAGAGCCAGTTGCTACATTCTACAACTTCCAGTATGCCTCACTACGCCTTTCAGAACATACTTCCTCTACCTGGAATTCCAACACAATGGCCAATGACATAAATATTTTTGGCTTCGCATATGCTTTATAAGCACACTTTATAAGCACATCTGGAATCAACATTATGATGCATCACCGGATACCGCAGAATTAAGAACGGCGAAATTGCAGAGTTTTGGATGTGCTTACCCGACTTAATCCAAATACCAGCTACTGCAATACACCCTCTACCCACAAATCCAAGTTTACCATATCCAATCAAGTAGCTACACGACAGTCACTTGACAAAAGAATGCGTTTTTCTATAAATAGAAAACACCGAGCGATTTTCAATCCTCTTCGGTATTTTCGACAATTCAAATCTTCTCCAATATAATATTCCGCGACCTATCTAAAACAGATTCCATTACTTCCTCCTTGGAGTCGCATCATGTTCCCAATCTAGGGATTCTCTGTTCCTTAAGGCAACTGCAGACTTTTTGCACGTAAGGATCTATCTGAATATTCACATCTGTTGCTAAAAGACGATACTGTTCACAAGCCAGTGCAGAAAATTTATTAGGGACCCTTTAAAGTAGTTAATAGGACTGATAAAGTCTTCATCCTTTAAATAGGCAGCAAACGAAAAAAACGTTTAGTAAAACACAAAAGACTCCTACGACATGGACGTTATTCTGTCAGCTGCTTGGCATTGCAACTACTCCGCAAAATGTTAACTCATACGTAAATCTGAGCATATTTCTCTGCCAATAAAGATTCAGTATGTTATTCGTCGTTTCATCTCGGTATTTTCTTTCCCTATTTCCTGCATATCTTCAATTACGTCAGTCAACGGAGCCTGGTACGACAGATCCAATAATAGGTTATCATAACCCCTGTCTTAATGGTAAGTGATAGCCGTAAGGTGTTATTCTACCGTTTTATATAAATGCTACTATAATCTTTTTTTCCTCAGACAGCATGAGCTCCGTCGGACTAGATAGTTTTCTCCCAATGCTGCCCAGGTAGATATCAATCTGCATTTTGCAAACTGTGTATTTATGTTATAAAATATGTGTGAAAATACCATAATATAACACGATTTCGTCTAAATAAATTTTTATTTTATTGGGGTGCCCGGAATCCCATGGGGTCCGAAATATAATTTAAAGGGATGTCACAATGAGAATCCTTGTGCGACGAGTCATCACTCAGTTTACTTAGTCATTACTCAGTTTACTTGGTCATCACTCAGTTTACTTGGTCATCACTCGGTTTACTTAATCGTCACTCAGTTTACTTAGTCGTCACTCGGTTTACTTAATCGTCACTCAGTTTACTTAGTCATTACTCAGTTTATTTAGTCATTGCTCAGTTTACTTAGTCATTACTCATTTTACTTAGCCATTACTCAGTTCACTTAGTCATTACTCAGTTAATGGTTAATAATACTCCTTTGTTATTTATTCTTTATTTGTACAGCCACAATTTCGTTTCACCGTATGCTAACAAGTATAGCATAAGACAAATGTACAATAAAACCTCCTTTAAAAGTCACCTCCAAACAACGGTAACCTCCGAAGACCAGTCACATATCAATAGAAGCGATTATCATTAGTGATAACCTCCAAACAACGAATTCCGAACAATGGCCACCAAGTAGGAATCATGAAAAAAAAAATATTATTCAAATTTTCAAATTTGTCAAATATATCTGCAATCCACACCACATAGTCAAAAATGTGAAGAAAATTTACGAATTTTCTTGACGATATTTTCTTTCAAGGTACTCCATGGAAACACATGTTAATTTTGTAGTTTTTGGATACACACTTTTCTGTGTATATGGTGTCGCTATTTATGACCAGCCATCCCTATATTTCTTCTGCACAAACAACTACTATCCACTAGAAATCTGTTTTTGACAGTTCCGGTTCTTTATAAGTTGTCACCATTGAGTAGTGTCGTATATCTAATTTCGTCATTTGGACGCCAGTTTGAGATCACTATGGATTCTTCAAGGAAATTCTTAAGCCTAAAGGAAAAATTTAAAGTTATCCAGAATAGTAAAAAATATGTAAGTAGATAATAGTAAGAAAATTAGTAACGCTTTACGGTTGTAGAAGGTCAAAGATAAATGAGATTTTAAAAAATAATGCAGATTCTTTGCAACAGTCTTTTTGAAACGAAATGTAGGAAGAACAGAAATGAAAAAGTTGACAAAGTGCTGTTAAAGTAGCTTTATAACTGTATACCTGACAAATATGTACCCTGACGATCAATATACGCAAGGATGTTGCCAGGATTTAATTACGGGGATTAAAAGTGTTTTACAAAATAACGAATAAAGATGTTTCATCTTTATCGTAAAAGAAGAAATATGAATAGATCAATGACGTAAGAAAGGGAGGGCTGCGGAGGTTCAAGCCCCCCCATTGGATATCAAAACACATTATTTTCTCTAAGACCGCATCACATAATCTTCTTTGAGCCCCCACCTACCCTCATGAGTTTTGAATTGCTATGCTACTAAAATATAATAAATCGTAAAAAAGTAAATGAGAAAATACCAATTTTGCCTCCAAACATCACTGTAAATTTTAACTTGTAATTTTGTCATCAAATTATAATTTTTCAGAATTCCCCCTTTCAAAGAAAGTGGTTTCTATTTTATCCTTTTTTTAACCCTTAGAAGCCTTATTTTCCAAATTAAATTTAAAAATGTATTTATTGCAGTAGCCAGATAAATGGAAAAATAATAAAAAAATCACAATACTTATTTTATATATTTATTTCGAAAAAAAAGCAGGTATAAATTTTGATACTTTAGACATTAAGTCCATAAATATGTCGCACTAACTGTTTAAAAGTCCGGTAACAAATTTAAAACTTAAGGCATTTAAGGGTTCAAGTCTTCTCAAACTGATGGTCCGCAAAACGGGAGATCTTGTGATCAGAATTTTATAGTTCAAGGTTTGAGAGTTTTTTCTCCCCTCTTTACAAGTTTGACAAGTAAATACATATACGTATTTTTGCAGACCTATTACAAATTTTGTTTCGGGGGACTTGTCCCTAAGATCCCCCCCCCCACAACTCTGGATACGAGCATGAGAATACGTATTTTCCACAGATTAATTCGCAGTCTCCTTATTTTTCACTCCTTCAGTTGGCGCCATCTACCGGTGAAAATGAGTTCTTAATTCATACAAATTTCATAAAAGCGTTACGAAGAATCCACGTTTTCGTTTGAATCAAGGTTTCGTGGGGCATTATCAAGGGCGCTGAGAGCCAAAGCGGGCTCCGATGTTCCCTTCCTTGAACAGTGGCATAGATATTTTTTATTTTGGGGTAAGAAGGGTTGAACCCCCAAATGAACAAAAAGTAGGAAATAAGAACGCTTTTTTTTTGTGCTTATTTAAGTTGTTACTTAATGTTTTTTTTTCATTTTTAAATAAGAAAGCAAGAATATCGTATCAAAAATATTTTGTGGGCGGGGCCCCCAAAGCATAGGTCCTTGCCTGAACTGGGCCTTAGACGCCCCCACGGCTGCAGCCCCCGCTGCCCCCTTCTTGATCGATCCATGTGTTGATCGATTTTTTTTTTCTTTTTGAAATTTTAATTTTCCGTCTAATAAATTCTGTCTAATTCTGTGAAATAAAGCGGCACACATAGGGTGAGTAGGGGGAAGATGGGCATGGGGGAAAGACATGCACAGTGACGTCATTTCCCATGTACGCAATGCAAAGAACTGATGTTGGTATAATAGTGATGTACTTCAGTTCATGAGTTCGTTTCCGGGAGGAAAAGGCATTTCAACTTCAACTGTCAGGAGAGAAGTATTTTGTAGCTGTTCTAAAAATCAGCGTAAAGAAATATTTTTATAATTTTTATGCTTACTTCAGTAAGTTTTATTTCATATAATTATTCCGAAAGCGACATGAAACGTGTAGGGGAGGTTAATATGGCGTTTAAGTTAATTTGTGGTACACAAAAAGTGAGCGATGCGTAGCAAACCTAGTACGGCACGACACCCTAACTGTTAATTTCATATTATGGGTAAGACGAGCACAAAATTTGTATGTAAGATGGGCTCCCGAAGTAATATGTTGTTGGCATATTATTTTAAAAACCTTTAGTGTGTAGGCTTAACACTATGTTGTCAGGGATTGATGCATGTTTAGAAGGGGAGGGGGAGGACGTGAGAAGGGAGGACGTGAGAAGGGGCAAAACTCTGCGACTGAGATATTGAAAACTTTTAAAAATTAATTGTTAATATTTGTTTAGCGGTTTTTATGGCAAGAGTGCAATACATGGTTCCACAAAACTTGTGATGGAGCCAAAGGATTTAAAAACTTTGGATGCCAAGTAAGTTTATAACTAATGTGAACTGGTATGCCAATCTTAAACCTACGTGGGACCCATCTTACCCATACTATGGGTAAGATGAGCATTTTGCAATGCTTTCTTTTTTCTTTCGTTTTTTTTCATAAAAGTGGTTTGGCATACACTCAAAAAGTCTAAGTTTCAGTATCAATAAAGGTTCATTCTACAATATCACATACTGTTTGTACAAATTTATTCAATATATCAAGCTGCAGATAAGATACAAATAACTATGCTCATCTTGCCGCCCACTCACTCTACAAAAAGGGGAAAAAACGTCCAAGAGCAGACTTTTTGGTGAACAGCGTCGATAAAATAATATTTTTGCTCCCAACACAGTATAGTAAGTGTGGTTTCCGACATGATAACGCATTTTTTTTTTCAAATGTGAATTTTGCCCCTTATAAATGCAGTCTGGTCCTGTGAAATGAAGCAGCACGTATATAGAAAGAGGAAAAAAGTTTTAGGGGAAGCATTTAAAAATGCAATATCGGCAAAAAACGACCTCTTGTTTTCAACGAAGGGTAATAGGTACGATTTCGGACATGGAAACGCATTTTATTTTCTCAAATTTTAATTTTGAGTCTTATAAATTCATCTGGTTTTGTGAAGTGAAGTGAACCACATATAGAAAATGAAAAAACGTCCAGAAGCTGTGTCGGTAAAACCACATTCTGATTTCAACACTGGGTAGCAAGTACGATTCCCGACACGAGAACGCATTTTTTTTCTTTTATTTTTTAACTTTTTGTCTATTACATGGGTCTTCAACATTTTTTGGTCCGAGGACCAATTTTGCTTATTCTTGTTGGTTTGCGGGCCGCACTATTGTACCGGCAATATTAGGACTGAGCAGAGGTAGATCTGGGGGAGGGGGCGTAGTGGGTAATCCGCTTGGATTCGCTTTTGTTGTTTTTGTTTTTTTAGATCTCTATATTGCTTTCCCTCCCCCCCCCCGAAAATATTTTCTAGATCCACCGCTGTAACTGAATATACATATATTACAACGTAAAATACACATGGAAGCAAAAAACATTTACAATACTTTTAGTTGTTAATATATAAAGCGAAATCAAACCTTTTAGTGAGATTTTTAGCACTGTTTATTTTTAACAAGCCTGTCATATCTTATTTTTGACGTTGCAACCCTAAGAGTGTTTTTAAGGTAGACGTCTGTTCAGGGGCGGGCACAGACTTCCAGTTTGAGGATAGAATTTGCCATGGTCTTGGAATAACACCCTTCATTTATCATGAAAGTTGGAATTTTTTACAGTGAAAAAATATATTTTGGGGTGTCATAATCCGTGTGACCCCCATCCGTGCCCTCACTTTCGTCGATTGGTTGGGAAGATGTTCTTATCGATTTATTTAGAATAGAATTCAGTGAGTCGTAAGTTGAATTTTATTTTAAAATCACTGTTGCACTGCAAATCAATAAAACTACCTTTAATATCGATATACGCGTGTTTAGTTCTCTAGCAATAAATGTGAACAGAATAAAATACATAGACTTAAGACTCACAGGGAGTAAGGAGTGTATTCTTTTTGTGAAACAATTCGTATTTTTTCATGAGCCAGCGGGCCGTAAAAAACATGTCGGCAGGCCGCAGGTTGAATACCCCTGGCCTATTATATGCATCTGGTTCTGTGAAATAAAGCGAGTCATATATAGAAACAGGAAAAATGTTCAAGTGCAGGCATTTTAAGAAACAGCCTCGATAATACCGTCTTTTGTTTTCAACACAAGGTAGCAAGTACGGTTTCGGACATGGGAATGCATTCTTTTTTGAAAATTTTAATTTTCCTCATAATAAATGCAGTCTCGTTCTGATAAATGAAGCTGTATCGATACAGGAAGGGAAGAAACCTTCAAGATCGGACATTTTACAATGGGGGATCCAGGAATATTTCAAGGGAGGGGAGATTTGTTTCCGATTCCTATTTTTAGCCAAGTGTCCAGTACTTTTCAATTCTTTTTCCATCATATAATCCATGCTCAAGGGGAGGGAGGCGATCGCCTCACTTCCCCACCAGGATTCGCTAGGATCCCTAGGCAGTTCAGCAGATCGGCTCCCCAACTAATTGCGTTTGATGACAAATTATGTTTATTATATTATTTAAGTTTTGCGCCCGGGTATTCGTCCCCTTACCCCTCTACATTTCACCGACCCTGGTTTCCAGAGTAGAAACAATATTACGTCATTTATTGAGATACACCAATATTGCGAACCTGTCTTTGGCAGTAATATAAAAGATTACATCAGAGTAATTCTTCGACAATATTTCGAAAAGTGGCATTAGGGAATACGCTTCCATTCTAATCATTGGCGCCAGCAAGGTGGGTCGATGGGGATTGTAACCCCCATTGCGATGTTTTGTGTATAAACATATGAATATATGGAGCCAAGTCGGCACCCTCCCATTACCATGATAAGCCTGTAACCCACTTCTATGAACTTTCTGCTCACGCTCATATTTCTGCAGCAGGCCTGATTTCCGCACACTTTATTCTCCTCCGAACTTATCCCATATATGCTGTAAGGGGACTGAGATGACTTGTCATCATATAAGACTCCCTACGTCACATGATCAAGGCCCTACAGGTCAGTCGAAACATTAAATGGCCATTATTCAAATCATGGCATATGCAATTGATGTTGCTTTTGGTCATACTATTTTATTGGCACAAATAGCTTCCTATCGTCATATAGTATTACCAGGTTGACAAGGCATAATATCAAATTGACTTTTGTCAAAGCACTTTTGTCCACCACAATCAATGATTTTACTATGCCACACGTAAAACATCCTCATCCCACCCCCGAAAAAAACATTGTCACCTCCAAACGTATGAATGGGAATCAGGGACGTTTCTGGGAGAGATGCAAAAGGTGCCTCTGCACTTTCCACGGCGACCGTGGACTATTTATTTCATATATTGCCTTTGATATTGGTTATCAGAGGAAATACGTCAAGGATCTTTGTTTTATTTTACAAAAATAAAAATTATAAAATATTTCTCTCTTGCGTGATAACGGTTTAGAATTATAAGCGTGTACAATAACCAACTAAGTTGGCAGGAACTCTTCGTTCACGAAAAGAAGTCCGATGGAACAGTTAGAAATAACGGGAGGTGACGTTACAAACGGCCTATCCCATTACAGCAGAGGAGGAGGACTCCAATTTCAGAACTCGATTTTTTGGCGCTGACAAACGTTCACCAAAAAGCCAATTCTGAAATCGTAGTCCTCCTCTGCTGTAATGAATTAGGCCGTTTGGGACGTTATCCCCCCCTTTATTTATAACTGTTCTATCGGACTTCTTTTCGTGAACGAACAGTAGGTCCTGTCAGGGCCTGATCACAGCAAAAGGTGTCCAAAGCCCGGATTTTGGGACTAGATTCTATTCTGAGCATGTGCGTGGACCACGCACATGCGCAGAAGGATTGTTCACCGTGCAGTTCCCACTCCTGCTAGAGTCTAGTCCCAAAGCCCGGGCTTTGGACGCCTTTGCGGTGATCAGGCCCTGGGTCCTGCAGTGGTGTCGTTCACCTAGCGTGCAGTTACCTCGGGCTTGACCTCCAATTGTGTAAAAAAAAATATGAACGCTTACCAACTAACTGCTCACCATAACCCGGAGGATGCTTCTGTAGGCCTTGAAATATTTTGATTACTCAGAAAACCGTAGGTACCGGCTAGGTATTACCCCCGTGCTATTACTCACATAAAGATAGAAAAGGAACACTGTTTATTTAGAATTCTTAATTAAATAATATAAAATTATCTCTGTTATTGGTTATCAGTTTTACATAATTATCTTTATGTGAGTAATTAATAAGATAATTATTAAATTATCTTTATATGAGCAACTGTGTTACTCACATAAAGATGAAAAGAAAGCACTGCCTATATAGAATTCTTAATTAATTAATATTCGTCTCTATTTTTTACCGATATTAGATAATTGTCTTTATGTGAGTAACTAATAAGATAAATATTAAATTATCTTTATATGAGCAATAGTGTTACTTACATAAAGATAGAAAAGAAAACACTGCCTATATACTGTGCATTCGCGCTCAGTTGGCGCGTGATACCGTTAGCAGACGGGTTAGTCCATTGCAGTTTAGGGAAGGCCGTCTTGGAGGAACTGGTTTTTCCCACATGAAAAACCAGTTTCGGCAAGACGCCCTTCCCTAAACTGCAATGGACTAACCCGTCTGCTAACGGTATCAGGCGTCAGGTCTGCGCGAATGTAAAATAGAATTCTTAATTAAATTATCTCTATTATTAAATTATCGATATTACATAATTATCTTTAT
>QLNU02014802.1:58135461-58161990 GCA_006491805.2 Dysdera silvatica
CTTCTCTTCCACAATCTTCTATCCAATGCCTCTTCTCTACTCCATCCATACTCTTCCAGATCTTCGGTCACTTTATCCTTCCATCTCAGCCGTGGTCTTCCCCTCTTCCTCTTACCCATTACCACCAACTTATCCAATACCTTTCCCACATATTCCTCATTTCTCCGCTCCATATGCCCAAGCCATCTTAACCTATGTTCTTGTATTTTTTTCCCTATGGGTCCAACCTTGACCGTACCTCTAATTAGGTTATTCCTTATTTTATCCCTCCTTGTAACGCCCTTCATCCACGTCATTGTGTCTTACTGTATTGTAATACATAAATCTATATGACATACGATTTGCACCCCCCCCCCCTTCTTTGAAAACTCTGCATTGCTGGAGCCAATAACAATAAAGCTGACCTCGTTGACGCATATTAGGAATTCTCAAACTGCGCGTCCCGAATTTCGGTCAAGCACACCGCGACTAATATTTTATGCAGCATGTTATGTAAAAACATTTTATAACATGTGATTGTACATTTTCGTATATTGGGGATCTGTGGGTCCAAAAAAGTTTGAGATCTCTTGCACTAAACTATAGGGTGCACCAAAAATTCGTAAAAATTTTCAAAAATCATAAAAAAAAAGAACAAATAATGATAAACAAGTGCGGTTTGCACGAAAATTTTTCTAAGAAATCAGATTTTTTTTCAATAGCAGAAATAATTTATAGTTTAGTTCAAAAAATCACCTACAAATGGTGCTGAAAACTCCAAAAGACAATGGACAGGACAACTGTGCATTCCATCGATTTATTATTGCAACAGTTGTTCAATATGACCTCCAAAACATTGTATGACAGAACTAAGGCGAACAAGACATGTGGACATTTCTCGTCTTCAGTTGTTTCACTGTACGAAATTTTCGCAACGCAGTGGCTTCTAATTCAACATTCAGGTAGAAGAACTTCATAAGCAACGCTTGATCTGGCAACGATGACATTCGCAAATTATGCAGTACTGTTGGATTCTAATAAACAATCCACATTCATCCAGGTCTTCTATTTCATACTTCTGTTGAATACCTATCAGTATCAGCGTCGTCTACAGGTGACTTTTAAACTAAATATTTTTTGTGACTAAAAAGGAAAATCCAATATTTCTAGAAATCCTTTCGTACAAACTGCACTTCTTTATCCATATTTGTTACTTTTTTTTTATTATTAATTTTTAAAGTTTTTACGAACTTTTGACGCACCCTGTATTTCACGACGTTATTCATAATCTTAGGCGTAGGGGGTAGGTTATATGGGGTCCGTGAAGCACGATACCCCTCCCCCAATAAATTGTAATAAACTGCGATTTTATATTTTTTTTTAATGTATAAATATACGTCATATGTATTGCCAACCTCACATAGTTTTGAAACCTCTACAACGATGAGTGGTCCTTTTCCATTACGCAAAACGACGATAAAAGTAAGAATTATTGTAAAAAAAAAAATAACGATGAGAGAAAATCATCGAAATCTACATTCTCAGCAACTAGAAAACCATTACGTATTCACGCACTGCCTACTAAGATATTTCTCTTTCCAAGCCAAGCCTTTGACCCATCACAACCGGGTTCAAGTCACCCCATTTGAAGTAATAGCGCTTTACCCAAAATTCCAAAGAATGGCAAATAACGATGCTATTACGGGCAAGAAATGCCCATGAAATTACCAAAAATAATAACAGATATGCGTCATTGCGTTCCAGCTATTGTTTCTGACGTCTGTAGCAGCTTCCCTAAGAGATGCGAGCTCGTTGAAGTAGAACAATGAAGAGGTGTTGCCACTCAACTCGTGGAATGTAAATGAAATACAATAAAGAAATACTCCTTGTTATTTTTCCTATTGTTCAAGACATATGGAGGCGACGCAATCCACGTATTTTGAACGGATACAAATATACAGTGGTATATTTGTATCGGTGACGAATATTATAACTGTACTGTAAAGGGCGATCAATTGGCAAATGAATTCAGTTTAGAAAATATGCAAACAATTGTTCAGTATTTTGACAGTTGTAAAAAAAATAAATTCCAGAAAACAAACAGGAGATATCCAACAGTAAAATACCCTACTTATATTTCGAGGTTTAGAAAATATATATCAAATATGGGCACAAATATAGAAAAGTATAAAATAATAAAAAATGAAATGTTAGCCAGATTTACAAAAGCTAGGGAAAATTATTTACCTGTTCATGATATAGATTTGAAAAGATGGGCGATCCTGAAATGCCAAGAGTTAGGATTTGAGGATTTTAAATGTTCCAATAATTTTAAGAGCCAAAACAAAATAGTTGTGCAGAAAGTAACAAAATATATCACTCAGAATAAGGGGAACATAGAATTTATTTTGCATACGAGAAATGTTACTGCTAATATTATCCCCCAACAAATTTTTAACTCTGATCAAAGTGGTTTTAATTATTTTCTTCCAAATTAAAGGCAGCTATCGCATAAAGGTGAAAAACAGACATTTTCTTTAATAGGGTCTGATTTTGGCAGAACACATTCATATACAATAATGACAATAATACCAATGAATGGGGAACTGACAGGGAAAATGTTACTTCGTTTAAGAGAAGCTGCGGGAAAGTTTAGCCAGACTGTCAAAAAGAATTTATTTCAACCTCCAAACTTATATATTACATGCTCCAAGTCGGAAAAAATGGACAAAATCAAAATGAGAAAGTGGGTAGAATGTTGTATGAAACCCATCATGTCTCCTCCTTCCTGTGTTTTACTAAACTCATGGACAGGTAGTACAGACCCAAACACTTATTAAGATTTTCCGGAAAATTGTATATCCTTGCAAATACCCCCCAAAGCAACATCCCTCATACAACCGCTGGATGTTTATTTCTTTCGACAATATAAAAAATTTGTACAAAAAAATAATCAACAGAATAGCAATCGATGAAATGGATATTGACATACGACATCGAAATGAGATAATAAAAATGCATTCTTTGGTTCACAATCAATTACAGTCTAAAAAATATCGCTTTATATTACAATATGCTTGGTTTAGGTGCTGTTATAGCGATCATGATCCCGGAAAATTCAAAAATGTTGAGGAAATTTCTTTTGAAATTGAATATAACAATTGTAGCCGAGATAATTGCAAAAATCTGTCATTCTTAAAATGGGCCCATTGTGATCAATTGCTTTACTTCACTCTTTTCTTTTTTTGTACTGTAACACTTTCAGGACTTTCCTGAGATGTACACAGTTTAATTTTTCTCATTTTTAATTAGTGTGGTATAATTCATTTTATTGCATATATTTTCAACAAGGACGGGTTTGTATATGGATTCTAAGAGGAGATCAATTAACTAATTTTTGTACAAGTTTATTTTTGTAATTAGTAAACACGCTGAATTTTTAATTAAGTAACTAATGATAAGATAATCATAACTAAGGAAAGGTATGTAAAGGTAATGTAAGACCATCATAGATAAGACGAGGTTTGAATGAAAGCTCAGAATTACTATTACAGGTTTGTTTATTTTGATTTTTTTATGACGCAAGAGCATCTTGCATTACTGCATCTTGGCTATACTGCTCCAAGTGACAGGGCTTGCGGATTATATTTTTGGAGACTTACAATTCCTATGTTGAAAACTTCTACTTCGTACAGAGAAAGGCACTGCGGTGGTGTAGTGGTAACGCGTTCGACTGTCGTGCGATTATCTTAGATTCGACTCCCAGCTACCAAAAAAAGAACGACTAACTACTCACCGTAGTCAGTGGTTTGTTTCTCAGAAGTGTCGGATTTACGTATAGACCAGATGGCCCCGCAAAAGCCTTTAAAAAAAGCCTGGTATTATTTAAGTTATTATAACCCTGTTTATATATATATAATTGTCCCAGAAGTTTTCATAAGGCTGAATATGGAAATACTAAACTGTAAAGAAAAACTTACAATCTGTTGACTGAATATTGCAAGGGCCACTTTTTTTAGGGGCCCATTCTATCTTTCCAGTCTGGAGCCTAGAAAAACCTTAATCCGGCACTCTTCCCTAGGCCTTAAATGGCCCATTCTGTCTTTTCAATCTGGGGCCATGAAAAACCTTTATCCGGCACTCTTCTCTAAAAGATAGAATGGGCCTCTTAAAGGCCTAGAAAAACCTTAATCCGGCACTCTTCCCTAGGCCTTAAATGGCCCATTCTGTCTTTTCAATCTGGGGCCATGAAAAACCTTTATCCGG
This sequence comes from Dysdera silvatica, assembly GCA_006491805.2. NCBI lineage: Eukaryota > Metazoa > Arthropoda > Arachnida > Araneae > Dysderidae > Dysdera > Dysdera silvatica. The sequence continues at coordinate 58,139,707 of QLNU02014802.1, forward strand.
CACTCTTCTCTAAAAGATAGAATGGGCCTCTTAAAGGCCTAGAAAAACCTTAATCCGGCACTCTTCCCTAGGCCTTGAGGCGGCTAGATTACTCGGAAACTGCAAATCCCCGGACATCATGACCTTTGCTGGCCTTGCAACGTAGAACAAACGAAAAATTTATACAGAAAATTTTAAAATTCGCTTATTACCTATTCATTATCAACAAAGAATGTTTATTACTGTTACCTGTACTAATGTAACTAACCTAAGGTTCTGGGGTTTATAGCCTTACAACATTGCTCTGGCCAGTGTCTTTCATTCCTTTACAATTTTCGTTTTTTTTAGCGGAGTCTAGAATTTTTTCTAGGGAAATAAGCCACCACGTGGCCCGACACAACCATATAGGTGAACTAGGCGGCCGCCTAGGGCGTCATCACAACATTTTTTTTTTTTTTATTAAAAATACTTAACGCTGTAGGAGGATTGAGATAAACTTGGCGCTAAATAAATGGAACTGAATGCATTGTTTTCGCTCGAATGCATTCATCAATATTGATTTTTACATCTCTCTTTTATCCATTTTTTCCATACCCTCAACTTTTTGCTTTCTTACATTAACAAATTGTCCTCTATCCAATTTGCACGTTGTATAGCGTAGCTTGTTTTCAGTACGGCTTCAATGGCGTGTGCAGTACCGTTGCCGCAATTAGACGCTCGGAGGAGGCGTTTTTCTTCTTGATATCTTTGTGCATGATTCCAATTGTGAATCACAATTTTGTGCTTCAACAGCAAAATCACAGATTTCTTTTTGTTTTTTATCATTTATTTGTGCGTTATGAGATAAGCTGTGATTATCCAGAAAGGAATTTTGAGAGAAAATCACATTTTTTTATAAAAATTCCGTCGTTATATGCGGTTGGTCGTTATAATCGGCGCTCGTTATAACCGACTTCCACCGCATTTTTATGGATTGGAGGATCTCTAATCCCCCCCCCTCCCCGTGGATACGCCACTGAATTGTCATACTTCCTTTTAGCATGAACTCTAATAAGAGGCCGGAATGTGGCGTATTTTTTAGCTTTTCGATTTTTGGAAGATGTATTGAGGTATCGATATTCTTACGGGGGGGAGGGGGGGCGAAATGGTCATTTGACTAGGGCGGCAAATTTGCTTACGCTGGCCCTGGCCGCCACTAGTTAAGTCCATGTTTTTATTTACAATTTTTTTTATTAAAAGTTATAAATAGTCTGGAAGATGAAGCGTATGTGGGTTCTCAAGTCATGCCTCTTTATCCTCTTCTCACTGTGACGTATATTTTTATGACGTCACAAACCTCTGACGTCATCGATTCTTTAGCTGTGAGTCACTGAAGCTACGCAAGCATGTGATACTTAATCGCTTAAAAGCATTTAGTTCGCACTTTTAGAGAAATTCGTTTGTGAGTTAACGGAAAAAAAAAAATACCGTGGATATCAGTACTGTCTAACAAATTCGTTATCACAGTCGCTCCTTAACCATTCCCCACGAAAGGAGCCAGTTCTGTCTCGAATTCAATTGCCACTCCTGTGTTCTTATCTAGCCCCTGCATTAGGACCTACATTTCCCAGTTGTGTGTCCTTCATCCTATGGAATTCAGAAAGATAGACATCCTACAAAAAAAACCAATGTAGGATCCTTTGCAACATTCCCTTCTCCAAAGGTCATTTGCGTCGTCTGCTAGCGTCCTTGATGCCAGATTCTGATATACAATTTCTTCGCATTGTGTCAAAAAAATCCTAAATCGTCTGCTTAAAAAAGTTAATGGTGCATTGACATTTCCTTGAAGCCGTTAGTGTTGCATTACACTTCGGGTTATTGGAGAGGGAAAATCGCGGAAAGAGGCTGGATGTGTGGTAACCCAGTCGAGGAAAAATTACCACGATCTGATGAAAGTGGTAGTTATTCGGGAGAAATGTGTCATCTGTGATATTTTAATTTAAGAAAATAATACTACAGCTTTCATGCTTTCTTACTGCCTTCGAAATTTGTATTCAGTTTTTAATGAACGCATTTTTCCACCAGATATTAAATTATGACTTAATTCAAGGATTTATTGGAATTGTTGTCCCTACGTATATCTTCCCGCTTCCTACATTAAGCCAAACACTGAATATTATTCAGTTTATTTTCCTGCCTTCTCAGTAACGCCGAGGAGATGAGCTCTAACGTTAATGTCAATCAATTTTTTGCAGGGGAGTTAAGGAAGCGCGACGGATAAACGTTTTTTGGTTTTTTTTGCGATTGTTTGTTTGTTTGGATGTTTTATGGCGCAAGAGCATCTGGGCTATACTGCGCCAGTTTGGCGATTGTGCTTGCTAAATTTAATAGCAATGGCAGGTTCTGTGCAAACTCGATAAACAAAAGTGTCCGCATTGCTTCCCGTACCCTATTTTGATTAATAAACTGTTCCGAGTTAAACTAGTGTAACAATGTCTAGGGATCACTTTTTCAGCGTTAGACAGTACCTACCCCTGCCTGAATTCAGTTATTTGACTAATGGTTGCTGCAGTTTACGATGTTTATGAACTGGCCATTGCCATTCACTATCACTTCTCGCGGTATTCTGGTTCAAAAATATTGCTCTATAGCAGGATTGTCCAACATACGGCTCGCAGACCACAATCCGGCCCGCTGACAACTGTTTGAAATAAAAAAAAAAGTCCAAACCAAAATTTTTATTTTTCAGAAATACAGAAAAACCGCGGGAACAGCATGGGTGATCCCTTGACATATCGCAAGTGAATAAACTCCGAAGGGAGGTTTTTAGTAAGCAATCGAGTAATTTATTTTTATTTATTTTTTTTACGAATTCGTTGGCCCGTGAGATCCGTGAAAATTCTTTAAGTGGCCCGCTACCCAAAAAGGTTGGACAACCCTGCTCTATAGGCGCTGGCTTAAATATTGGAGAAAATGGCTTAATGCAAAATGGTTCGCGTTTTTCCTTTGTAAATAGGGTGTGCCGATATTTATGTGCGTATTAGCTACGTCAAGGAAAAGTTGGCCTAATTAACTGTTTTTTCTATGCAAATAAGGAGAGCTCGGAAGCCGAAACAGCAAGTTATTTTGAGGACCGGAAAATGGTTAACAGGTGCTTTCTATCCAAAGCAGGTGGTGGTTGTTCTCTTTCGCGAAACACTTTCTGCTGCTCTACTTTCGATGGTCTGTTTATCCAGGAAGAGCGAGTTGTTTCTAGAGACCTGCAAAACACTCTCAGTAAATCATTGTCTATTTTTCTTGTGTTCGTCGTAGTTAGTTAGTACTACCGTGTTAGTACTCTCGATTGAAGATTTGGCGGTATGTGCAACAAGTTTTGGCTTTCGTATCAGCGTGTAACCATCACAAGTAAACTTGGAGTCATTGGCATGAACTTGTGGAAAATACAGCCAACATGACTCATTCATTGATAGCTTCTTTATGTTGACAGAGGAAGTTAGTTGGATTTCTTACAGTGTAGTAGCAAAGGCCATACATGGCCAAAATAATTGGAAAAGGTTATGGCACGGATATAGTGATGTAACAAGGTGAGGAAGGCGAAGACCTACTTGGTACTGCAAATGGATGTTGCTGCGAATAGAGACGTCAACTACTGAGAACAAGTTGACTTGTAGAACAAGATTGTCTGTTCAGCTGGAACAGATGTGTTTATTATGCCTCTCCCGCACGCTGATTAGAGAGGGAAAATTCCATTCCTTACCCCCCACGAACAATGATTATAAAAGGAGATATCTTGCTCTCATACTGATCACTAAAAACGCAATTTATATGCGTTCATCTGAACACTAATCAGATGAAGAGCAAATTGCACATCTTTCCCCTCAGAATTGTCAAGTTACACTTGCTAAAAGATGCAAATTACATTTGATTCTCTGATCTTAATTGCGAGGGGATGCAGATTGAATGCTTTAACCCCGGCATTAATCACAAGAGATAAGGTCGAAGTTTATGACTTGTTGTTGGTATTGCTTTTCATTGTTAAACCTTTACAAATCAGGGGTGTAGCTACCATAGAGCAAAAGTAGGTAAAGCCTTATGAGTTGGGGGGCCCCTTCACTCAAATTTTGGGCCCCCCCTTCTATTAATAAAGGCAGGAGACCCAAAATGATTACTTGCCCGAGGGCCCAAAAGAATCAACTACGACAAAGAAAAGCTGCGGAGGAAAACATTTACAATTTTATTGAAACGCTTACATGCACTTCAATTAATACATAAGTTAATGTGTCTTCATAAAAACACACGAATAATTAAAAACCAAATAATAAGTATATTCGTTTAAAGTAAATTTTGGATGATATTACAGCTACTGATTCGTTTCAATCATTAAAACTTCGAGCTTTGAAACAATAAACGGTGGTTAACTTTAGTGGGTTGCAGAAGAACATCAATTTATAGAATTTGTGTCCATTTTGCATTGGAACATTGGGGGAATGATGCGATGCATCTAAACCAGAGTTTCGCAAAGTGTGGTCTATAAACCACTGGTGATTCGTGGCGCCACCATTATACAACCGTTATACGGCACCACCTTTACACAATTCGAAGAAAGGCTGGTCCGTAATGAGTGAAAATTCAAGGCTGGTAATAATATTTCTAAAAGCCACATCCTCGCACATGTGTAAGTAACTTAAGAAATCTGTATTGGGTGATAATTGAGTGATAAACCTGATACTGGATGCTTTTAATGTTTTATTAAGAATTCACGGAACAAAGTTAGTGGACAGTTGAGCCTAATATCATTAAATTTTGGCAATCTTAGCTTCAGAAAATACGTTTTTCAATTTCCTCCCCAGGGAAAATTGCTTGACCTTGCCACTCTTCCGGTGGTGCGCTAAAGTTCAAGAAGGGTTTAAAATGGTTCGTGATCAACTTGAGTTCGAAAAACGCTGGTCCAAAGGATAGCTGTTATATCTGCTTTTACTTCCGTAAAAAACATGCAGGTACACCATCACAGAAAAGTTAAGACTTACGTACAACATCAGAGAAACAAATCCTTCTCAAAGAGAAGACGAACTAACTGTCAGAAGACTCACATACAACTTACTTAAAACAAACAGTCAGCTTTACTGCAATCTGTTTCCAATAAGAACTATGTCACGCGCTAACGATTACATCCGCTGATCTATCCACAATGATAGCTCCAAAACCCTGTTAACACGACCACGAATAATGTCAAAGGTGGATTTACCTCTTTGCAAATCATCTGTTCTCAGGTCTTGCTCAACTTTTGAACTCTCTCTTTTTTTCTTCTATTTCTCTCTCTCTCTTTCTCTCTCTCTTCCTTGGAAAGGATAGTCTCTTAGTATCGTTTCAAAATGCAGAGAGTGAAATAAATATCTGTATCTATCATAATGTTTAAATTATTAATTAAAAATGTCAAATAGTTTTTAATTGAGCCGTATATGTGTATATTTGGGGGCGTATATTTCGCAGGTTTAAGGCCCATGTTCTTTGGGTTAATACCTGATGAAGTTGATAAAGCATGAAACTTATGTGTTGGTGATTAACCCCTTAAACTGGATACTAAAAGAAGAAGTCCCTCTACAAATTAAAGAATGGATTAATGATTGATTGGTCGGAAGTACAGGCAAATGTTCTTCTCTGCGATCTTACGTAGTTCGTATATACTTGGAATGGTTTAGTGGTAAATGCCTTTAGTTATCATGTAAATATTGCCTGGAATTTTTTTTCCAGGTGTACTCATCGTCTGCTGGATATTTTCCACAACTCCATAATCCGCGTTTTGGCTAAGCATAGGGGATTGGGGGTTCCATTTTATATCATCTTTCCTTGAGCCGCGAACGGAAGAAAGTGTTTCTTCTACGATTTGTTTGGTTGACAAATGTCCGTTCTTTCTCTTCGATGCTTCGCTTTCTTCATTAAATTCACAACACTTATAACGTTGCTTCATTCTTTAAATCATTATTCCTGTAGAAGCGAATATCTGTTGGCAAACAATGCGAAGTGTGCTCAACTATTTTTGAAATTTCCAGCTATACTTATAGTCCGTTCGCGCAGACCTGACGCCTGATACCGTTACCAGACGGGTTGTTCCATTGCAGTTTAGGGAAGGGCGTCTTGCCGTAACTGGTTTTTCCCGCGCGAAAAAGCAGTTCGGGCAAGACGCCCTTCCCTAAACTGCAATGGAACAACCCGTCTGGTAACGGTATCGGGCGACAACTGAGCGCGAACGCACTACACAATTTTACGCTGTTGAAGCTCTCCGTAATTACTTACTTTGTACTTAAAATATAACCCCATTAATTTATTACAATTAATATACAGTAATATCCCTTAACAACGTAGATTAATGGCTATTTATCGACGGTATTTTGTGGCCCTGGCAAAGGCCTCTCAAAAGTACAATTATTCCGATTAACATCCTTTTCTCTTTAAAGGACTTTTTTCTTTGCCTCTTGAAAGTCGTTAATTGGAAAGTTTGTCGACGGAATTTTTCGGCCCCGGCCTCACAGAAGCACGGAAATTCCGATTAACGTCCTTTTCTGTTTAAAAGACGTTTTTTCTCTGTCCCTTGGAAGTCATTATTGGAAGAATTTATCGACGGCATTTTGCGACCATGGCAAAGGCCTCACAGAAGTATATATATTCCGATTAGCGTCATCTTTCGTTTAAGGAACTTTTTTTTCTCTGCCCCTTAGAAGTCGTTAATGGAAGAATTTGTGGCAAAGGCCTCGCAGAACTACACATTCCGATTAACGTCTTTTTGTTCATCGATGCTTTTTCCCCCTGTCCCTTGGAAGTCATTAATGGAAGAGTTTATCAACGGAATTTTGAGGCCCTGGCAAAGGACTCACTGGAGTATAGATTCCTATTAGCGTCCTATTTTGTTTAAGGACGTCTTTATGTCTGTTGGAAGTCATTAATGGGAGAGTTTACTGTCATTATTTGCGTTTTATGGCGCAAGGACAGCCCAGCTCCTACTAAGCTAGGATTTATAGTTTTCAATGAGTCGAAATTTCTTTCGCTTATGGAATAAAACCCCGGAGTACAAATCGATACAGGGGCAGTGATGTAGAAAGTGGGGCCCAAACCCTTTGGATATCGAAACACATTTTCCCTAAGGCCGCATCATATGATCATCTTCAAATCCACTTGAGCCCCCTATAACCACTTCAGCGCCCCCGTGAGTTTTGAATTGCCACGCCATGGGGTGGGGGGCACAGTAAACGATGACTACTTGATGTAACGGTTCCAGTAGAACCAAACTAAATTATTCGTGTAGTAGCCAAACGCGTTTAAACCACATCACTACAGGTCACAGTATATTTGAAGCAAATGAACAGTCACGTTATGGGCGAAGGGTACAGTAAACGATGACTGCTTGATGGAACAGTTCCAGTAGAACCAAACTGAATTATTCGCGCAGTAGCCACACTCGTTTACTGCAGGTCACAGTATGTCTGAAGCAAATGAACAGTCACACTATGAGGGGGATGCGGTAAGCGATGACTATGATGGAACAGTTCCGGTAGGGTAAACTGAATTATTCGTGTAATAGCCAAACGCGTTTACATCATATCACTGCAGGTCACAGTATGTTTGAAGCAAATAAACAGTGGTAATAGAAAAATGGTGGTTTACTTGCTCAAGCCCCCATTGGCTATCAAAACAGACTATTTTTTCCCCCAAGATCGCGAATTTATTGTCCTTAAAACTATTTGAACCCCCACCCTCCATAATTTTTTAATTGCTGCGCTACTGGGAATGAATGTAATTTTTAATGGTTTATTTTTATTTCATTTGATTTCTACAAACACGACTTGTTCATTTATTCTGTCAATATCGAATGTTGAAACGTCACATGCTTACATGGTATCACTTCCTGGAAAAACATCCAGGAAAAGAAAAAGAAAGCAAGAAAGAAAATACATTTCAATCATATTTTTTATTAGAGACCACTCTTTTTTTTTTTCCAATTCACTGGGTGACCTTGCGTGTTACCTTGAAATGGCAAAAGACGGCATTAAAGTCAAGTTATGTCGCAGCGAAGAATTCAAACAGAATTTATTTGTCAGTTGCGAGGGTACGCCCCTTCACGTGACACGTAAGCTCATGTCATATAACAATAAACTCGTGTCAAATTGCAGACGCTAACATTGGTAGTTTACTGAGCTGGAAGCCCACGTCATGCTTTTTTTTTACTCTTCCTTTTTTTTTTGACTGCTTAACAACTGAATACCAGCACATAATCTGTACATTTCCTAACGTCTCTTGGAAGTTAATGTTATTGTATATACCCGGCCTATAGCCAAGCCGGCGTCATCAGGGGCGCGGCTCCAGTTGCCCCATGCTTGTGCCCCATCGAGTTATTTATATATATAGAACAATCACCGGGTGTCCTGTGCCTTTTACGCCCTTTACCTGGCACCAGTTGCCCCCTTCATCTTGGCTACAGGCCTGGTATATACTTTTGTGTATATTGACATAAATATACACAAAAGTATATTGTGTATATTGACATAAATATACACAAAAGTATATTGTGTATATTGACATAAATATGCACAAAATTATATTGTGTGTATTGACATAAATACTGCATTCGGTTTATAAGAATTGTCTGTATTTACTGGTTGGATAAACTCCAGCTGCACATGTCAAAATGTGTCGAATTGGTCCGGCCACTAACCTTTAGTCTCTCATTGATGAGAATCGAAAAATTTGCATCTATGACATGATTTTGACCATCTGATATTTACATCAGGCAGGAGCGGACTGACGTCTTCCCGGGCCCCAAACTAAAAGATTGTTTTTTTCATCATTTACATATAGTTTAGGTTTCGTGAAGTTTGTAACTAAACTTAACGTTCTGTAAAGCTTGTTCCTCAGATTGCGTTTTATTTTCATAAAATGTAACAAAGATTTTCGACATCGTCTTTGATCTTAAGAACGAAGACAATATATAATATATTAAACGCTCTACAGCTGCCCTTGGGTTTAGTCGCCCAGGTGCAGGGGCAGGTTTTGCACCCTCACTGTGAACGGCCCTGTGTGTATTACTCAGTTTCATTAATTCATTTGAGACCCTGCAATGGTGCAGTGGTAACACGCTCGCCCCTAGCGTGCAGTTATCCCGGATTCGACTCTCGAATCTGCCAAAAAAAAACAAAGTTACCGACTTACTGCTTACAGTATTCCGGGGATTGGTTTCCTAGGTTTTGAGAGGATCCCTCGGAAACCTATAGATCCCGGCGCAGCATGGCCCTTGCGTCGTGAAACCAGAACAAACGTTTCATTTGAACACGAGACGTTAGGAAACGTACATACAATAAAACTAGAACTTCCTGAAATCGAACACGTAAATGACATTTTTCTTTTACTTGATTGCAATTGGCATTGAACAGAGTCTGAATATTGTGACGTCATTCCTTGTAGCAATAATTAATACTAACTGGTTTATAATACTACCTACGTAGTATTAATTGGTTCTTGGATGCAAACGAGTTATATAAGGTGTGTCAATAGTTTTCGTTCTAAAATATACCACAGTAATATATAAAATCCGTAAAAAATATACCACCTGCTTTTTGTTTAAACACTGCGAATGTTGTTAAACACAACTTTTATATACTACCATAAAAACGTGTAAATAATGTTATCATGTATGATAAATTAATAATAGATAAAAGTGGTATGAAAAATGTATCGTTTTGGAAACAGCTATTATCTAGCTAAATGCGGCTATTTTGGGGAATCGACTGCAGGATGAAATACGTTCGAAATGGAAGACTGCTTTGAGAAAAGGCCATGAAAACACAACCGTGTGTTTTACTGGTTCTGGTTTATTAGAGCTGCTTCTTTCATGGCTGCCAAAAGTAGTTTTTCTGGGAATTTAAATTGGGGGGGTCAGTGGGGGGGGTGGTGATAAAAACCGGACATCGCTTGAAGATGCGCAAAATCCATCACCACGACATAAACCTGTTTTTAGTGGATGATGTCTCTGTCTTTCCATTAAGGCTCCATTGCTAAAAGAGTTGATACAAGGGGCTATTCTCTTCCCACATCGCCCACGCTCAATCGCGCAGCATTCGTCGCTGGACCGTTCACGTTAATTTGTGACGTTTGAAGAATAGCTGTGTGGGCGTCTTTATATATATATATATATATGTAGTTCAACTCATTTTGGACGTGCTGTCAACTTGGCGCCAATTGGTGAATTTGTTTTCAAGTCCATCTCACTCTTTAAGTTGAATTTTTAGGGTCGTTGTAACTCCTTCGGAAGCCTTGGACCCGATTACTATTTTTTGGAGTTTTCTGAATGCCACACTTGAATTATGCTCACTTTTATAGAATATCTTTTAATTTTAAGTACCTGTGCATTTCGCATTTTATGTTTTAAAATGTTTTAGCATATTTGGAAATTAAAAATAATTGAAGGTTTGTTTGTTTTTTACCATGGGCATCCCATTGCTAGGACGTGCACGTTATTACAATATACAGATACAATGAATGTCCAACAGCCATGCCGGCAGCTGTTCAAGCATAGACTAAAAAGGATGTTTCCGCAAGCCATGCTGAAATAACATGTCATTGCGAATATGGAATGCCTTATTTGTTTCTCTTCCGCTTAGTCAGCCACTGATGGTGAGTGCGACTGTCCAGAAAAGGACCAAAATATGACTTTTTTCCCCAAAATAGCCGCAAATTTAGCTAGGAGATAGGGAGGGAGGGAGCAGCAGTGTTGGCAAGAGCTCAAGACTTTTAATAAGTGTGGCCTTGACAACGTTGCCGGATCGGCGACTTTGAAGCTGGAGGCGAACGAGAACAATCAAGGAGTGGACAAAACAACTCTCCTTCAAGAGTTGATTCACTAACTCTGACTCATTTTCTAGAATTAACTCCTTTGAGCAACTCGCTGACCCAATGGACAGAAAATGTTTTTTCGAAGGGATGGTAAACTGCATCTTCAGCTTATTTTTTTTTTTTTTTTAAACTTATAATTTTAATAGTTCTTTTTACTTGCCCCCCTTCCCCGTAATAAAATAGTAATTAGGTGGAAAATAGCAAAATACTGTTTGGTATATAATTTGAAAGTGAAAATAATATTGTGCACAATTTACTCTTGAAATTAATAATTTATTACAATTCATTAGCATTGTAATAGTATTATTAATTAATATATAATTTATATATTATTGCGATTATTATTAATTGTAAATCAATTTTACGTAATAAATTATTCTCGTGCCATTTGTGATCTCACCCAATGTTGCTTTAATTTCTGTGATCTGACCAAGAAACAACGTGCAGAATGACCCTTGCTGTCCTTGCGCCAGAAAAATTGAACTAATCAGGGCACATTGCGTCTTCCTTTTGATTCTATAGCCTAGAGATGAATATCGTACCCTTAAATAACATCCTATCTTTAGTATGTAGTCTACCAAGATCATTCCCACCAAATTGGAAAAACCTGCGTCATATATCCAAGTTGTACAAAATGAAGCACGTTTGAAAAAAGAAAAAAGAAAGAATCTAAGGTTCTCCCTAACCGAATCGTAACAGGATGCTTCCAATTTTACGCTTCCATCAGGAATCGCCCTTCACTGCCTCTAGTTTATCAGCGTCTGTGAAGTCGTCCCCCAGTAACTTAGCGCTGTGGGATAGCTCAATTTCCGCCACTTTAAACGCATCAAGTCCAATTTACTAACCACTCCTGACACCAGCGAAGTGTTTCCCTCCACGCCTTAAAACGATGCCAAATCGTCTGCGTTTCGTCTAAATTTCTTTGTTTACTTCACAGATGAGCAATTACTTTGAATAATAAGCCACACCAAAGCATTTAAGTTTTCGTAGTACGGAGCAAGCCGACTGTGGACAATATTAAATGCATTTCTGCAACAGGCTTCGAGGTTTAAGGGGTTCTACAGCAACCCTCCCCCCACCTCCACGACATTTTTTCCCTGGTTTTTTATTGGACTAAAATGTTTACTTTAAATTCTAAAACTACAAAGAAACAATTCTACTCGCTTCACTGCTAATTGCGCAAATGGAGTAAACAATTCAATACATTAATACGATTAATATAAACTAATATTTTAAGGTTAATTATAACATCATGGATAAGGTTTTGAGGAACGTACAGCAAGAGTCGTGACGAATAAATTTTACGTTAATCCACATGCTGCGAACACATCTAATTGCATGATATACAGGGGCGAAGTGGGCCGCCGGACTTGTGCGCTCTCATGATCAATGGGACTAGCGCCTCTGAATGGATAAACAAGTACTCGTTCCCCCCGAAAATTCAAGGTATACGCACTTTGAAAGGATCCAGTCCTCCCCGATCATATATAGCGCAGTAATCTTCTGTATCAATTCAATGCATATTTAATCCCATTGCTGATCTCAGCACGTAACTTTGCTACTGAATATTCTAGGTCAAATGAATATACCCTTATCAGCGTTGCAATTAATAATTATATTACCTGAAATTCTGACTCGGTTGGAACAGAACCTATCTAAGAGGATAAAGTTAGGGATTTATACATGAAAGCGGATTAGTTGTTTGTCAAGTGTGTGTGTGTGTGTGTGTGTGTGTGTGGAGTATGCGAGGGGGGAAAGTGGGAAGGGTGGTCGCCGGAGGCGGCGTTGTATTCCCAGACTGGAACTGCTTGCCAAACTTCAATTTTCCGCATCCTCATGGCCGATGCATCTCTTGCTTGGACTCAAGAAGATTCTTTAAAACCATCTATTTCTTTAGAACCATCTATTTCTTTAGAACCATCTATTTCTTTAGATTGCTACTTATTAGGGATGAGCATCGATGTTTTGGTTTTGGTGTTCAATTTTTTTTATCATCGATGATGAATGGTTTTGAAACGATTGATGGTCAATGGCTTAATGTTTTGAAACGATTGATAGTCAATGGCCTAATGTTTTGAAACGATTGGTGGTGAATGACGTAATGTTTTGAAACGATTGATGGTGAATGACTGATGTTTAGAAACCATCGATGTTTTTACTTTAATGTCGATGTTTTTAATAATGCAAAATATTTGTAATTTATTATTAGATTTCGGCAATTTAAAATCCTCGCTTTAATAAAACTATCCAGAATGATAACAGATACAATTTAAATGTTATGTTATGTTTTAATAAATAATTCGATTTATTTTCTACAACGCTATTCTAAAAGATGCTCCTGTAAAATACAATTTGCGTATATCTGGACATACAGGGTGTTTCAGAAAGAATCACCCGATTTGAAATGCGTGTATTATGAAAAATATTGAACATAGAAACTTAAGATTAATTTTATATTACATGGCTAATCATGAAGTTTTTTTTACAACCCAAATTAAAGGTGCTCAATATGTCCACCTTTGTATACACGGCATATGTCTATATGGTAATCAAATTCGTCCCAAACTTTTGCGAGCATGTCTGCATCTACTGCTTCTACGGCTGTCGTTATGCGTATATTCAGCTCGGCTGATGTAGCTGGAAGGGGAGGCTTTTATAAACCCCCACAAGAAGAAATCGCACACTGAGAGGTCCGGCGATCTTGGAGGCCAGTGGTGTTTAACCGAATCGTCAAGTCTCGAACGACCGATCCATCGTTGAGAAATGCGATTGTTCAAAAATTCTCGAACGTCCAAGCTCCAAGTGCGGTGGTGTCCCGTCCTGCTTGAAAACGAAGTCATTCGAATCAGTTTCTAACTGTGAGAAAAGCCAGTTTTCAAGCATGTCGAGGTATGCGATTCCCGTAATAGTGGCCTCTGTGGAAAAAAAAAAAAAGAAAAAAAAAAGAACCATACACCTTTTTTCCGAGAAATAGCACAAAAAACATTAACCGTTGGCGAGCTTCTCTCATGCTGTACAATTTCATGTGGCTGTGCGATTTCTTCTTGTAGGGGGGGGGGGGTTATAAAAGACTCCGTTTATGTACCTCCCCTTCCAGCTACATTAGCCGAATTGAAGATACGCATAACAACAGCAGTGGGTGCAGACATGCTCGCAAAAGTTTGGGACGAATTTGACCTCATAAACATATGCCGTGTATCCAAAGGTGAACATATTGAGAACTTTTAATTTATTTTGTAAAAAAACTTTATGATTAGCCATGTAATATAAAATTAATCTTAAGTTTCTATGTTCAATATTTTTCATAATATACGCATTTCAAATCGGGTGATTCTTTTTTTGAAACACTCTCTAGTATTATACTATATATTTGTTACTTCATATCGTAATTTATTTTAATTTAAAAATAATGACTAAATTTTTATTTTTTCCTTAAATAAATTAATATATTTCATGTTTTATTTTGTAATATTGGGTTTACATTATCTCACTGATCCTTAAACATGTTTTTAGTTAAATAATTTCTATATTTATGAAATGGGAACATCGATATTTAGAAACCTATATTTTACAAATATCCCCATTTTTTTAATAATAAGGAAAAATAGTTAAATGTTCCTAAAATTAAAATAACGATGATTTTAGGTTACAAACAAAATTTTTGAAACATCAATGTTTGGAGACTAATATTGTTTGTTCAAACATCGATAGTGCTTCGTCGATGAGGATATCGATGTTAAACATCGATGTTTTGCTATCGCTGCTCACTCTTACTGCGTATACGTATTTCTTTCCGCAATATCTTTCCGACCTCGGACCCTTCGGTGACCCCAAGTAGAGGTGCCATCACCATCTTATCTCTTTACATTCTCCAAAACATCTCGCTTCTCTAATAAGGGTTATTTTAACTTTTGGATTGCATATATGATCCTGTTGTAATAACAAAGGACCATTTTGCATGTTTTGAAAAAAGTAAACGTTAATATCCAAGTTGAAATATGTGTCAAGTGAGTCGTATTCTGTGGCAATACGTAATATCAAATGTTTGTTTGTTTGTTTTTTGGTTTTACGGCTCAAAGACTACAGTGGTCATGCTGCGCCGGGACCTACAGTTTTCCGAGGAATCCGAACCTCTTAAGGCCTGGGGAACCAAACCCCGGACTACAGTGAGCAGTGCGATCTTTTATGAGATCTCTGAGTAAGCGTTCTTTTTGCACTGCTGGGAGTCGAACCCGGATTAGCCGCGCAATAGGAGAACGCGTTACCACACTGCGCCACCGCAGGGCCAAATATCAAATGAATCACAAAAGTATTGCAACCTCTACTTTTACAACCGAGGTGATGCGAAAACCCTTTCTCATATTCTGACAGTTCTATAGATACCTGGACCTTTTAACCAAAAAACACCTGAAATTTACTATTTGTTGCTTTTTTTCTCAAGCCAGATAACTAGCATAGATTATTGTGTGAAATATGTTGAGGCCACCCACATCGCTCACAACACTAGCATAGACGTTTTCTGCAGGTTTTTCAATTACTATGTCATAGTATTTAGTATTTTCGTTTTCAAATTCTTTATCTTTCGCTTGTTGACAGGCATTGTTGCAACGTCCATAACATGAACATATTTTTCTTTTATTGGTGTTTCTATCAGGATTATTATTTATTTTATCAGAGTTCTCATGACTATCATTTTGACTACATACATCTACCTTAGGTAATTCATTTTTATGCTTTTTATCCAACCGTACTCGTTACGCCACTAACTTGCACTGATGGCGTAACTTATAATATATGCTGTTTACAGTCAAAAGAGGTAATAATTCGTTTCTATTTCTGCCAGACGATTTTAAACCGGAGAAAATTTTAGTTGAATGCTTATTTCTGGACGAGCAACGCCGTTTAGGCCTGTGCTCTCTCACTTATTTGTTTTTCTTGGGAGCTACTGCCTCGCTAGGCTGACTCATAAAATCGTCTGCTTTAATCTTGCAGCTGAACACGCCCCCATACCTTTGCCTTGCCGTTGCCATTCTCTATTCAGTAATGTCTTGCATCATCGGAAGTGGGGTGGGATACAGCCATATCTGTGGCAGGTTGGTTCGTAAGCAGGAAATTCCTACCGGAAATATGGCAATAGTTATTGAGCATTGTGAACCCGAAACAAAGAAACCATTTTAGCTTAAAAGCTATAATTGTTTCAATTGATTCCATAGAACCCATTCTATTGTTAATTAGAAAATATACAAGTCTAAAAAAAAATATTTTATTTACTGTTGCCAAATAAGTTATCTCCAAATTAAAAATACAATGGACTCACGTCTTTATAAACCTCCAATTTGTGAACTGCATGGTTTTACTAACTTATTGCTGAGTCTCGAACAATATCACAAAGAATTAATGTTCATTTTTAGCTACAGTCTTCCAATTTTACAACTTACTGTGGAAGTCTGTACGAGTTCGCAAAATCGGGAGTTCACTGTATTTGTAATTTTTTCGAACGATGGAAAGCAAGCACAATCAGTGCCGGATCTGTACATAAACTAAGTAGGCCCGGAGATTTTGGGGCCTAGTATTATTAAGTTCAAGCGTTATTTTAAGCTTAATTTTGGCCGCAAATCCTTATATTTCTACATTTGCATATCTAAAGTTAGATTATTCATCACACCATTTGAAGGTCCTCTGATCTACAAAAGTTACGATTTCGGCGTTTGTGGTGGGTGGGGAGGCAGATGCGGATAAAACCTCTTAGTTTCGCATTTAATGCATACACCTATAGAGCAGTGGTTCCCAACCTGGGGTTCGCCACAACTATTTTTAGTTGCAATTATTTTTATAAGGAATTTCATACCAAATGTTTCCAACGCTTTTATATTTCAACATGGCTACATTGCAATATTCTACTAATGGTTGTTAACTTTATATCTGTAATATAAATTAATATATAATTTTATATTTGGTTTTATGAGACGATGCGAGTCACCGAATGAAAAAAATTCAAATTCAAGAGCAGGCAGGGGGAAAAATAAGTGTAGTTGTATTAATATAAAGAATTCAAAAAATGCCTACATACGCAACGGGATTAGTAATAGGCATTTCAAAGTCTTTGTCGATAAATCTGGCTTTTTCCTACTACAGGGCAGCAAATACGATCTCCGACAGGGGAGCACGTTTTTTTTCTTTTTCCTAACTATAATTTCAGCCTCTTTCTCTGAAATGAAGCAACACAACGAAAGAAGGGAGAAAACGTTTAAGAGCAAGCATTTTATAAGTAAACGTCGATAAAACTATCTTTTAATTACTACACGGAGTAGCAAGTATGATTCCGGACATGGGAACGCGTTTTTTTTTTTTTTTCTTCTTCTTCTTATTTATTTATTTTTTTTCAATTTTCTGCCCAATAATCTCAGCCTGGTTCAGTGAAATAAAGCGGCAGATCTAAAGAAAGAGGAAAAACCTCTAAGAGCAGGCATTTTAATAGCCGTCGTCGATAAAACTGTTTTTTTTTTTTTTTTACTTCAGAAGGTCCCGAGTGAGATTCTAAACTTTTAAACTTTGTATTTATTTATTTATTTATTTATTTATTTATTTATTTATTTATTTATTACTTTCCGTTTACTAAATATAGTTTGCTTCTGTGAAATCAAGCGACACACTGAATGAAAAGTAAAGATTCTTTAATAAGAAATAGTCGATAAACTATCTTTTGGTTGCTTCACAAGGTTCTGAGTTCATTTCCAGATTTAGGAACATTGTTTTTCCCCCGCCTAATATATATACATTCTGGTTCTATGCGGTGAAGCGACACACACAAAGAAAAGGGTAAGAAAAAAAAGGGGAAGTTAAGCGTAGTTATTTTAAGGATTAGCATTAATAAATTGATTATTGCTTACTTTGCTACAAAGGATAACAAGTACGATCCCCGAAAAGGGAATGGCTATTTTTTTATTCCCCTAATAAACTTCAGTCATATTCTGTGAAAGGAAGCGACACATGGAATGAAAGACAAAAAATTCTAAAAAAAAATTCTAAAAAGAAAAAAAGTCTAAAATTGTTTAAGAGCAGGCATAAAGGAAACAAAACTCCTATTTGCATTCATATTTAGGATGAACAAAATTGGGTTCAGGCATTTTGATGTTAATATCAGACATTTTGATGTTAATATCAGACATTTTGATGTTAATATCAGACATTTTAAAAGACATGGTCGATACGATTGGCTTTTGCATATTATACAATAAGTACTATCCCCCTATATTAGAATGGCAATTTTAAAAGTATGTGGAGGCCTCAAGAAGCTTTGAAAAATATCAAGTGTTTAGACTTTGAGAACCATGTACGTCTTTATTTAATGGTGGGGGGGTGGGGGGCTTCAGCTCGTACCCTTTCTACGGCACTGGTTGATGCTGTTTGTTTTTTCATCTTAAAGTATAATGATTTTTGAAATGGAGTTGGGGCAAAACGGGACATGAATTTTTTTTTTTTTCTGCCCTTTTGAGATGCTTAACTGGATTGTTATAGAGAAACTCCAAGAAATGAACGATATATATTTGATCACAGGCTTAATCTGGGAGGGGGGAAAGGGGACATTTACCCCCAGTTTTTTTGGAAAAGAGACAAAATTGTACTTTTTCGCATACAATTTTGTGTTTTTTGTTTTTCGCTTAACCCGTTTACGCTATATTTAACCCCCAAGTTACGTCTATGCATTTGACCTGTATTTTTTGCACAGTTACTATGTTATTAAATAATTATTATTATTATTTGTAAAGCGCGATGTTGATCTTGTTACCCGCACTGCTCACTGTAGTCCGGGGTTTGGTTCCCTAGGCCTTAAGAGGTTCGGATTCCTCGGAAAACAGTAGGTCCCGGCGCAGCATGACCACTGTAGTCTTTGAGCCGTAAAACCAAAAAGAAAGCGAAGTGATCTCGTTACCCGGCGATTTTACAATGATGTCGTTTTGATTTGAATCAGTTCCTGGAGATTTGATTGTATTAAGCGACTTATTTTATTAATCGATTAATTTATTAACGACGGGTAAACTATATTACTATCCTATAAAGATGCGGACTCCTATCAAGCGTTTGCTAGGGATGCCAAGCATAAAAAATATTGGGAGGCTCTGTTCTGTGTAATATTAATTACGGGAAAATAATTTCGATTATTTTGTTGAAAACGAAAGCAAGGGAAAAGAATTTTTCTATAAACTTTATAATCTATATATTATAAATGAAAAATTTCATAATATCGATTTTTTTTTTTAATTTTTAGAAGTGCATAAATTTATTTTAAATAAATCGCAATTCAACAGAGGACTCATAAAATAAAGTTTTTCCTTTTCCTTATTCCTTCAAAAGAAATTTTGTTTAATTTCGCAAATTTTATTTAAAATTTAATTACAAATTTTAATAACAAACTAAATTTAAAATTTAATGTTTATTTAAATTCACAGGCTTAATTTATGCTACAAGGGGCCTGGAAGGAAATTGCCTAGGGTCTTACAAAACTTTAATCCCCCTATCTACGATACCACAAAAATCTTAATACAGCTCTAGACGCAGCCATCTTTCTTTTTGCAAAATTGTTCAAAAAAGACTCACTGCTGAGATGAAGCTCTACTGTATTTAGATGAAGCTCTACATATATTTAAAAAAAAAAAAAAAAAGAGTTACGCCAGAAAGAAAAGAGAGGCAGGAAGACAATTAGTAGCGGCGGAATTATGAAAAGGAAGGTAAAGGGTAAAATTAAGAAAACAAAAATAATTTTAAGCACAATTTAAAGAACTATTTTTGTACGTCATATAACCATTATCTACATGTAATTAATTTATGGATGAAAGGAATGGCGTCGTATGTTTTAAAATCAAAGAATTGTATAATTTTTATTATTCGGTTGTCAGATTACTTTTTAAAAAACGCTTATTTTGTTGAAACACTTCCTAAAAATAGAAATTACCTTCCTAATACGGATAGGCGAGAGGGAATATTTGATATATTATTATTTATATGTGAAATTGCAGAAACTTTAACGTCAATTTTTAAAATACAAATCTAGAAAAATTACTGCAGACAGCTATACGGTAGTAGCTGATAATTTAATTTAAGAAAAAAAAAATAGAAAGTTGAAGCTTCCACAGTTTAATACATGAAAACAAAAAAAAAGGTTGGTCCTTAATAAAAAATGGAGAGAGAAAAAAACCTAAAATATTTGCATCGAAATATTTAAAAAATATTTTAATATTTTTTTATTTATTTAATTAATTATTTTGTTTATTCATGTCATTCTCTTCGAGCTGTCCTCTTCGGATATTTCATGCTTTACACAGCTGAAAAACACGTGCTCACATCCATGCGTATGTTACTTTCCTTGGGAATTCGAAGGAACCAATATTTGTCTTTGCTTGTGGTGCCATCTAGCGCGTGAATTCGATTCTAAAAGTATATTTCCTACTACAGGCCCGCTCACGTGAATTTTAAGGGTGTCCCCACTTTCTGTTGGAGTAATTACTGGGGTTGTTCATAGGGGACGCCAAATCACAGGTACAAACATGCCTTTCATGTGTTTGCAGCAGTTAACCGAAGATTAAAAAGGGTTTCTGGGTTTTCTATAATTTTTACATGATATTTATTTGTGATAATAATGGGAGTATATTGTTGTGTTCCATTTTGTAAATCGCAGTCAGGAAAAAGTAATGTATCCTTTCACGAATTTCCAAGTGAAGAAACCCTTCGAATACAATGGATTACAAATATCTCACGTAAAGGTAATTTGTTCCCTCCTTCATAATTTTACTCTGTAGTAGCTAAGCTAAGGTGCATTAATTGTTTTAAGTTCATCCAACATATTTATATCTGCAGTATTAGGGACACAGTAAGTGTTTATTCTGTATTTTGTTTTTCGGTGACATGCTGTTCTATTATGTAGTTTGTATTTTCAAGTAAAATTATTTTGGAAAGAATTGCTATTCATGAATACCTGATACTTTATTTTTATCATGCAGTGTATTAAAAATCTGACTTGTGTCAAAAGTTATTAGAAATTATGTATTATACATTGTGTAGTTATATCATCAGTTTATTGTAAATTCATGTGTTAATTTCATTAACATTCCATTAAAGTCTTTCCAAACAGGTGTCAAGCCTTCTAATTAATTCTTTATTTTATAATTAATTATAATAGAATATAATTAAATTATTAATTAGTTGATTTAAATTCTATATAATTCTATTTTATTAACCATTAAAATAAAGTCTGCTTTTATATGCATTTTGCAATTTAGCTTTCAGTGTAAACTATCAATTCATTATCAGTTATTAATCATGCCTGAGAAATCATTTCATCCAATAAACCGTCTTCAGTGTAAATAAAAGAGTAGAAAAAGGTATGTAAGATTTAAATTTTAGTTTAAAAACTTGTTATGAAAGGTTATCATATCACGATATCATCATCGTCGTTGGAAAATAAAATACGATAACTTTTTGAGCAAAAAGCAATATATTTCTGTATGTAATCAGAATTTATAGTGTGTCATTAGGCATTTATAGTGTGTTAGATTGGGAATGTTTTCCTATGCAGCAGGCGCCCTCTGTCGGAGAAAAACTACGTGCGAGAATCGCCACTGCGAAAATTTGGGGACAGGTTTTCTATAGCGTTAGGCTCACGTGAGCAGGCCTGTAGTAAATCTAGTTGTATGATATTTCCTTTTATCATATAAATTTGTACTCGGGCTGTGATGGGCACGCGAGAGCCGCATTCCAATTTACCATATATTATAAACAGCGACACAATGGTTACATAATATTAAATACACAAATTTAATTAATATAGTATTGTACACAATACTTAAGTGCTATGTAAATTATACATATGAGAAAATATAATTAAGAGAAAGAAAATACAAAATAATTATTTCAAATTTTTATAATAACTCCTAGATGGACCTATCGATGCAACCGAAGGTCTACTTTTGAAGCGATTACGTACGACTTTTACTCTTCATTAACTGATTCACTTTCTTGGTTTATTTTGAGTCAATTTAACAAGATTCGTAAAAACACTTCTGGGAAAAAAAAATTTCAATTTTCGACGGGAGTCGCAAAGAGCTGCATGCGGCTCTCAGAGCCGCATTAGCCAACCCCTGTATTAGGGCATGAAGGAATTTTGTGACAAAGAGTCTAAGACAGTGGTGGTTCTCAATTAGTTTTCATGGCGAGCGACACAGAATTTTTTCGGTCAGTGGACCATAAGTTATCAAAACAAATTGCATACACTCTATGCAGACATTGGGGAGGATCCCTAGATTCGCTTTTGTTGCCTTTTTTTTCAGATCTCTATATTGGTTTGCCCCGCCCCCCCAAAAAAATTTGTGGATCCGCCGCTGGAACTGAATATACATATATTACAATATAATATACGTATGGAAGCGAAAGAACATTTACAATAATTTA
>QLNU02014802.1:58167407-58223893 GCA_006491805.2 Dysdera silvatica
ATAGCCATTCTAAAATAAAGTTAAGGAAACCTTCGATGTGAAATTTTCTATAAAAATATGAATAAAATTATGCTGGCGACTCCTCCCCAAAAAGTTTACAACAGTAATGTTATTTTCAATTTCATTGGAAGTTTATATATAAAAAAGTGATGTAGACAGCTTACATATGAAGTGTTAATCGTTTAAGCAAATGTTAATGGTTACTAAAAAAGTAAACCGCTCTCTGCAAGGTTCTTGAAAACGCACGTCTCTCATGGACATCAACGAATACGTAGTTTGAAAAATCAATTCCAAGATGAAACTGGCACGAAAATGCTCTCTCAGACGGAAATCATCATACGATAACATATCTTTAAAATGTCCCTTACGTTCTTACAACTATTTTTGGATTACAATATTTGTCTGACACGCATAATAATTATATAATAAGTAATTCAATTGAGTGTGTGTGTGTGTGTGTGTATTTTTATATACTAAAAATTTCTATTATGAATGACTTCAGCGTGCAACTGTTCCACAGATCAGAATCGGAATTCCATTACCGCATGCACGCACATAGACGAAGCATCGCATTTGGTTTTGTGTGTGGATTCTAAAAGATTCGATTTCCATATATTTCAGGTCAATCCTGGTAGCAAAGCGGCGGAACAAGGACTACTGGAAGGTGACGTCCTAAAGATGGTAAACGGTCACTTGGCAGACAAATTGAATCAACAAGAAGTTAGAGAGATAATCAGGGACGCTGGACGTGCCCCCCTTACCCTCGAAATTGAAAGGTGCTTAAATTTAAACTTTATTAAAAGTATGGAACTCACGGAACAACAATAATGATAAATAAAACATTTAATAAGGATTATATACTACTACACACACTGCAGAAGCGTGTCCCAAACGCTGAATACTATATATATATACAGGGTGCGCGAAAAGTTCGTAAAAACTTTAAAAAATCATAAAAAAGGAACAAATAATGATAAAGAAGTGGAGACTCCAAAAGACAATGGAGAAGACAACTGTACGTTCCATTGGTTTATTATTGCACCAGTTGTTCAAAATGACTCTCAAACATTCTATGGTAGAACTAAGGCGAACAACACATGACATTCTCGCCATTTCTCGTCTTCAGTTGTTTCACGGTGCGAAATTTTCGCAACGCAATGGCTTCTAATTCAACATTCAGGTAGAAGAACTTCACAAATAACGCTTGATCTTGCAACGATAACGTTCTTCAATTATGCAGTACTGTTGGATTCGAATGAACAGTCCACGTTTATTCAGTTCTTTTATTGCAAGCCTGCATTGTATACTTCTGCTGAATACCTTACGTATCAACGTTAAAAAAGTCTGATTTTTCTAGAAATTCTTTCGTGCAAACTGCACTTATTTATCATTATTTATTCCCTTTTATGATTTTTTAAAGTTTTTACGAACTTTTGACGCACCCTGTATACACACACACATATAATCGTGGGGAGAGGGGCTACGTGATTTTCGAAAGCTCGAATTTTAAAGGTCTTCACGTTCTCAAAACAAAATTCTCCAATTTTTAGAAGTGTCCATAATTTGATTTAGAAATAGATTGGTGACGGGAAAATGAGCGAGAATCAGGGCCATACCTAATGGGGGGGGGGGGCAGAAGGTTCCTTACACCTGGGCGTTTATTACGTGATTATATCGTCTTTGATCTATGGGACAAAGACAGCGTCTTGGTTGAATTTCACGAAAGTAAAAATTAAAAAATATTCCTCCTTTTTATGAGTACTGTTTAAAACTATGTTTATATTGATGTAGAATTAAACATTGCATATAAAATTCTTAATTAACTACTATTCAATTAGTAGGGCGGCAGTACTGTTTTTTGCACCTGAGCGACCAAAGAAGCTGGCGACCTGATGTTGGGATGCGAAAAATCGAAATTTTAACATAAGGCGTCAGGAAAATATTTTACGAAAGTACTTACATATAATTATTACATATAATTATATATATAGTGTATAATTACATATACTATATATAATTGTATAATTACATATGCTTCACTTAAATTGCTTACTTATCTATCATAGTTTTAGAATAATAAGGACTCTATTTATTGAGTTACTGATCGGTGGCGTAGGTAAAAAGGGCCTTGGGTCCTCTTTTACCTATATCATATTTCGCCCAAGCACTTTAGCCCCCCACAATTTATAAATCGGTACGCCTCTTACTGATAATGGGAATGTTAATAATGATAGAAAATAAGTTCCATTTTGCTATTTATAATACTGGTATACTAAAAGGATAATACAATAAAACAATGGTCATAAAAAGGTTACAACGCCGACTGTTTAGCGCGAACAGTTCGTGACAAAGTGGAAGACGACAAAAAAGGGGAGACATCAAAAAAGTGGGGATAACAAAAAGGGGGAGACATCGAAAAAAGGGAGAACAAAAACGGGGAGTCATCAAAAAAGTGGGAGACCAAAAAAAACAAAAAAAAACGGAAAGACATCAAAAAATTGGAAGGCTTCAAAAAAGTGGGAGACATAAAAAAAAGCAGGAGACACCAAAAAGTGAAAAATTACATATTATATAATATAAAAATTGCATAAAAGTGAAAATTTGCTCATGTTGGAGGAATGCTGTTGCCACATATAATTTTGTTCTCATATTTCAGGGAACCAGTTTCGACAGATAATCTAGAAAAAGTGTATACAACCACAAAGACATTCGTCTTAAACAGCCCAACGAACGGCAAAGGTGACGATTTCTTTTATCATTTTCCTTTTTTTTTGAAGCGCGAGAGACAATGAATTATAAATACTCTTTAGACCCATCGAACAATTCGTTATTTTTATAGCAAACTCGCTTTAGTAGCTAACCTCGATAAAGCGAGTCGTTGCGATGTAATGACCGATTGAAAAGACCTAGTATTGTCTTCTGTAAATGTAATACGATTGAAAAGACCTCAGCTCTACCTTAACTGTAATATTATTTCGCTATAAATTCGCTACAACATCGATGAAACATTCCAACAGCGAGATGTCGTTTCGAGATCGCTATGAGCGAATTTTCTGTAATGTTATTATTAAATGCAATTTCACGATTAAAAATGCCCCGATTTAGCAATAATAATTAAACTTATTTTCTTATAGATTACTTTTAATTATAATTGTGATCGTCATGGGTGTGGCAATCCAACGGACGTGTCTCAGTCAGAAACTCAAGGGGCGCCAAAAGAGTCGCGCTTATGTAATGTGGGAATGTATTATGTAGGGATAAGCATTGATGTTCAATGTTTTCACTACCATTGGCGAATAGTTGATGTTTTGAGATTATCAATAGTTTTAGCCTAATACCGATTGTTTTTAAATGCACGCTATTTGTAATTTAATCTCAAGTTTCGACAGTTTAAAATCATAATTTTAATTAACCATCCAGAATTACTTATTTACGATCATTTATGTTCAGTTTGCGACCAGAATGACTTCCTAAGTTCAGCTATTGCTAAAGCCAGCCCTACCATCGACCGCATACTGTATGTGAAATCTCCAGTCAGCACTAAAGAATCAACTGTTTTAAATATAAATTACAAAAATTCTGGGACACGAAATCTCAATTCCTTAATTTAAACAACGTGCTGGCGCAGTATAGCCCAGATGCTCTTGCGCCATAAAAAATCCAAACAAACAAACAAACAACGTGGCTGAGATCTGTAAATGTGTGTGAGATAATTTCACGCTCTCTAGGTAGTCGTAGGAAACTTTATTCACAATGATCGTTGCGCCTTAAACACTGTATGATCCACATTGTTACTTTTCGGTAATAAAAATCAGGTCAGCGCCATTATGAAAACATTACATTCCTTGATGAAATTCCCCACTGCGCACTGGAGCTTCGTTGCCGCCATGTTCCCATATACTTTGTCCACAAGTAAAGAAACGTATTAGACGAAGCTAAGCTATTATAGTCCCATGCCCGTTAAGCAAGTTTACAATGTATGCGAAAAAAGCTTTCCTTTTCTCTTTTTTTTTTCAGTTAATGCGCATTTTGTTTTCTTTCTATGTTGTGAACAGTTTCATTTTCACTGAAAATCCACTTGGGGGCGGTGGGTGGGAAACTTTCTCCAAGTCGGGTATTGATCGAACTCCGAACTTTATCCAGAAAAGTCAATTAATGGCAAAGCTATGCTGATGTGTGGCAAAAGCAGGGCTGATGCCAATGGTGGTGGTGGGAGGGCGAACCGAGCATTCGCCCTAAGCGGCAGAATTTTAAGTGCGGCAAAATAAGACTATTATATCACTTTATTTGGCGCAGAATGATCCTCGCTGTCCTTGCGCCATAAAACTACAACCGATCAACCTACTAGGATTATTATAAAAAAAAAGTGCAGTCGTTTTGGGGCGGCAAAACGCGTGTTCGCCCCGAGTGCTATGATACCTAGCGCTGGCCCTAGGCAAACGCAGTAGTTGAGGTTAAAAGCTTAACCCGAGTTCCAAATGACGTAGTAACATGGGGATGTATTGTGCTTTTAGGCAAGCGTCCATGTGTTAGAATTAAGAATTTAAAATCGAGAGTAATAGAAATAATATTTTTTATGTTTGGAGTGGGTGGGCGCTCTTTCGCATATTTTTGCCACAGATACAAAAATTTCTCCGCCCGGGTTCTGGACGATGTTCAGTCTTTTCTTGAGGAATTTGCATTTGAGGTGAAGTTCGGGTCAGGTTCAGGTCGTCCGGCGCCCACGTCCAACGCCCACGTTCAGCTCGCGCTTTGATTCAAAAAGAGACCGAAGCCTCTTAATGCTATAAATAAGAAAGATGTGGGCGTCGGCAATGTCAAAGTCCCGCTTACTTAAATAATTTAGACATGCCTTTTGGATTTTTCCTCCAACTCTTCGTTTTTGAATGATAATGATATGAGTATGGCGTAAACGAGATACGTCCAAAACTTGACGGATTTTCTTCAACAATTTATTTTACTCGACCTTTATATAAATAATATGTTTTGTTCTTGAAGACGCAAGGACAGAAAAGGTCATGCTACACCGGGACCTACAATTTACTCAGGGATTTGATCCTCTTAAAATCTAGGGAATCAATCCCCGGGCCAGAGAGGGGGGGCCCTAGAATTTGAGAGTCCCAAGGCAGGGCGTGTGGCGCGAGGCCCTGTGCAAGGAGACTCACATATAACAAGGAACTTGGGGCCAAAGAAAATGCTCGCCATATCCCACCCGCAAAAATCTTGGTCATTAAAAACAATTGAATTCTATTGTACTTAATCCTTATATCAAACAAAATTTACGTTTTCCTTGCTATATTCGGAAACACACTAACTGGGTATTCGCTATAAGCGGGTCCTAATGTATTTGAAAGCTTTTCTAAATGTTTTTGATTGAGGTGGGAGGCCGAGGGGGAGGAAAGCAAATTACTAAAAGAAAATGAAATGCATTACATACTGATCATATATTTAAATACTAATCATATATTTAAATACTAATCATATTTAAATACTAATCATATTTAAATACTAATAATATTTGAATACTAATCATATTTAAATACTAATCATATTTAATCAATGACTCACATGTTTGTAACAGAACATATTAATATTTAATTTGAACACTGTGACTTAGTTTTGCAGTGTTGCTCGTGCTTTACACCTAAATTATTGCTCAAATCACAATATTCTCGTCCGACATAAGCTTATTCATACCTAAAATTGTTCGCAAATATTCCATACTGTTTACTTACTTTATACGTCTATAGCGCGTTAGGTAATTTGGGATGCGATCGATTGCTTAACGGGACCCCCAAATAAAATATGTTTACACGCAGTTCTTAATAACGGACTCAGTAATATTTATTATAACTCCTTTTTTTCGCTGCAGTTATTTCAAAATCCATAAATAACTAAACTAATCCAAACTTGTTATAACTGCTAAGATTCATTTTAGTGACAGTATGGAAAATATTCCCTAAAATATTGTCTCCTTTTCAACCAATTGGCGCAGTATAGCCCAGATGCTCTTGCGCCATAAAAAAGCCAAACAATCAATCAATCCTTTTCAGCCACATGCCCACCCCATTTACAATTTTTTCTTCCTTTTCACGTTAACTGTCAGACTCCCTACCCATTTGTAGGTTATAGATTAAACTTCATTTTTGTTGTAAAGACATTATATTTTGTAGTAATTCACTGTTTTTTTGTTTTTTTTAAATAGAGAAATTTTGCACTATTTGAAATTGCTACGTATGAATTTATTTTTTGTTTATTTTTAATATGGAAAAGAATTGAATTTTCTTATAAAGTTTTTCAAAATTAAAAAAAAATCAATGCAACTAATGAAATATTGCGCGAGGCCCGAAACTGTTTGCTGACTCTCCTTACCATAAAGCACCTGCTCTTCCCAGACTAAAGCACTTGGACGGAAAGTTTTTAAACGTTAATGATTTGAACCCGCATTTACGCTTACTGAACCTGTTAACTACTACACAATTTCAGAGCCTAATATTTTAAGAAAATTGATATATAATAATATCATATATAGTATCATTAAATATTCCCAACTCTGAAACTGAAACCACAAAGAAAGTGAGTAGGATTTGGGCTCACCAACTCCTGTCCCCTATTTTCAAAGCGACGTCCCTATATATATATATATATATTATATAATATTTGCACATGACAATTTCAATATATTGTAATGATCCTGTAGAACGCAGATCATTGCATGTTAAAGTAATACAAAAACAGATATAAAGCAATAAGATAAGATGACAACGGATTTACAATTAAAACACATTTATTCTAGATCTAGCACATAGTTACTAGTATTTCCTAATTTAACCTTGACTCTCGCTGCTAAACCTTCTCCCCAGCTTACTTCCTTCCGAGAAATTACCCTAACTTAACATGGCATTTCGATCTGATTATATATTAGTATCTAGTTTTGCATGACAAATGACGGAAGACAATCAAAGGGACTTACGGCTTGCGGAAATGTGTGTCGTCCAGGCTAGTCCGAAACATACCACCAGACTGTCGGCGTAGGGAGGATGATTGTAGAAGAAGGCTGACGTTCGTAGTCAGATACAGATCTCTTACAACGAATAAAAGTTTTAATTAAAATAATAATTATAGCATCAAAACTTGTGTCGACGGATTATGAGAAGACAGCGGAGGCATCTAATTTTTTCTGCAGGCGATGTGTTAGCACTTTTGTGAAGATTTTATAAATAGCAGGTAACAAGCTAATTGGTCGGTAATTTTTCAAATCCTCTTTATCACCTTTTTTATGCAAAAGAATTACTGTTGCAGAATCCCATTGGTTTGGTATGTTACCGCTGTTAAGACATTTGGTAAAGAATTTTGCAAGTATGTCTTCTACATATTCTCCAGCTTCTTTTAGGATATCTAATGTAATACCATCATCGCCAGGGGCTCTTCCTTTCTTCATACTTTTTATTGCAAATGAAACTTCTTCTTTTAAGATTTTAGGAGCTGTTCCTTCGACTATTTCAGTGTCTTCGTTTAATCCACTGTTACTTTCATATAGTTTTTTGTAGAATTCTTCAACTCTTCTAAGTATTTCTTCCCTATTTCTTGTTACGGTGCCATCCTCTCCTTTTAATGCAATGATGTGTTTCTTCCCAACAGATAAACTTCCTTTAACAACCCTAAGGCTCTTGTTATTTTCAATGGCCTTCCTTACTAACTCACAATTGAATTTTCTTATGTCTTCTTTCATGCTTTTGCGCAGAGTTTTACAAAGTTCTATGTACTCAATCCTGGAACTGGTATTTCGATTGTCCACCTTCATATCTCTTCGCCTTTTCATGAGCTGTTTCGTCTTCTCAGATAATTTGCTATTGTGCTTTTTACAGGTTACACCACCAATTTCCCCAGCAGTTTCAACTATTGTCTTAACAATGTTTTCATTTGCTTCTGAGATATCAACTTCTTCAATAAGTCCTTCCAGTGCAGAAAAGCGATTTTTTAATTCCAACTTGAATGCCTCGGTATTTTCTTTTAATTTCTTTAAATCCACCCTCTTACTTACTTGTTTCCTAATGAGCTTCTGTCGTTCTAATTTAGTATTTAAGTGCACTTTACATCTCACCATTCGATGATCACTTCCAGTATTAAATCTGTTCAGTACACTGCAATCTTCAATAATTGATTTCTTGTTTGCCAGGATATAGTCAATTTCACTAGTTCCCCCATTTGGGTGTTTCCATGTCCATTTTCTTTGCGGTTTCTTCTTAAAAAATGAATTCATGATGCTAAGGTTTTCAGCTTCTGCAAATTCGATGAGTTAATATTTGGGTATAGTTAACAGTGATATTATAAAAAATTTGCCAAATAGATCTGTGTGATATTGATAATAGAATAGACTTAAAGAATTTTTTAATAAATTCTAATATATTGCAAATTGAACAGATTCATAAGTACTGTATACGAATTCAAATGTTTCAAAGGATGACAGAAAATAAACATACAGATCTTATAAAAATTCAATTAAACGAAAAAGAAGTAGATATCGAAACTATAACGAATTAATATTACCCAAAATAAGAACAGAATTGGGAAGATGCAACATAAATTACATAGGACCTAAATATTAGAATGGAATACCAGATAAACTAAAGCGGTTAAATAATATAGTAAAATTTAAAAAAAAAGCTTAAAAGATACTTGATACTCAGTAATGTCTAACAATTTATCGATAATTAAAAAAACCAATCAATTAAAGACAAATTATAAAAACAATTCACATAAGAAGTGCATTACATATGCGTGATCTTTAGTAAAGAGTGAGGGGTGTTGAAATATGTGGAAATAGCCTGATGGCCGAATTTATTGTTTGGGTGAATTGTTATATTGAATCAGTCTGAGGGCCTCAAGCCTTTAATATTCATCATAGATATTTACTTAGGACCTTTCTTTGTGTGGTCATGTATTGTCACAACGACTGTTCCAAGAAGAATAAATAAAGTATTATTATTATTATTATTATTATTATTAAGAAGCCAACACCACTTGTTCTTCCAGTTTCCGTTCCTCTATAATAAAACAAATGTCCACTTTTAAGTTCCACCAACTCTTCACCTTTTCTTCTAACTTCACTGAGTCCTACAATGTCCCATTTGATCTTGTCTAGTTCCTCTTCCAATTCCTGAAGTTTTGCTTCAGAAGCAAGGGATCGTCCATTATACGTTGCCAAGGTCAATAACAAACGGCAGCCTGGGCCATTCCAGTGATTCTTAGCACCCCCTGCTTTCATGCCACACTGACCGCTGCCTTGATCAGGAGCACTCCAGCACCTGGAGACTAGGGGCCATGGTTTCTGGTGTGTCAACATAATGGAGGAATTAGCCATAATTTCACCACGCTGGCTAGACGGGTTGGTGAATTAGCCCTCCCCTTCCGCCTTTCTATCCGTGCAGCAAATATTAATTTGCCACATAAATAGAAAGCTCAGCCTGCACCACTTGAAGGCGGGGTAGGACACTAGGTTACTGGCCTGGCCGGTTCCACACATCGTCACATACGTTCAGCGTGTGGGTCTCCTTCCAGTTAGATACCAGCAACCCTTTTGCAGGCCATATATATATATATATATATATGCAGGGTCACCGACGAGAGAAATATTGGGGAGTGCAGGTTAGCCCAATCTTATCCGTTTTCTTTGGCTCCTTTTTCGGTCTCGAGCAGAGGGAGGTGCGTTGCCTTCACCTCCATAATTTTATTTAATACGAACGCCCAAAAAATTAACCAGACAACAAATAAACAATTTTCCATTTATTTCAAATATTTAATAAGCATTACAACACTGCAATTAGCATCATAAAATATAAACCTATTTCCACCTAAACAAAATACGGTTACATCTTTGCAGCCATAGGAAAAACAGTAACAATATATACAATGGATTAATTACTGGTAATGATTACTCCTGATGAAGGACTGCTGCTGATGCGTCCGAAAGCTTGAGTGATCTTTTTCATTTGCAATTTACCAATGTTTAACATCTTGTATGTAAATTTCTTCCTCTCGTATTTTGTATATTATTTCTGACAATTAATACATTACGTTCTAAGTCTTTCATCTTCCACTATGGCCTGCATTTCTTTGTTTATTATCCATTACTTTTGGGAGAGCCGGACCTCAACAAATATTTTTTGTAGTGGGGGGAAGGGCGAAGAGACCTAGGCCTCAGTTGTTACTTTTTATGTGTGTGTGGGTCTTGTGATGGAAATTTAATTACCGTATTTACATCCTTAGCTTCTACAATCATATCCTTAATAAACACTTCTTTTTCAAACAGTCTCCTCTTGATATCATTAAAACCCGATTTTTTTAGATATCGTCGGGATATCTCATTAGTATATTTAATATCATGAGAAATATATAATTTCTCCATTTGCTTCAAATCAGTCAATGAAAAGGTTAAAAACCATGGTAACAGAGGGCGATCAATCCCGATAATCAAACGTATATGCAATTTTCGGTTTTCCGAAAATCTTGGTTTACTGAAAATAAATTGATAACAAGCATATAATATTAACGCCGATGTTATGCGTGGTTAGATGGTGAAACGTTCGCAAAGAAAAGGAATGTTTTTTGTGTTCGGTGGGGCACGATCCCACGATCTTTCGAAATCCGGGCTGGAGCTCTACCAACTGAGCTATGAACGACGAACATTCAATCCCCCACGAACGTATTTAAAGACTAATTAATAGTCTTTAAACTATTAAAATAGTCGTGAAAGGTCGTTACTATTACTACGCCTAAAGAACGTTGATGAAAATTGTTTCTTAATTTAATCTGCGTAGTGTTTGACTTGTATAAATAAAGAAAGAAAGAAAGAAAGAAAGAAAGAAAGAAAGACAGAGAGAGGGGGAAAGGAAAGGAAAGAAAAAGCATATAGGCGATTAAAAACCACTGCCTATTAAACTACTGGTTCATTGTACTGATGATACTTTTCTATGTACATTTCATTTCCAAGAAAAAACTTTAAAAATCAAAAAAAATTTTTTAAAAAAAATTGAAAAAAAATCCGAAGTGGGTTTAAAAAAAAACTCGCAGTCTGACTCAACAAAACTCGTGGGCTAAAAAACTCTCGTAGACAATTGTGGTAGCATTTTAAATAAACTCTTCGTTTTTTTATTCCAATATTTATTTTTAGAACTTTTTTTCCTTCACAATTTCCTCATAAGCCCTGCAGAGGTAACATACGCACCTAGTATGCCGTTATTCCAACTGTCAACGGTAAAGGGCAAAACCTTATGGGCTAATCGCTCACTGTATTCCGGGGGGTAGCTTTTCTAAGTTACACACCTCGTTTGGCGCAGAAAGATCTTTTATTGACCTTACGCCACAAAAATACTACCAACTGAGCCATAAAAGCCTCAGAGTCCTCTGAAAATTGCAGACTTTTTCAGAAAACAATATTTAAGGTTCCAGTTTTAATGACTTTAACCGGGAAAATTAAGCTTAGATTCAAATTTGAGCAATTCAAAATTAATAATACTTTATTTATTCTTCTTTGAACAGTCGTTGTAACAACACATGACCACACAAAGAAAGGCCCCAAGTAAATATCTATGATGAATATAACAGGCTTGGAGGACCTCAGATTGATTCAACATAACAATTCACACAAACAATAAATTCAGCCATCAGGCTAAACTAATTCGCACTTTTAATATTATACAATAAAATGTCGAGGAACAACTTGGAAAATATGATTAGTAAAATCAGCGTAACAATGCACATACGTTTCTTTGACATAAAGGCGGCGATAATGCCCCAATTTTTCCAGCAAGAAGAGGGCTCTGTGATGCAAAAAGCTTGAGAATCGATGGTATAAACGAACCCCCAGCTAGCTGTTTTAAGATTTGATTTTCCCAACCGCTTCATTTACTTTCAAAAGTTTTACAGTCGCATTTTAAAATAAGGTACTTTTTAGCTCATTACTAATTGTCAAGCAGTATCAATTATTTTTGTAGCGTTTTGGTATCTTGTACATTCACTAAAATTCTTGACAGCTTTGAGAAGGAGGTAATAATTTTTCTCAGCCCCCCCCCCCTTGAAGTACTCATATGGGCACCCATGCCATAAAGGCATATGCCTAGGGGTCGCGACTGAGGGGCAAAATAAATTATAAATCATTATGTGCAAATATTAAAGTTTTCGTTTGAATAATTATGTAAAAAAATCGCCTTCACGTAAAAAAAGTTAATAATTTTTTAAAGTGTTTTAAAAGCGATGAAGGGGCAAAGCAGCTTGTGTGCCAAGGACCGGTATTTTCCCCAAGTCTGTTTTATAATACCTTGTTCATTAAATTTTACGCGAATTCAGAACCGAGTGTTATTTTACGCACATCACATGCACAGATGTTACCTATGCAGAGCCCACCTGGTGCTTGGAAAGGAACACTTACCGGTTAACTTTCAATCGTGGTCCAGGGGTTGGTTCCCTAGAGGCCTTAAAAGATTCAGATTCCTCGGAAAATTGTGGGTCGTCGGGCAGCCTGACTCCTGATGTCCTTGCGCCGGAAAACTCCCATATAAACGTACAATCACATATGTTACATGTACGAGATTTATATTCAAAGTTCGAAATTTTAAATTTCAAAATGGATTTGGTGAGAACCGCATATAACGATCATATTCATTGGTTCGAAGCTCCTCGTGACACACGAGTCCCATGGGCGGATTGGCCCGCCTGTTCGCCGGCGCCCGGACAGTGGTGCCCTTGTGGGAGATAAGACTCACTTTTGAATGGACAAGGACTCGCGCCCTTTGAAAGGACCCAGTCCGCCATTGTATACATGTGCAATTGAACTTCGTTATATCGACCTCGGTTGTGGAATATGATGTTCTGACGACCCGCACACGTTTTATGCCATCTACCTAAAGCCATCTACCACTATCGCATGATTTGGTGGATCGTAGGGGGAAAAAATACATACATATACACGCACGCACACAGGATTGTTATAATAATTAAACTTAGCCTATTTAGAGCACTCTGAAGCTTGAACCGTTCAGCGTATTTTCACCAAAATTGGTACATAGATTATTCAAAGGGTGCGGAAAAGGAATTTGCAAAAAAACATCAAAAACGTCCGCAGGGGGCGTTTTAGCGCAATACTGCAAAGCAAATAACATTTTTAACATTTAGGAACATTTATTGCATCGAAACATTTCAAATGAACGTTGTGCGAGCAATAACAGCACACCGGCATTGCAGGCGTACTATGGAAAAAAAAAAATTTCACACGCAGATAGATATTAAAAAAAATACAGCAATTTAAGCAGCTGTTAATCGTGTACAGAATGATGTAATGGAGGTTGCTCAATGTGGTCCCTATCGTTCACTTGTAAAAGTTTATGGCCCTGTCAAATGTTCTGTAACGTCCATTAGGTACCGTGAGTTGCTCCAGACGTTTGTTTTGCCGCAACTGCAGAAAGGATAGTGCGTTACATCTACCATTTCAATGCAAGATGGTGCGCACCCACATGTCGCACGATCCGTCAAAACTTTTTGCTCCAGCATCTCACCGATGAGCGTGTTACCAGCCATCTGTTTACTAATCACTGGCACACGTTCGCCGGATCTCACTCCGTGCGACTTCTAGTTGTGGGATCATTTAAAGAATTTGGTTTATTGTGGAAGTGTTGCTATGTTAGCAGAATCCAAGAATTCCATAACGCTGCATATGTAAAGCCTCACGGAGGATTAGTTGCGATGCGCTGTTGAACACATTCTGCATTGGCTTGAATTGTTACAAATAAATGATGACGGCCACATCGAGGAACACCCATTACATCGTCCTGTACACGATTAACAGCTGCTTAAATGTCATATTTCTTTACGCACTATCTGCATGTGAAAAAAAACCAAAATCCATTGTACGCCTTCAGCGCTGTCGTACTGTTATTGCTCGCACAACGTTCATTTAAAATGTTTCGATGCAATAAGTGTTACTAAATGTTAAAAATGTCATTCGTGTTGTGTGTTGGTCATTTCAGAGCTCGCTTTTGCAGTATTGCGCTAAAAAGCGCCCCATAGCGAACGTTTTTGAAGTAAATATTTTTGCAGATTCCTTTTCCGCATCCTTTGAATAGCCTATATACGAATTTTGGTAAAAATCCACCGAACGGTTCAAGTTTCAGGGTGCTCTGAATAGACCAAGTTCAATTATAACCACCCTGTATATATATATTAAAAACATTTCAAGTTGAAACATGCAGAACAATGAGAAACATTGAAAAATACTCAAAATAATTTTACTGACCTGCTGGACGATATATGATAATCCAAAACGGGTTCTTGCACGTTTTTGAAAACCAACGGATTAAATTATTAAAGCAAAGCAAATAGGATACAAACCTTGTATCCTATTTGCTTTGCTTTAATAATTTAACCATATAATTTTATCATATATCGTCCAGCATGTAAGTAAAATTATTTTGTGTATTTTTCAATGTTTTTCATTGTTCTCCATGTTTCAACTTAAAGTGTTTTTAATATTCAGATCTTTGTTGGAATCATGCAGCATCATGGGCAGTTTCATTTTTGTTTGTGTGTTACGGCTCAAAGACTACAATGGTCATGCTGCGCCGGGACCTACTGTTTTCCGAGGAATCTGAACCTCTTATGGCCTAGGGAACCAAACCCCGGACTACAGTGAGCAGTGCGATCTTTTTATGAGATCTCTGAGTAAGCGTTCTTTGCACTGTTGGGAGTCGAACCCGGATTAACGGCGCACTAGGCGAACGCGTTACCACACTGCGCCACCGCAGGGCACAGTTTCACAATGGTGCTATATTTCGTATTGCACAGTCTTGTGTTTTTATCATTTAAAAAGCTTTTTTCTATATATTTATTCTATAAATGTGTTTTCAAATATATATATACTATAGAACCCCTGCCCAAAGTGACCACCTTTGGGACTGGACTGCAATGGTCATCATAGACAGGTGGTCGCTATATACAAGTTGTCACGACAGACTTTGATATGATCAAGACTAAGTCTCTACCAGTTTTCTCTCTTATAAAAAATAGTCGCTTTACTAGGTTCCACTGCATGGGCGCCCCTATAATTATATACAAAGGGGTGCACCCAGGAAAAATTCCAATTGAATAATGTTGTTGGACTGTAGTTTCTTGTGGATTCAGTCTTGCCCCCCCCCTTTTTTTTTCATAAGCCAAGGGGGGTGCAAGTCCACCCTCTTGCACCCGTCTGAGGGCGTCCATGTTCCACTGTATATATATGAATCATTGGTAAACAGCTCGAATGTTTTATATGTTTTATTTAAATTTGAAAACTAATTAAGTCCAATTTTTTGAAGGCAGAATTATAATAGGTAACAACTCTATAAAAAAAAAATACAGTGGCACCTAGTAAAGTGACCACCTGAATGTGGTGACCACTTCCTTTAAGAGAGAAATAATAGGGACTTGGTCATGCCTATTTCAGAGTCTCGTGTATAGTGACAACCTTCCTGTGATGACCATTGTCGTCCAGTCCCAAAGGTGGTCAGTTTAGGCAGGTTCTGCTGTATATTAATTATAGAATATTTGAAATATACAAAAATCAAATCACAGCAAATGTAAAACTAAGATTATTGTGATACGTGAAATACTGTGCAAAAAAAATGATAAACAATAAAAATACAATATTGTTTATTATAAGATTATGGTTGCGAAATTAAATTAGCAGCCTTTCCGTTGCTACGTTTAAAGGACCTGTGTAATAGTAATAGTAATACATTTAAGCCACGGTAGTTTTATGTTGATAACTGTTTATTAGTTTCGTGCAGTGTATCACTATATGATTTATTTATTATCAAAGTCCTTGTTAAGCATTAGTCAATTGAATCGACGAATCCGAATCAATTTCCACTCTTCGTTATGGGAGGGAAAATGCTCCTTAGCTCTTATCCTGTTTATCTATTGTCTCCCGCTATGAGAAACGTCGTGGAGGTCGAAGTTCAATTTTGTTCGTATTTTATCAGTCGAAGTTCGTATTTTGACCGTACAGGGGTTCTGGTCTAATGGGATGAATCATGAAAATGGTGTCCGCATCTGAGGGTGACCGCTAAGCAAGGGTTTGAAATGCATTATTGTAAATCAGTTTCTGCAGCGGAATTTTATCTAACCGTAAAAGCGGGGTGACCTTAATTGGGAGGGATGCCCGTTAAGAGGAGTTTTATTATATTAAATCTGTATTGCAGGTATTGTGTATTAATATTAATTACTAACGAATGCTAGTTGCGATCTGTAAAAATCATCCATAAATTTGTTAATTTCATTTACGTAAACATATATTTATTTATTTTTCATACGCATTAATTTTAATAAAATTAATGTAAAATATAACCAAAATATCAATTTCAATATGAAAATTATGGATAAATTTTATTTCAATTAAATTGATTAATAAAATTAATTAAATATCTCGTATCCTATTAAATTTAAGAATTTTGTAACTAGAATTTGTAATTGCTACAGTAAAAGTAATCGGGAATTTTCGCGGTCGTTTGAGCTTCTGTACACGTCATCTTGTCTGCCCGGAGTTCGAACCTCGTTTCTATTTTTTGCACCAAAAAGTCATTAGTTGGCTACAGACGGTACTGAAATGTCACAGAACTAAGCTGCAGAGCGGTTTGGCACACGCCCGAAAATTTCTTTTGCTTTTCTTAAGTTCTTAGGATTGCATTTTTTTTTTTTTTAATTGGAGCGCGGGATGAAACAGCCTGCTTCTCGTCAGCCTCAGATAAATGCCAGAACCTCTCACATACGTGCAAACCGTAATACCCTGCGCAAGGCACCAACAGCTTGAACCCGCAACAAACCCTTCTCACTTTTCCATGCACGTTTATTAATTTATTTTGGGAGAAAAAAAAGATGAAGGGAAAACGTGATCTAGATTTCAAAATCCACGTTAAATCAACGATGACAGTTAGTGAAGGATTATGGTGATTTGAGCTTGCCCTATTTCTGTGAAACAAGATGTGTGAAGAGGAAAGGTTAAAAAAGAATAGGAGCTTTTGGAAAGTCATGATGGGTCGAGATATGTCGTCCAGACATAGCATGATCGAGACTGGAAGTCAGAGAAGCTTAGACAGGTCATCTGTGTCATCCGTGGGCAGCGTCTCTCAGACCAGTGGGTCATTAGACCGACTGACTGTCTCTTCACACCGTCACAAGCCTCCGAAATCCAGCTTCTTTCGCCTCAAGCCAAAGACTCCTACATTTTGGAAACCTCTTTTTCAACCCGTTGGCACGTCGAATCCTCATGTGTCTTTACCATATATAAGCCAATATACTCAAACCGATCTCACACCCACGGTCGAATTCGGTGTGCAAGTGGCCGAAGGTACAGCTTCCCACACACGTGATGTTCCGGTTCAGACCTGTCCAACGTGGGATGCTGATTCGAGGTTTCGCCTCAATATCGCCGCAACCCAAACCAATGACACAACACCTTTTGAGAAGCTCGACCAAACGAAATCTAATGAGCTAAATCTTGCAACCTCTGTAAATACGTTGACACTTCTTTCGGCAAGTATACCTCAGGCAACGCAAATACAAGAAATATTACCGCAGGCGGAATCTGGTGTTTCAGAAATGGCTGAAATAGAACTGGATTTTAATACATTGCCTCTGACGTATGGTACTACTTCGTCTAGCAGGTTTTCTTCCATTCGAAATCTGGATACAAATAATGCTTTATTGAAACTGAAAGATGATTTCGAGCAACTTAGAAATGATTTTGGGCTGGATCTAGATATCAAGCATCTGGAAAAACGAAGCAATTTGAAAATAAGCCCCGATTTTGAAATCTTGAGGGGAGATTTTTCAATTCCAACATCCCCTATTGAAAAAAAAGAATCTCGACCATATCGTGTTTCCCTTGAAGTCGAAACGGTGCCTCATGTAGAGAATTACAACCCTATTGAACCAGATAACAATTGTCTTGAAATTATGCCATCCTCTGGCCAGATGGCGGAACAAGGGACCGACCAAGTTCACCCAAACTGCTCTTCACCTTCAGCATCTGATAAAGTCGTTGACAGTGGTTGTTGTACTTCTGAAATCATGAACTCTCTTTCATCTAGTACTGATATTCTATCTTGCGAAACGTTGGTGTTTGATTCGTGTGAAAATCTCGATCAACTAGAAGACGAAATTATTCGCAGTTTGTACACTCCCATACAGGAATCTGATTGCTGCAGCACTGCAGACGACGATACATTCAATAATTGCGATCATTTTGTTGTTAATAACAACAGTGTCTCTAAAATGTCGACCGAGCCATCATCAAATATAAAGACATTAGGTTCTGCTTTACAACAGCTTTATACAGTAAACGAACGGGAAAAGGTTGAGAACATTCCTACAGTACCTCGAACGAACACTTCATCTAACGCTGATACAATTGTAATAGAGGATAGCATTCAAAACGAAGCAGCTTACGTTCAAATTCAAAATCTTAGCAAAACTGATGAAGTGTGTGAAATGATCATCGAATTACCCGCACCGAATCAGAAGAAAATTTTTGCAAATAGCTTGGAAGTCAGAAAAGCTTGGTCTACAATCGAACCTCAAATACCAAGTCCTGTTCTGGAAGTCGATGAACCTATCACGACTCCAGATACCTCTGGCAAGTGCTCACCAGTGGACACTATTACTAAAATCTATCCATTGGATCCTGAAGCAGCGACAAAGACAAACAATAATAAATCTGTCGAAGACGCGTCCAAAACTGTTGTCACTGAAGCGTATATCATTTTAAATCCGCCACAGCCACCTCCTGAACCCAATTCGTCCAAACCTGTAACCTTTTTGCCTGAATCAAATCCACATGAACCGGAAGAGAAACGTTTTGTGACCCCACCTCCACCTCCGCCATTGCCGCCCAATTCAAATCCTACTTCGACCCACTCTCCAAATTCCCATATAAACTCTAGCCACTTGGTTTCCCGGTCACCAACGCCCAACAATGACGGAATTCCAAATAGCACGAAAAGTCCAATGGTCTTAGAACTGGAACAAAAGTTTCAGAATCGAAGGAAAATCGCGAGTGAGCTCGAAGAAGTA
The DNA here is from genome assembly GCA_006491805.2 of Dysdera silvatica. Lineage (NCBI taxonomy): Eukaryota > Metazoa > Arthropoda > Arachnida > Araneae > Dysderidae > Dysdera > Dysdera silvatica. The sequence goes on from QLNU02014802.1 coordinate 58,186,509, forward strand.
ACAAAGAAAATTGCGAAAAATATTCAAACGAACGGAACGACCATGCCTGCTGAAAGCAAGTCAAGTAAGACATTACATTTATTTATTTATTTATTTAAATAACGAGGCGAGCTTAAATTATATATCACAGATTATAATTATTATCACTTATTATGTAGTCGGCCTCTATTATAGCCAATATGACGGGATATTAAAATTTCTTCGCTATAATTGTTATTCGATATATCCATACGTCAAAAATTGTACTTTTGTATAACCGTTAAAAGAATAATTTATAAATTAATATACTCAGTCAATCGCTCTTAGTTTTAAAGTTTTAAAATACTTCATAAAAAGGCCGAGAGTTAATTATTTTTGGTAATTAATGACATACATAGTATCCGTTTATATAAATTCTGCCATGCACAAGTTCCATATCCAATGTAAAAACAATCTAAATGCTTCTAAGCACTAAAATTTACTTTGTAAGAGTTTTATATTATTTTTAAAGTAAACAAAAAATTCAAAAGTCTTTGAAAATAAAGATAAAAATACAATTTTTCAGTTCTTGCTTAGATCGCTTAAATTACGAATGAAGTTCTTCATCAAGTACAGTAGGGCCCCTGTATAGTAAGAAGCCTGAGAACAACGAAAATGTTAGCTATGTCCAGTTTCTGAATAAATCTGTCTTGGAATTTAAAATTACAAACTTGAAGAAAGTCTATATAGAGAATATACGTGTATACAATATATATACAACAATATTCACCTTTAAATTTTCTTACTCCTTAATGAACAACATTTTATATCAAAACTTGAATTTTTAGTATAATAAGCTTTAAAAAAATCGTATACAGGAATTTCCATTCATAAGCATTCCTAAAATGAACTTTATTTGAAGATGCATAAAAGGATGCCTATAGTTGTTTGCTTCGTTTTGCAACATTATGAGCATTAATGCATAGTCGTCAATATCTCCATTGCCTAAATGTTTATTATGAACTCCTTACTATTGTATACTAGTCTCAAAAAGCTGAAAGTTCTCAGTAATTTACCCATATTTCAAATGCAGAAAAAAAATCTTTCCGTCATATTCGCCTCATTTAAAAAAATATCCTCGATCACGGATTTTATTTGTTTATTTAAAATTTACTACAATTCGTTTAAAAAATCTTATAATTTTTTTCTTAGTTAAATCTGGAACTTAAAGAAGTATTTTTCCCTAAAAAAGATTAAATTATATTGTGCTTAATCCTTATACCAAACAAAATATATATTTATCTTACTAAGATCGGAAATTCCAAGTACGGGCTTGTTATAAGTAGGTCCTATTGTATACATTTACTGTAATTCCAGCGGTTACGGTTAATTATTTATTTGCATTTATAAATTACACCTAAAACTTTCCTTTCTTCTTCTTCTTCTTCCCAGGTGACCTTAAGTTTCTTACATGGGAGGAATTAAAGTATCAAAATTTCTACAATAAATGTAATTTTGATAGAATGATTTCATCTCTATTGGAAGTATTTTTTATTGAATTAAATAAATGGAATTAAATAAATTACTATAAACCTATCTCGAAAAGATGTCATAGTACAAAAGCGATTGAAACTATACTTTTAAAATCGCATTCGTCAGATTTTAGCCAGATGTTGACCCTGGGAATGGCAATATTATCCGTGTTCGTGATGACCTAACCAACACAACTGCGGCTGCACCTTGTAATTTAATTTAAGCCCTGCCGTACACAAGGGGGGGAATAATAAGAATTATAACCCCCATTGCGATGCAATTTTGTATATATATACATATAAATATATATGGAATTGCAGCTCTACGGCCCCCACCTATAGAGAAGCTTTACATATTCTAATAATTTTAAAGTGACAATAAACGGAAGATTCGCTCCATATTTTACATGACATTATTTTAATTTAAATCAATGGCAATTGACGCGTACATAGCCCAGATGCTCTTGCGCCATAAAAAGTCAAAACAATCCGTCGATGGTTTGATATTGTGTATATGCCACCTTGCCATATGCCTGTATATATAGAGGATAGAAGAATGGAAATTCATAGACATAATGAATTACAAATTTTATTTATAAAAAATTCCAAATTATAAAATAAATTATTAAAATAAATTTTATGTTTTATATTATTATTTTTAATATTAAATTAGTAAAATAAATTTTGAACAAAAATTGGAACAAAATTAATCATCAAGGGTACGTGAAGTTTAAACAGTAGCTTAATATAAACTTTCTTCTTTTCGTTTCGTTGTAGAATCTGTGACCTAATTTTAAATAAATGTCAATCTTTAAAGTCTTATTTAATTAATTACTTAAAAGGTTCAAAATTTTTATAAGTATCTCAATCTTTAGAGTTTGGATTTTCCACTGATCATACAGGATATGTTTGGTGACACTTGTTTTTTACCTTGGCTGCAAAAACAAAGGGCGTTGGTCCCGCAGGCCCTGGATGTGTGCCATCAGCCCACCCCTGGGTCTTTGTCTCGCTTTATTTTCAGTGCTTTCCAACTTACTGTGCACCTGCCTGTTTTTGTTCACTGCTATCTATGAAACGTGTTCGGTTCCAAGAACGTCCTAGTTGACTCTGTTGAATGCAGATGCGAAAAATCGTTCTTTTAACGAATTAGTGAACAAGTTCGCCCACCTATCATAAATGAGCAGAAAACATTCGTTCAATGGTTAGATCATCCGACGAATTGGTTTACCTCTACTGTATAGATAAGTACGCTAACAGATAGCGTAAAAATCTTTAAATTAGTTCTCATAAATTTTTGTAATAATAATAATAATAATAAATTAAAAACATCGCTGAAAAATAAGGAGATTAAACCCTTCTCTCTCCCGTCAAAATTACGAGGTGAGGATTCGCCCTCTATTTCTGAGTGACCCGTGGTATTTCCGGGCTTGTGTGTTCAAAAGTAACGCACCAAAAAGATTAAAAACAATCCATTTCTTATAGTCGCAATAACCCTGATTCTTGGTTTTTCTGAAAAATAAAATTTTCTTGATTTCAAGCTAAAAAGAATTCCAAAAATTAAAAATGAATACATATATTTTTCGTACACTTACTTTTATACAATTTTCTTGAACAAAGAAGTAGGCACTTTTTTTACTGTTTTCTTAAAAATTATGCGATCGTTAAGAGGTTAAAGGATGATGCCACATTTACTTTAAAGCTTTTTTTTTAGTTTAATGTCTAGACCACTTATTTGTCCAAAACCGTGGATCACGACCCACTGGTAGATTCTGAATCGGTGTTCAGTGGGTCGTGAAAAAATTGTAAAAATTAAAATTATCTAAGTACAGTCGAGTCTCGTTAATACGAACGTTTAATTGAATACGACAGTTACTACACGATTGATTACAATAATTTTGATATGGTTGAATATAATGATTGTAATAATGATAACTACAGTTCCATAGCACTTCTTTGTCATAGTATTTATGCTTATCTTGTCCCTGCACATATTTCGCATTGCGAAATATTGCTTAGTTATGTTGCATGATGACATATTACACATGACTATAATACGCTTATAAAGTGAAAAAATAATCAAATATACTACAAACACTCATGTAAGCACGTACACAGAGGGAGGGTTACGGGGATCATGTCCCCCCCCCCCAATATATTTTTTCGCTGTAAAAAAATGCCAACTTTCATGATAAATGAGGGGTGTTATTCCAACTCCATCGCAATTTCTTATTTATTGAAAGACCTTGCCCCTTGCACTTACCATAATACTTGAGAGAGAGATGGAGATAGTTATTTAGCAGATACTTTATCACTTCATCTTGTAGAGGTTTTCAATTATCTCTTCATTTTCGTCATTACCGCTTACTGTAAATTCTTCATTACATTTTTTAACACTTTACAAGATTTCATGCAACGTAGGATATTCAGCGGCCACATCTTCATCAGTGTTCGAGAAATCAGAGAGCTCGGTATGTTCTTCAACACCCCCCATTGTTTTTCAGCTTTTGCCATTTTGCATTTAGTAATTCTGCCAAGCCCATATCAGATTCTGATTCATTTTCTTCGACATCAGCTTTTAATACGGCTTTCACAAAGCAGTTGCAGATAGTGGCTGCAATCATTTTACATTCCCAAGCTTTCATCATCTCCGATATAGAAATTCTCAAATTAATAAGATTGTCTATTATACATTGGCTCTTCTCTATGTCTAGGATAATTTTTTTCAGGATACGTTAACTTTTTAATTAACTTTTTACAGGATACGACACTTTTTACCTCACTCCACCCCCCCGTTGCTTCTAAGTTCCCAGTTTAGAACAATAGAATTATTTATCACAACGGTCCATATGTTCACAATACAGAATGCCTCACCTCATCCTTCTTGCTTAAAATCCTAAACGTCGCATCCTAAATGGCGCAGTATAGCCCAGATGCTCTTGCACCATAAAAATCCAAACAAACAAACAAACAAAAATCCTAAACTCCAATTCTACCAACAAGGCTCCTTCAGAAAAATTGTAAAGATAAATAAATAAAAAATCAAATTCTTTATAAAAAAAACTTCGTTATATATAGAAATTGTTTTTCGTAATAGGGAGACAAATTTACATGTTAATGTCATTGAAAGTCAAGGTTCTGTCGAAAATTTCGTTAAATGGAAGTTTTTATATGAAGACTCTACTATATATATATATACTGATATATACTTTTATAGAACAAAACGCAGAGCGCAAGCTTTGCGGTTATATAACTAAACCTGTTAGTAGGAAAAAAAAGACTAAAAGTACTCAAAGGAATCGAGAGAAAATGTCGTTGTAAATATTTAATTAATGTGAGTTTTTAGTATAAAGAATTGCGTTCTATTTTTAACACTTAACAGACGGTTTGTTTTTTCTTTCTCTTTCTCGGTTTCTAGGCATTTTTTAAGAGAATTAAACATGTATGTATGGTTTTAAAAGCGTTGCAGCGCACAACTGCGCAGTAGGTTCATCCGACAGTTAGTACTACAACTTAACGGTAACAAGAAATAAACCCAATACGCATAAAAATGAAAAACTAACGCATCGTAATAAAAATTCAAGCAAAAACGTAATTCTACGTAGCCCGTCCTAGGAAGTCAGACTGGAAAAACGTAAATTTACGTGACCCGTCCGTTCAGTGTTAAATAAAATTTCTTTATTTGCACGTTCTTGTAATCGAATTATAAGCGTCTTCGGTTTGTTCCAGCAAAATCTATGGTCAGTGTATGATTAGTTTGTTTTCATTTTGAAACCGTGTGTATGCCCTCACCTTGCTTGGCGCCGATTGACACTTGCTATCTTTCCACTGGAAAATCTTAACCAACCTGCCAACGGAACTTGTTTTTTAGGTATGCGAATTTTAATGTCTTGTAATGGGTTGTGTTTATTGACGCTATTGACTGAAAGTCCATTAAGATTTGGTCTTCTAGACCAAATCTTAATGGAAAAATGGAAAAGGGGAAAATGGAAAAATCAAGGAAGCTTGATGACTTGATATTGCATTTGGCCGAACAACATGGAGGGAGGTTTAAAAATAATAAGAATAAGAAGAAATTCAATCTTCAAATGTTATTTTTTTCTTCCCCACAAATTTCACTTCGTGTGAAAATGTGCCATCAAGCCGAACTGAAGATAAGGCATGGTAAAAAAAAATATAGATACAGTAAAACCTTGTAAAATGACTACCTTGGAAAATCGACCACCTGAATAAAATGACCACTGTTCATAAGAGAGAACTGGCACGAACTTAGTCATACCTATACTAGAGTCTGCCGTGTATAGTGACCACCTTGGTAAACTGACCACCTGAACAAAGTGACCACTGTTCATAAGAGAGAACTGGCAGGGACTTAGTCATGTCTCTAGCAGTGTCTGTCGTGTATAGTGACCACCTTGGTAAACTGACCACCTGAACAAAGTGACCACTGTTCATAAGAGAGAACTGGCACGAACTTAGTCATACCTATGCTAGAGTCTGCCGTGTATAGTGACCACCTTGGTAAACTGACCACCTGAACAAGTGACCACTGTTCATAAGAAAGAACTGGCAGGGACTTAGTCATGTCTATAGCAGTGTCTGTCATCTAGAGTGACAACCTGTCTATGATGACCATTGCAGTCCAATCCAGTTCCAAAGATTCATTTTAAACAGGTTCTACTGTATACGCAAAATTGAAAAAAAAAGTCCTTTTATTATGAATTTTTAATTACGAATATCCCCTCACACACATTATATTCTAATAGCCTCTAATCTTAACTTAAAAAACTACGCGAAAGTTTTAACAATTAATGGCAAGCGCGCAAGGCCAAATTCATAAAATTTCATTTCCTGGTGTATGTAATTTATGATAGAATGGTGGTTAGTTCATTCATTCAAATTGTGCACGTTCCAGAACTGTTTTTGCGGGCGTTCAAATGAATCCACGAAAAGATAGCGTAATTTTATAAGATATATAATTTCTTATATCATTAACTCGGAATTCCTTCCCCACTTCAAAAACCGTACATGCGGCCTTAATTCGTTTGGCACAAAATGACCCTTTTACTAATATTGTGCCATAACAGTATAACCAATCAACCAATCCCCCGACGCAGAATTTCACCCTTCTGCCCTTACTCCGTAAAAAGAATCCTCCCCTGTTTGGATTTCTAGGTTAACCGTTTGTTTACCATAGTGAATAATCCATGCTGGTGGTGTAGGGGAAGCATGGATTCAGCGACTCAACTCCGAATGAGAATAATACACGTTCTAAGGTCATAAGTTGCATAATCTTCCTTAAAAGCAACTTGCCCCCCATGTGTTTTGGATTGCTACGATACTGATCCAAATTCGAATCCTGTAATTGGTGAAGAACGCTTGGCCACCCCCCTCCATTTCAGCAATCCGCATGCCACAATTTGATTCCTTAAGCGACAGGGGTTCAGATCTCTTAAAAAACTACAGTAAAACCTCCCTAAGGCAACCGCTGTGGGTTCCATGAAAAACGGCAGCTGAGAGAGGTGGTTGGTCTCCGATTGGAAGTAAATTTAGCATTGGGTTTATGGGGAGAGAAAATCCGTTTCCAGAAAAAATGGTTATTAAAGGTGAGGGTCGCTGAATAGAGGTGATCGTTAAGGGAGGTTTTACTGTTTTTCTAGCGCAGCATGACCTTAGCTATCCTTGCGCCATAAAACACGAACGAATGTTTGGATTTCTTACATAATTTACTGATTTTAAATTTTTAACTTAATGTCTTCCACTTCTTCTAAAATACCATAACATCTTATATAACAGTAGTTTAATCTCTCATACAACAGTAATTTAATCTCTCGTAACAGTAATTTAATCTCTCACGTAACAGTAATTTAATCTCTCCAGATAACAGAAATTAAATCAGCTCCATATAACTTATTAATTTAGTCTCTCACATAACAGTAATTTAATAATTTAATATAACAGTAATTTAATATTTAATATAACAGTAATTTAATATTTAATATAACAGTAATTTAATATTTAATATAACAGTAATTTAATATTTAATATAACAGTAATTTAATATTTAATATAACAATGATTTAATATTTAATATAACAGTAATTTAATATTTAATATAACAGTAATTTAATGTTAATATAACAGTAATTTAATATTTAATATAACAGTAATTTTAATATTTAATATAACAGTAATTTAATATTTAATATAACAGTAATTTAATATTTAATATAACAGTAATTTAATATTTAATATAAAACTTAATATCTTATAATAACATTGAGCTTAATTTCATATATGAGCGTGACAATTGCTTATATTAACAATTGCTTGCATAATATGAGCAGGCTTAATTTCTTTCATAATATGAGCATAATTTCTTTCATAATATGAACTTAATTTTCTTGCATAATATGAGCTTCAATTTCTTACATAATATAAATTTAATTTCTTGCACTAATATGCTTAATTTCTTGCATAATATGAGCTTAATTTCTTGCATAATATGAGCTTAACTTCTTACATAATATGAGCTTAATTTCTTGCATAATATGACTTAATTGCTTGTTTAAAAGGTAACTAATATCTTATATAAACACGCCCACAACAGCACGTAGAATACATCAAAATTTTACAATACACAACAATAATGCTATATGAGCACAAGCTATACTATGCTGTACAATACATAGAAATGTGAAGCAAACTATGAGGCAATAGCCTCAGTGCACCCCTTCCCTTCTTTTCTCATCATCTTTACCAAATAAAAGAACCCACTGGTCCTCAATGAAAAGGATTTGCTGTGCAATAATCATTTAACTTCCCCTTTTATACCTTATTTATTCTTTAAGGTAGTCAACGACTTCCTTTGATTCTTGAAGTTCTAATAATAGGAAGAGGTTTGTAATGAGATTGTTTAGATGGAGCTCGCTTTGAGTACATCTTGTGCAATTCATCAGAAAACGCTCCCCACATAACCCTAACCTATTTTACTCCTTCATCTAGCCCGACAACTTGTTGCTTCCCGTCATGGTTTTCTTTTTTTCAAGCGTTTCTCTTGTTACAACTGTACAAGAATCGATTGCCTTCAGCAGCGCTTTGTCAGAGGAACTGCTCATTATCAGTTAGACGCCAATTTTCAATTATTTCCATAATTGATTTATATCAATACCACAGGCCCATTTTGAGGGACACGGGAGCTCGTCCCTCCAATACTGGTATGTGTCTACTGGCATATTGTCCCCCGCCCCAATGTTTTTATGCCTTCAGCGCCCATGATCAATGGGATATTGGTTAATGCCTTTCCTGCACGCAACTTGAAAGTTTGCTGTTGTTGGATTTGTTGTGAAGCCGTAGCAAATGTCGATCCCTGTGAAGCAAAAACTGTCGAGTTCACAAGATTGATCAGACAAATTGCTGAAGTTAAAGATCATATATCATCATCATATTCAACCATTATCTATCCACTGCTGGATGAAGGTCTCTCCAAATGCTTTCCACACAAGTCTATCCTGAGCAATTCGCTTCCACGTCACCCCAACCTGTTTTCTTATTTCATCCACCCATCTAGTTTGAGGACGTTTTCTAGGTCTTCGGTGGTCTCTTGGAATCCAGTTCAGAATTTCTGTTGTCCATCGTTGATCAGTTCTTCTTGCAATATGCCCAGCCCATCGCCATTTCAGCCCTTTTACTTTAACAATGATGTCCTCTACTCTAGTTTGCTCTCTCACCCAAGTGTTTCTTTTTCGATCTCTCCTAGTTATTCCAAGCATGCACCTCTCCATGCTCCTTTGCGTTGTCTGTAACTTTCGTATTGCTGCAATTGTTAGAAAGGCAATTTCCCCTTCAGGATAAAACTGTTTCTTCCAAATGCACTCCAGCCAAGTTTAATACGTCTGTTGAGTTCTTTCATAATGTTGCCATCCATTGAAATCAGCTGGCCAAGGTAAATATATGAATCAGCAATTTCTAGCTCAATGTTGTCAACTTGTATTTTTGTTTCCTCTACGAAAGGCCATATATAGTCAGGTATATATAAAATCTGTATAGAAGAAAAACTAAACCATGACCTTTGACCCATTATTGCTCTCGGTAACCTCTGTAGTAACAATAACTATTGGCAAGGGTAAAAAATAACGCTGAAATATTATTATACTTTATAAAGCTTTTTGAAAAATTTTCTACTTTACAAAGTTCTATAAAAAACTGTTTTAGATGTAATGTGATTTAGTGGCAATGCGTCTGCCTATCTTGTGGATATTTTGAGTTTGAATCGAAATGATAACAAACGTTTGGCATTTGCTTCATCGGTCATTAATCCAGAGATTGGTTTTCTAAGTTCGTGTTTCTCAACCTTATGAGACCACGGCCTTGTAAATTCTCTCTTTATAAGATGAGGGTCCGATCGCAGTAAATTTACATCCGTTTCCAGGGGGGAAAAAAATCGTTAAAAGAGGTGGCCTCATAATGGAGTTGGTTGTTCAAAGTGGTTTTACTATACATAATATATTACAATGCGTGTCAAATTGCAGTTTATTATTACTGGAGATGACGCGTATGGATGCATGGAACTATACGCCTGTAGACACGAATAAAATCCATGCTTGAGTAGCTGCAATTAAGTAGCAGTAGCACGGACAAAAAAAAAAAAAAAAGAAGAAAAGGGGGGAGGATTACATATTAGTTAAGTGTGCCCAGTGTTTTGTCAATTCAGTGTAAATAAATTAACATTTTAATATCAACACGTCATCAAAGTTTAACCCTTCCCAAATAAATTCACCCTGCGGTGGCGCAGTATGGTAACGCGTTCTCCTAGTGCGCCGCTAATCCGGGTTCGACTCCCAGCAGTGCAAAGAACGCTTACTCAGAGATCTCATAAAGATCGCACTGCTCACTGTAGTCCGGGGTTTGGTTCCCTAGGCCTTAAGAGGTTCGGATTCCTCGGAAAACAGTAGGTCCCGGCGCAGCATGACCATTGTAGTCTTTGAGCCGTAAAACCATAAAGCAAACCAAACCAAACCAAATAAATTCTTGATCTTCCACTGTCCAATGGGGCTTGGGGCCTCTGAGTACCCCCTTCCTTACGTCACTGTGTACAAATGCATGATCAGCCACGTTCTCACGCATATTGGAATTTCCATTGCGGTATTTGCGTGTGGGTATGAAAGGGAGTTACCATGTTCGTCTACGTCTATATTTTTTCTTCCCTCGCGCCTACATTCTTCACGCAAATTATCTGAAAGTCATTGTGCTCGCAAAAATCCCTTCCCTCCATTAGCTCATCTATGTCTGTTCAGCACGAGATTCACTCTTAGCAACAAGCCAAATAGCAACTGGTCCAGTGGCGCCGACTTCGTGGGTTCGAAACGCTTTCTGAACCCTCAATAATTTTGTTATGGGTTCCTCGAATCCCTAACATTTTTGCTTGTGGAGAAAATACGCGTACACAAATATATACACAAAGTTTTTCGTCATCAATTTTTCAAGATTTTCATTATTTCTACCCCATTCCCTGAACCTTTTATAAAAGAAAATTCTTCATTTTGTCTGAATTCACGGAAAATACATTAATCTAGTCCAGGGGTGGGCAAATGCGGCTCTTCGTTGAGTTAAGTGAGGCTCTCGTCGAAAATTTAAATCCCCTTTTCTTTTTCTTTTTTTTACGAATCTTGTTAAATTGACTAAGAAAGTGAATCGGTTAATGAAGAATAGAAGTTGTACGTAATCGCTTCAAAAGTAAATCTTTTGTTGCATTAATAGGTCCGTCCAGGAGTTACTATTAAATTTTGAAATAATTCTTTTATATATTCTTTCTTTTATATTTCCGTATATACTTTATACTTTGCAAAGCACTTAACACTTATGTACACTATGCAACCATATTAATTAAATTTGTGTATTTAATACTATGTAACTATGGTGTGGCTCTTTATAATATATGATAAATTGGAATGCGGCTCCCACTGACCTCATGCGCTCCCACCTTTGGTCTTATCTCTATCTCAACGTACAGAGACCAGAATCTTTAGAGGTTCATAGTGATAAAGGCTAAAATATGTTGCCCTGTAAGTTGACCCACCATATCTTTCAAGAGTTGGGGGAGGGGGGGGTCCACACTTTTTTTTTTGCTTTTTACTTTGTTTTGCCTCCCAAGCACCCCTGGAGCACCTGGAGAATTTACTTTTATTTCAGTCAAATTGTTTTTAAAAAGAGACGGGGCTGGAGAAGGAGCTGAACACATCTGAGTATTTTGGCAGCAATCGTAAAACTATAAAGGGTGTATATGTTTAGGGGAACATTAAATAATTATCTAGAGAAAAAATATTTCTATATAATCAACTATAATTTGCCTCATTTTAAATATTTCAGGTGTCTTACCAGATAATCTGATAATGAAATTTAACTTACTCTTAAATCCTTTGAAAAATGCTCTGGTTAATCGATTCAAAATTTTCGGAACCCCCCGATAATTTCTCAAGTTGGCGCCTATGAACTGGTTTCTCTGGGACAGTGTAGCCCAGATGCTCTTGCGCCATAAAAAAGCCAAACAAACAAACAATCAATAAACTGGTTTCATTGTTCATGCTGTGCATTCATAAGCATGTCGAGGCTGTATTTCCATTCAAAACGCACTCTAATTTCAAACTGTTCCAACTCATATTGGTTTGGGTGCAACAATTTTTTTCCCCGGCACGGCAACTTGTATTGTTGCAGGTTTTTTGCTGAAGATGGATATGGCACCCGCAATTCTTTAGCGGAATCGAAGTCGGCTAGTCAAGCCTGTAGCCAGGATGAATGAGGAACTGGGGCAAGGCAAAGGACATATGGGGGGGCAGAGGGGGCCCGAGCCCCCCCCTAGTTGCTTAAAAATTTCATTTGCCCGAAACTGCTATACATGTACTTTTAAAAGTCTTACAGTCACGTTTTAAAGAGAGGTACTTTTTAGCTCATGGTTAATTGTCAAGCAGTATCAATTATTTTTGTAGCATTTTGGTATCTTGTACAGTCACTAAACTTCTCCACAGCTTTGAGAAGGAAGGAATTTTTCTCAGCCCCCCCCCCATCCCCTTCCCTCCCGAAATACTTGTATGGGTCACAAAGCAAAAAATTTGAACATTTTTCCATATCAGTGCTAATTCGATATTCCTAATATCGTTCATATCGTCGCTGTTCACAATATCATTCATTGTTATCACTTATTACTCCTAATATATTTTATATCGCTATCACTCATGATATCTTCGAATTTATATCGCTCGGTACTCACAATATCTATTTATATAAATCGAACACTACGCAGATTAAATTAAACAACAATATAAATCAACGTTTATTGGCGTAGTGATACCAGCGCCGATGTTATGGCGTGATTAGATGGTGAAACGTTCGAAAGAAAATAAATATTTCTGCGTTCGATGGGACCTGAACCCACAACCTTCCACTGCACACCCTTCATGCGCGTAGGTGGAAGGTCGTGGGTTCAGGTCCCACCGAAGGCAGAAATATTTATTTTCTTTCGATTCAATTACTCCAATAAACGTTGATTTATATTGTTGTTTAATTTCAACTCATGATATCGTTCAATTTCATATCGTTTATTATTCATACTGTCGCATATTTAAATAATATGTACAACAACTAATGAGGGATTATTATTTAAATAACACATATGAAAGTTACAAATTTGAATGTATTACAGATTATAATTTTTTTCCGTAAAAAACCAAACAGTCGAAAATGATTTCCTTCTTCTTCTTCTTTTTTAATAATTTGCAGCTGATCATACAATACTCCGTTTTGAATATTTTTCGATTCATCTACGATTTTTTAAAAATTTAACCGTTTTTTAACTCAACCGATTTTAATTTTTGGAGCAAATTTCTTTTCTTTATTGAGGAATATATGCTATTTTGTTCGAAAGAAGGTAAATAAAAAATTTTTATTACAAAAAAAAAGTATATTCAACGCTGCGCTTAAGTACATCAATAGGACGATTTTTTTTTCTACGTGTGCGTCCCTGCGTTTCAAGTTTTTGGGTAGTGCACAATTTTAAAATTTCCATTGAATGCTTTTCTACTTTATTGAGGCTGCTCAAGGTCGAATGTAGTAGATTCTTGGTCATAGTTCAAAATATTGCGATTAAAAATAATCGAGTATTATCGATTTAAGGTCTTTTATCGATAACTGCATTCTATAAAAAGCAGAGAACGACGTATGCTACTACAAGAATTATAAAACCAATGTGTAGTAGCAATGATTTACTGAAACCTGGAGGTATGTTGCACGAAACATTTGGTAAAAGTCGATAATATCTTAATTTGTCAGAGGCGCGTCATGTTGGCCAGCATAATTTATTAAATAATGCATGAGGACAGAGACGCAGAAAAGGGAGATCCAAGTCCACCCCGTAGATATCAAAACACATTATTTTTTCAAAGGTCTCACCACATAATCTTATTTAAAGCCAGTACCCCCCCCCACCCTTATGAGTTTGGAATTGCTGCGCTATTGCATGAGGATAACTGAATAATTAAAATTTCGACACACTGTTGACAAGTTAATGACCATAATGTAAATGTTTAGTTATTTAAAAAAGAAAATGTAAAGTGTTCATCGGAAAGCAAGTATGGTTACCAAAACCTGGTCCAGTGATTCTCAGTAGGCGGCCCTCGGGCGGGATCCAGCCCGCGAATAGTAAAAATTCGACCGGCTACAAAAGATCCAAAAGAAACTTATTGAGAACCACTGACCTAGTGAGATGAGTGTAAACAAAACCGCGCTAAAATAAATACACTCCCAGCTATTAATTTTATTTGCTCAAATTTATTTAGATTTAGGGCCCCTTGGTGGCGCAGTAGTAACGCGTCCGCCTAGCGCGACTTATTATTATAATAATAAAATTAGCTGTATTTCTGATTTAAGACGCAAGATATTTGTTTTTTAAGCAAGGAGGAAAATATTCATGCGCATATTCTTTTCGTTTTAAGCCCATGTTTTTTATTTTAAGCGCATATAAGTGCCAATCTTTGGAATTTTTAGTGCACATTTTGCTGAATTTTAAGTTTATATAATCCGGGCTCTACCTATTAATATATTAAACAAAGAAATTTAAACAGTTGTGAAAGGAATCGAAACATTTTCACTGCTTTTTTGGTTCAGAGCGTTAAATTTGTATTCTACCTGCATCACCTAAATTTATAAACTCTGTATTTAAAAAAATAAAAATTGTTGATTCTACGCAAGAGTGGTTCACGTGAAGTTCTCGGGAGGTGTCCTGTCTGAAAATGACAAATGCACACTTAAATTAAGAAACAATTTTTATTAACATTTTTTAGGCGTTGTAATAGTAACGCCGATGTTATGCCATGGTTAAATGGTGAAACGTTTGCAAACAAAAGAAATGCTTTTCTGTGTCTGGTTAGGTACTATCTCAAGTCCTTCTGCTATCCGGGCAGGTGCTTTTACCAACTGAGCTACAGACGAAAAACACTCAATCCCCTACGAACGTATTTAAGTCGTATTTTTTTAAACCGGTTATTTTGTGGAATTGGGCAGTACATGGACTGCGTTTTAAACCAAATTGCAGAAAGATCGGTATTAAATTAATCGAAAAGCCCGTTGCAGCAGATATATTGGACAGTACATGGACTGCTTTTTAAACCAAATTGCAAAGATCGGTATTAAATTCATCGAAAAGCCCGTTGCAGCAGATGTATTTATACAAATCGAACACTACGCAGATTAAATTTAGAAATAACTTTTATCAACGTTTTTTTTTTTAAGGCGTAAGTAATCTAATCTGCGTAGTTTTCGACTTGTACAAATATATCTGTTTCAACGTATTTTTCGATGAATTTAATACCGATCTCTTCGCAATTTGGTTTAAAAAGCAGTCCATGTACTGCCCCACTCTGCGAAATAATCGGCTTCAAAAAATAGGCTTTAATACGTTCATAGGGGATTGAGTGTTTGTCTGTGCTTCGGATTTCACATCAAGCCGTAGGTCTCGGCCCTGGATATGTCGCTAGCTAGGTTCATGAACTAGGAGAAAGAAAACGAGCTTTCGTTTGAAGAGGGGGATTTTTTTTTTTTCGCTTCTTGCGTGTTTCGTTTGTTTGTTTGTTTAGGTGTTTTATGGCGCAAGAGCATCTGGGCTATACTGCGCCAAACCTTGCGTGTTTCGTGGAGAAAGATTGAACGTCCCCTTGTGTTTATGAATGATTAAAAAAAAAAAAAGTGTCTGTAGTCTAAACATATGAAAAAGGGAGGGGCATTATTACTTTACTTCGCTAAAATTGGCAACGCTCAAATATGTAAATATAAATATTTGCACGCGACTCTTGTGCCGTTTGTGACATTCTGTTCTAAATTTGAAATATGTATTTTTAGCATGGATTCCCGGTAAAGGCGTTCATGTCGAAAGGAAGAAGATATCTGCCGACCAGTCGCAGAGTTCGCCAGTCAACAACACCCAGGTAAGCTTTCAGCATTTTACAATGATCTTCGTAGCAAAATGCATAATCGATTTTCTGCAACAGGGTTTTCTCGCACCTGTAATTGTCGGGGAATTTGAAATCGCCGCTAAATTTCTGGGGGGGGGGCAAACGATATTTTTTGTTTAAACTTGGAAAAGTCAGGAAAAACCGTCCTAATTTTGGAAAGCAAAATGTCTCGCGAACAAGACAGTCTTCCCGTAACACGAATTCAAGTTGAATTCGCAGAAAGAATTTGGGGAGAGAATTTTTCCACAAAAATCAGGGAATTATATATTTTTGTCCGATATGAGTGGGGACCATGTGTAAGTAATTTTATCAGCTTCATGGCAGGGCGTGCACAAGGGTGGGGGGTTGGAGATTAACCCCATTTAAGGAATATTAGGAATTCACTCTGTGGAAAAAGAGTACCATCAATTTTCATTATGTGTCTAATTTCAAGTGATCCTTTTTGTGCAGTCTCAAAGCGTAGAATTACAAGGAATGAGAAAAGTTCATGAATCCCAAACAAGTGAATCCTTTACAGTAGTAAGTGGAATCCCTTCCTTGTTTATTTTCAATAATATTTTAATGACGAATTTGTTAAAATATCTTTGAAAATAAGAACCAGTTAACTTTTTTGCTATGCAGGAAAATAAATACTCTCTGTAAACAATTGTTAAAATTGGGATGGCGCAATACTAGTTCCTCAGCATTAGCTGTTCAGTATCTAGGTTGGTTCTGCAATTCTTGGCGACTTTTTTTTGGACGTCATTTTTTCTATGTTTTGTACCCCATTTTTAGGAGTTAGGCAGCATTGCTCTTTTTTTTTAGATGCAAGAAAATATATTTATTTCTTGGACTCATTAAATAACGTCCGAGAAACATGGAAGCTTTGAATCAGTAGCTGTTGTAAAAGTAGAGTCTGAATTTTTTATTTTAAAAAGGGCCATTTAATTTTGTTTTTTCAAAAGAAACAAACTGCACCAAGAAAATAAATTTGACTTGGAAGCAAGGGAGAAAATGCTGAGATGTTTCAAACTACGCATTAGAGCTTCTCTTCATTTAATATCCAGGAGCTATGGGCATCTAGTTTTTCATACCTTGAGAAAACGGCCAGTTGTAAACACTAATAGATACCTTGAGGGTCTTTAGCGCTTGGTCCCACCTGAAAAAAATCATGGTTCAGCCTACACTAAATAACATAACCTTTTAGACAATCGTTGAAAGCTAATTTGTTTTAAATTGGTCTTCAAGATTTGTTTAACCTTTAGCTTATGGGGCTAGAAAACAGAAATTTGTTGTTCCGTATGGGGAAATACCACTTCTTTCCTCCCCACCCCATACAAATCAACCTAAGTGTTACCTGAAAGCATTGCCACATGGGGTCAGGAGGGAGGTGTAGCTGCGCTTAGTACAAATATACAATGCTAAATCAGTATAGTAGATATAAGTATAGTATTGTAGGCATATATTATAGGTCAGTGAAAGATAAAAAACCTACTGATACTCTAATAGCAGGTTGACTTTCATACAAAGCGATGAAGAAGAGGGAGGGAGGGAAAAGGTCCCATTTGTACAATACTCCTTTCTTTCGTAATCCGTTTCGTTACCACCTGCAATCAAGCAATTCGTACTACTAAACTGACTATTGATTTGGGAAGAACAGGGAGAGGGAGAAATCGCTGATATAGGGCTTATCCCAGCCCCGTTCTTATGGGAGGTAAATCTGCTGGGATGTACCCTGTCCTACCTGTGAGATAAAGGTTAAACTTTAAAAATTAAAAGCATGTATGAATTAGTCTTCATTGTTTCGCTTTAAAATATCCTGTATGTAGTTGTCCCAGGTTGTGAATATATTTTGCAAAGGAAAAAGTTAAAATATAGGGTTTTTTAAAACTCGCAGATTGTATATAATTAATTTCTCCTTCTCAGTTGAAAAATATGTATACAGTGTGCATGATTCATACATGAATGGTATAGGTGGAGAACCTTTCGATGTTGGAAGACCACATTAACTTAGCTGTTAATGCTAGAAGGCCACATTAAATTAGCTGCTAATGTTAGAAGGCCACGGTAACTTAGCTGTTAATGTACGAAGGACGTATTAAGTTAGCTGTAATGTACGAAACGCATATGTTTTGTTTGTATCAGTCAATTAAGGAAGCTTATTTCTTTAAATCTTCTTCTACTTTTTTTATTCTTTACTTAGGTTTATTATAAGATTGTAAGTCAAATAATAAAGATGAACAGAATCATATTAATAAAAATAAGAGGATTCTTCCACAAAATTCTTGGTCGAAAGGCCTTACCTAAGGTCTGCATATGGCCATAAGGCTGCAGGTTCACCACCCTTGGTATAGAATAACATGCACAGAAGTGTGAATCCATAAAATGTTATTTAAGCATGGATGTATTTAAAAAAAAAAATATTATTGCAGCACATGAATGGTAGAAATGACAACTGTGACACTGCAACGCCTTCGCTTCGGTATTCTCCGTCGAAACAACATCCAACTATGAATGGCGGGATTGAATTGTCATTTGCTGGAGAGCCTATCATCACAAGTAAGCATATAAAATATTGTATATTCCAACGTATGATAAAGTTTTTTTTTAACTTGATCAAAAACAAATACAGTAAAAGTGTCCATGGCAAGAATGCCAAAAAACATTTGCTCAAAGCTTTTCTAATGAAAAACTACATTATTTGCTGCTTCGTTTTTTAACAGGTGAACCTCCACCGCTGGGAGCTGTGCTTGTCGATGAGAAAGTTACTGTGGATGGGAATCAGATCCATACCGATACTTATTATGCCATACCGGTAAAAGAGGTCCTGAAAGAGAAGAAGTCAACAACGAAGTTTATACCGGCACCAGAGAAGTATGAAGGTATTGGGCCTACTGAAGAAGGTATTCCCGTCAGCTTAAGACAAGTAAGGACCTTTAAGGTTTACATTTTTTAATTCATGTAATGGGCACTAGGAGTGCCAAGGCATATTGCTTGACCCTTGAGTTGAGCTGTTGATGTCGTTATATTTGGCTCATGAATGGATTATGTCACATGGAGATCTTATAGTTTCATGGTGAATAAAAATGATTAAAAGTGATACTGGTATAAGTAAAAAAAGTCATAGAGTGATGTAGAGCAGCAGTTCTTCAACTGTGGACTGCGGTAGGCCCTCCAAGTGTTCCACAAAAGTTCGGAAAAGTACTAAGACACGAGCATTTACTCTTTAATGCTAAGAATAAATTATGAGGGAACGAAAAATTCTTTCCTTAAATGGTGAAAATCAGTAGAACACAAAATAAGTAAGTATGATGCAGATTCCCGGTTTAAACTTTGTGTTAACTCTCGGGGGTTCCTTTTGGACGAGTGATCTCTGAAGTGGGGGGGGGTCCAGGGTCTAGGAAAGTTAAAGAACCGCTGGTGTAGAGGATATTTAGTGTCAAACTCTGTATAGCGACATTCAGAGGATTACAGAAAATTTGGCTGTGATGCTATTGGGAGGAGAGGGGGCAAATCTCTAGGTGTCCGATATGAAGTTTTATAATATAACAAACATAATTGGTTGGGGGGTCCATAAATGTCATCTGCAGCCCTGGATGTTACAATTTATACATGATTATATACAAATAATTTGCATGAGGACTTCCAAATTTTGGCATAATAACTGAAATGTCATTACGGCTAAGGTTGTTACAACAGAGCTCAACAGTAATAAATATAACCAATGGGTGTGTATAAAAAATGTAGCAAAATAGGGGTTACAAAAATAAAAATTGGACCACCTTTATATTAGAGACCCTGTACCACTCACCCTGTAAAGGACCATAGAAGGGAATCACTAGAGTCATTTCCATGAATACAGAAATGATGTGAAATGCATATTTAACATGCATGAATTACGTTACTAGGAGGTTGCTGCTATCACGATGTAGTTCATATAAGAAAATAGATACCTTGAATATGAAAGTATTACAGTAGAACAAAAAAAGGGAACATCTAACCAAATGAATTCATATCTCAACCGAAATAAGTTTTAAGAACCTTTACGAATTGACCTGACTCAAAAGTTGAGTTGCCTTTTAAATACATGTTCTTGTAATAACAAAATTATCTTAGGACCAAGATCTCTAATGTCTAAGATCGATAAGAAGCCAATGATCGATGAAGGAACAAATGTCTATGTCTAATTTTCTAGGGCCTAAATGTTTATGTCTAATTCTCTATGAAGGAACAAATGTTTATGTCTAATTCTCTATGAAGGAACAAATGTTTATGTCTAATTCTCTATGAAGGAACAATGTCTAATTCACTAGATTGATAAGAAGCCAATGAAGGAACAAATGTTTATGTCTAATTCTCTTAGGCTTAAGATTCTCTAACATCTAAGACTGATAAGAAACCAATGTAGGAACAAATATTTATATGAAATAGGAGTGTTTGAAAAAGGAGGGAATTTGGAAGAAAAGCAGAAGAGAAAACAAACATGTCCTGTTTGGATCAGGGGCATACCAGTTATAAAATCATGGGGGGGAGGGGGGGGCACAGTTATCTTCATAATGGATATCATGTGACTTGACATTAAACAGAACAATGTGCTTTGCCATTGAATGATGGACTTGAATCTACTGAGCCTCTTTTTCCTAGGCCACTGGTCTTAAACTACACAATTCTCCTCGTATCAAAGTTCAACTGTTCAAATTTAACTAACGGTCCATTGAACTGCCGAATATTTAACCCGTTTGCTAAAAGTTTCAGTGCTCTCTTCTACATCATGTAAGGAAGTTAGCAACTTCTAAACTTTTTCCTGTTTTTAACAAAATTCCGGTAACTGGTTTATTGGAAGTAGATCTAATTCATCACTGGTATCCCGAGCTGCATTTTTCTAAATGTATAAAATATCGTAACTTAATAACATATTTTTAGAAGGATTATTTTTTTTAAATATACTTAGATGTGATAAATATCTTTCCGTGAATCTTAGTTTCCATAATTTGATCATAAATTTTTATGTCTTGAATAGTGTTCATGAATTGTTCTTTGACTCGATTTTATCACATGTGACATTGTGAGTAAAAAAAATATGAAGTGTATTCTTTGTATTTTTAATAGTGTTCTTTGATTTGACTTTTCACTTTCATTGAGAAAGAAATATGTACTGAATTTATTTTTCAGTGCATGTGTGCACATTGATAAATTTTAATGTGATGTATTCATTTCAGAGTGTGAAGAAGGAGAATATGAGTGACTGGTATAAAACAATGTATAACACACTCCACAAAATCGATAATAAAGGTATGATTTCTTTTATAACTAAAATTTTAAAACATTTCATGATTGAAAATAGCAGTCATCAGTTTGATTATTTAAATACATTCCTTTTTTTTTTTTCGAATTCAAATTCCCTTAATATATTCTAGTTTAATAATAACTAATAAAATAATAACACTAGTGATAACAGTAGTGATCCATTTAGTGGCAACACATTTGTCAGTCATGTCATTAGCTTCAATTCAAAAATGGTATTACAGAGCACATGCCAGTTTTCTGACCACTGCAGTTTGAAATTTGTTTTCTTTTGCAGAAGAAGTTTGGATTCTCCCTTCTCCCCACACAGAAAGTTGTAGGTCTTTGTGCAGCATGACCTTTACTGTTCTTGGACCATAAGGACATAATAATAGTTATTAGCATGATAATTGTGTGTATGTAGTACATGATTCCCATGGTCCTTGAAAGTCCTTGAATTTTTTTGCTAAATCGGGACCCTTGAAAAGTACTTGAAACTGTCAAAAAATGTCGTTGGTCCTTCGAGGAAAGTCCTTGAATGTTTCCCAAAACCTTTTTTCAAGTTTTGGCAAAAGAAAAAAAAAGGGATATTTCCCTTATTTCCAATGTACTATGTAAGATCCTTGAAAAAAATATTTGGTCCTTGAAAAGTCCTTGAATTTCATCAGGACAAAAGAGTGGGGACCATGTAGTATAAAAGTAGTGTAGGTAAAATAATGATTGTTAGTTATGTACTGGCACTCAGAGAGCGAAAGTGACAAGTACAGAAACTTAAAATGTAGCGTTTGCAATGAATTGAACTTTATATACATGTGTGAAATAATGCCATGTGCATGGACACTACAGGTGAAATAAGCAGCCATACTGTGGCATAATGGTAGTATGCTCATCTCCCATGCTGTTAACCTGGGTTCAATTACAACGGTATTGCACAATGTGTGCCATTTTTTTTGTGCACACTACGGTCAAGAGTTCGATCTCCTAGCTATCAGAAGTCCGGGGGAAACCGTAGATTCTGCGAACAGTACAACCTTTGCCATCCTTGTGCCATAAAATAGAAGCAAATAAACTGAAATAAGCAATATGGCTGAATTATTTCACCATGCAAAAGAACTTGATGAAGTGCATCTTTATGGATTTGTTTGTCACTGTAATTTGAGTGAGTTTGTATTTGTGAACATTGGAATTTGAGATAATGATAGTGATAATGTAAGCTTGTTTCACCTTTTGAATGTCGTTTCTGTTTAAGATAGAAAATAGCTTATCTAGTTACAAGGTCATCGATCTCCACTATAACTTAGTCTTTGTCGTTTTTCTTGCAGATGATACTTACGTTATTGGTTACACGTCAGACCCTGAGATCCGTAAAGAAGGTAATTGTGTTAATGATGTATAATTATTA
The DNA here is from genome assembly GCA_006491805.2 of Dysdera silvatica. Classification (NCBI taxonomy): domain Eukaryota; kingdom Metazoa; phylum Arthropoda; class Arachnida; order Araneae; family Dysderidae; genus Dysdera; species Dysdera silvatica. The sequence goes on from QLNU02014802.1 coordinate 58,209,161, forward strand.
ATGATTGCATGTGAAAAATAGGAACTGTAATTTCATGTGTGGGCTTTTGAATGTATATGCTCTGATTATTAGCATATCCACTAACCAGCATTAAAATCTGGTGGGGTGGGGGACTATAGTTCTCACCGTCTGGTCCCCAGTATCCGTTCATAATTTTTTTCTAGGAAAAACTAAGCCACCTCTGAACCCCCTCCTCTAGTTACACCACTGTTTCTCATGTATGGTGGTTTAACTTCTCAAAGGGCCTGACTGCTCTTTTTTTTCTTTTTTTTTGATAGAATACTATTAAAAAAAAAAGATTCCATGCTCCAACAGTGTATGCTGGAAGCGATAGACTGGATAAAACTCAATCAGCATTAAATGGTGTCTCTTTGCAAATGTGTCAAAGTTTAGGTTGCTTTAGCGGTCTGCAACCTATAGCACGTAGGTTACTTTTGGATGGCTTATGGAGCGATTTTAAAATAAAACTCATTGTAGAGAATCCCCTCTCTAAGAGTTTTTATTATCTAAATTGATCAATTATTAATTTATATCTTATTAAATTACTAATTATTAATTTTAATTCTCTTAATTAACTAATCTATTAATTTTCATTAATAGTTCGATAGTAAACTAAACTTCCACAATTTAGGTGAATGTAGGTTGGCACACCGGAGATTGCAGTATTACTTTTACACAACATCTTTAAAAGGTTGCTGACTCCTGGGTTAGAATATTAATCTTATATCAAATGACCCATAAATCAGTCTCTTGAAATAAGCAGAGCTAAATGGTATTTCAATATATTGCATAGGCGTAGAGTTATGTGGACCCGTGGGCTTAAGCCCACCCCCAATAATTTTAAATAAATTGCAATTTGCAATTTTACGTACATTGTAATGTATAAATATTCATAGTGTGTGCTTATTACCTTTTACTCAAATGAGGCCCAATTATCGTGTATTAACATGAATATGTTCTAATCGTCGGCTCATGGAAATGCTTTTTAAATCAGTTAAAGAACTATTTAACGTTTTTATATTCCAAATATTTAAGAAAGTAACAAACTTCAACAGAATCGTAAAATAATTTTTGGAAGAGAATCCCGTAACAAGCTTCGGCTTTATATTCTCTTCTAATTCTAACCCAAATCATAAACGTAAAATGTAAAAAGATTTCTTCTATGTTTTTTCTCAAAGCGCTGATGGTATGTACCTCACGAAAATGTATACAAAATTGGGTTAAATAAACATTATTATTATTAGGTCCCCAATAATTTTGAGAATTCTATGGTGGTGTGCATTTGTAAGGTGTTAACCATTATACTTATTTTAAACCTTTCTCTTTTAGATAAGTGTCCACCACCTCCTAAATATGGGCTTCTGAACAGTAACAGTCCCAGATCGGAAAAATCATTGTCGCCTGTACCACAAGTGTATGTTTATTTATTGCGAAAGTTTTTTCTTCTTCTTTTTTTCTTTTTTTTTTAATTTTGGATTCTGTGAGCTGATAATAATTAAAATCTGTGTTGAGTACCATTAGAATATAATATATATTGTTTGTGGTTTTTCTAGATCTATACACAGGTATCCGACCAAACATGCAATCGAGGTATATAATGCCCATCCACGTCCCATCGAAGATTTCGAGCCCGGATATTCGTCTGTTACTGACAACAACGGCAATATTGTAAGTTCATAATTGTGACATTTTAAAATTGTCTGCCGATTGCAGTTAAAAATAAAATATGGTGTGGCACTGATGCAGAGGTCGTCACTGTAAGTCCGTTGTCACGTCCAAATAATGCCAAGAATTTTCATGGGTGTGATACTGAAATATCACCGCTACCTATAGATATATTTTGTTCCAATGATCTGATGATCATGACCGCAGCATGAAAACTCACTGTGTGAAGTTTGATTCCCGGGAAACTTAGTTGTGTATGTAAACGTGTTGTGGTTTGAAGGTAACATTAAGGCATGCAGCCTATTCTAACCATCACACGATTTTGGGGCATAAAACTATGAAACTGATCTCCTTTGGACATTGTATGACTGCAATACATTTAATGTGAAAGATGCTATCCTCCCTGTTACTTGGGAATCCCAGGGTCAAGTTGCGAGAAGGTTGCACGATTTGAAGGTTACTATAAACCTTTGGTTCTACTTTGAGTTTTTTTTAAAACAGTATTGGGGTGTATCTAAACAGGCCTTTTTTTTTAATAAAAATGTTTATAATTTTGAAGTTATGTTTTGTTTTGTAATTGGCAATACTCAATCAAGTGCGTGTGCATTAATACACAGTTACCTTTTTTCATGACTTAGGGGTCTTCATTTATTAGATATTGTGTTTTATATATGCTTTTGTACTTTCAGGGATCGAAGAGGTATTTTCCGACCAACAAACCTCTGAAAACATCATAGTAAGTATTACAGATAACATTAGGGTATTCATAAGTATGCAAGCATGTGCAACTTTATTATTTTTATCGGTTTGAGTCTTTTTTTTTTTAATCAAGCCAGATTGTTCCGTAAAATAAAAATATTAATGTAAAACATATACACGAGTTTTACAATGGAGTTGAATCCTATAGTAGTGTAGTAGTAGCATTCTTCTATTTTGTGGTGCAGAATTGCCATTGTTGTCCTTGCGCCATAAAATTAGAACCAACTTACCTTCTATCTTGCCATTGATCTAGGTACTATTCTATGGATACCACAATTCGCTTTCCGTTTTTCTACCCACCATGGTCTGGGGTTTGGTTCCTCTGGGTACTAGACATTCAGATTGCTCAGAATTTTAAGTAACAGTTCCTGGTGCAGCTTAACTTTAATGGTCGTCTTGCTGTAAAACACCAACAAACTGTGGCGTTTTCCTTTATATGGAGACTCATATAAATGAACGTTATAAATCCATAAGATGATTTTAGAAAATATTTCTGCATTTAAGTCAAACTTTGAGACAGATATAATTATTTACATGAGGTGATAATCATTTGCAATTTATTAGTTAGGTTAATCTGTCTAGGCAGCAAAGAGTAGAGACTAAAATGTGTTCAGTGTGCAGATTCAGTTTTAAACCTTGCTGTGAAGTGCATGGGTGCCAATGGCGTAAAAGTATTGTGGTGGGGACGGACAATATACCAGTAGAAGGCATTTTGTTTGAAATTGGAGGGGGACATGGAACCCTAATACCAACATTGGAGGGGACATGTTCCCCTGTTCCCCTTGCTAATGCGTCTGTGGTGATGTGTAGTGGGAACACATTTGCCGAGTCTTCTGTTATCCAGAATTTGAGTACCCCCACCACCTTTTCCGAAAAAAGGACTTATTTTTACGCTTATAAGAACTGCTTGCTGTTGTCTGGAAGTTGGTTCCCTAGACCACAAGGTGTTTGGTTTCCTAAAAAAACTGTGGGTTTTGGTCCAGCATGACCCTTGCGACACAAAACTCACAAAGAAATTAATTTTCAATGCAGATTGAATCCAATGGCTACAGTAATAAAAGAACAATTTATAGTGTCAACACATTGGTAAAAAAAAGTCACAAAGCATAATTTGACTTCAAAAGCAACTAGAGTGAGAAGCTTTACCACACCCTCCATTTGATTATCATTCTTTCATTCAGATCCTTAGAGCATTATATGACTCAAAAGAAATCATAAAGTTGTATTTAAAGTCATCTTTGGCACTATTCTTTGTCTCGTAGAAACTAGAATTTTTCAAGAGGAGGATTGAAAATTTGAGACAAGATGGAAAACTGTCATCAGTGACTTTTTTTTTTTTTGTCACTGGTTGGAATGTGAAAGAAGTGAGGAAAAATTAAAGGAAAGCAAAGAAAACAGAAAGAAAAATAAGCAAAGTAAATAAGAAAATTAAAAATAAAAATAGTGAGAGTGACAAAAGGAGGAAAATAATTTATAAAAAGTGAAGAAAATAAACGAAAAGGTTAAAAAGAAAATTAGGTAGAAAGAAATAGAGTAAAAATAAATAAAACTTACCAACAGCGTAAGAGAAAATTTTCTTGTACCAGTGACCTCTTTTTGGTAAACTCTGGTCAACCTTCGTATTCTTTGTAAAATGAAAAATAGTGAAAATTTCGAATGTTTCACCTTGAAATACAGTGGAACCTGGTAAAGTGGGTACCTGGATAAGGTGACCACCTGGGTAAAGTGGCCACCTTGGTAAATTGACCACCTGGGTAAGGTGACCACTTTATAAGGGAGAACTAGAAGAGACTCCTCACTCATGCCTGTACCAAAGTTTGTTGTGTATAATGACCACCTGTATATTATGGCCACTGCAGTCTAGTCCCCAGGGTGGCCACTTTAGACAGGTTCTACTGTACGTGAGATAAATAAATATGTATTATCTACCATCCGTTGAAATTTCTGAATCCTGCGGTAGCTGTTTGAATTGCAAGTGGAGAAATATTAATGAAAGGTATTGTATGTGTAAGATTTATAATCATATTAATTCTAATTAATTGTTAATTTGAATTGTGTTTCCTCGTGTGCCTTTTAGTGAATTCAGAGATGGGTATGAATCAGAATCGAGCATATTCAAAAAATCTAATCAGCCAGATGAACTTGAATACGAAGAACAGAAAACATTATACCGAGAAATACAACATGGGGGAGAAATTCCCCAGTTTGGATTAAGGAAACCTGCGCCAATGAAATTTAAAGGTCAGTCGAACTTGTACACCTTGAAGAGGTACTTTAACCCCCTAGTTATTCAAGGGGTGCTTAAAAGCATACCTTAGGCTGCTTTGAGCTCTAAAGTGTCAGATATGTACATTTTCTTTCTTTCTGTGTTTAAAGTGTATTAAATTTCATTTTTATACTCAAAATTGTGTTTACTGAATGTTGATTTTAGCTTTTAAACATCCTGTGTTCTGCTACCGCAACACTTTTATGATCAAACACTGGTGGTGTGGGAATAGATCAAAGATAAAGGAACACACCGGTTTACCTCCCCCCCCCTGCACCAAAAAATAACCCCATATCAATATTAAATGTATATAAACTCGCACATTATAAAATGTACTGTCAAGTACACACACAAAATATAATATTGTAATACATGATATATATTTAAAGGAGCTTACGCACACACACACACACACATATTCCGTTTATATCATTTAAAATGGGTACATATTGGGCTTTGGTTAATGGTATTGAGATGGGATTTAAATACTTAGTTCAATAAATTTATTATGTTGGTGTGATATTAGTATCATTAATGATAACATTATTCCAAAATAAAAAAAAAATTAAAAAAGTACTATTAATTTGTTCTGAGTACATATTGTAAAATATTTTTTAATTGTTTTCAAACCTATATATACACTGATTTCCATAGATTCAGAAAAAATCCAGAAAAGCCATGGGAAATAAAAATCTGTAAATGCATAATCAAATTGATTTGATGCTGGTTTGGCAATGAATTTTTTTTTAATCATCAAATCTCTCCAATTGACAAAAGTGTTTCAAAATTTTGTGATGGAAAATGGTTAAAACAAAATAAGTGATTATTTTTTTATTAGTTCATCTCGGTAAAAAATTTTTTAACAAAGAAAAAAAAACAACTACCATGTGGTGAATTTATATTAGAGGTGTTCTAAATCATTCATTAAACGAATCAATCAATTATTTTGCCCACCTGCCATAAAAGAGCAGACTCTCTTAATAATTTGGTGATTGAAGGGGTTGGCCCACAGATAATTTATGTACAAAATTGGGTGAAAGCATGGTTAATTGTTGAACAAGGGAAAAATATTTACACCAGACACATTTTTCATACGAAAATTTAGTATATAGAAGGAACTTGTAAAAAAAAAGAGAGTATCTGAATGAGAAAGAAGTAAAATACTTTGATGTGGATTGTGGTAGCCGAGGAGGACAATGATATTACATGCTGTTGGTGATATTGTCCATGAGCGCAGTGGGTAGCAATGACTATTGTTCCTTCAAAGATGTTACAAGCCATTTTAAGGGGTGGGACGAGAAAGACAGTGGTACAGCTCCCTAGAACGTTGGACACATGTGGAATGGGATCAAAGTTGTGAGATCAAGCTGGCCATTTCATGTGTAAAATGCTTGCCTTCTGGAAATACTGTTGTACTAGTCTAGCTTTTTGGACAAGAATCGTTGTCATGCAAGATAAAGAACTTCACCTTTTGTTTTTCACTTGTAAAGCTACCCGCTATCATTATGCTATAATTTCAAACATCGAGATTATACTAATTATATTCCCTTTTATGGCTTTTTAATATTCCAATTCCTATTTGGCAGCATGTAGAGGTCTGTGCATCAACCCAAAGAGATATCACCCAAATACACATTCTACCAGTACCATAATGGCTCCTTTCATCAATGTTACAGGATTGATAGTAGATCCCTGGTTCTCTCCATGTCAGACATTGCCCAAAATCACTTCGTAAAAAATGCATGTGAAGAATACAGTTCAGTTGCTGTTGTTTTTCAGTTGTTTGTATGCTGGCTTACTGAGTTCAGCTATTCTCTTCTGTGGTAAGCAAATTGCTGGCTGGCTACAGTAGTGTTTCTCAACTGCTGGTGTTGGGACTTGGCATCAGTCAGTGGCAGCTCGTGTTGAGATTTAAGGGAAGTTGTGTGAAGCCAAAACCCAAGGTTATGGTAAATTTCTTTTATATTTGCTGAATGAGGTAAAAACTGTTCTCGGCAAATATATTAATTAGTGTGTTTTGGTGAATTAGTTTCACACAACTTCCCTTAAATCTCGCCGCAGGCTGCCACTGGCGTCAGTTATACCGGGCTTCGGGAGATTCTCCTGAAAATTTCTATTTTAGTTTTCAAGCGTTTTTCACAAATATTTTATTGTGGAAATATTCTGAGGAGAATAGTAGTCATGAATACGTCGGAAAGCTCCAACCCAAAAAGCCCTGTATTTTCAAATATGTGAGTATTCATGAATGATCGATAATTTTCAGACATCGAAATCTTTTAGCTTTAAAGGAAGGGTATGCTGTACATTATGACTGGTCATAAGAATCTGCAAGCCAATTTCAGTAAAACCTCCCAACAACGATATCCGATATAACGATAAATCCCTCTACAACGATAATTTTTCTCGGTCCGTATAATAGTGTTGTAGAGAGGTTTTACTGTATAATGAACCCTCCCTATAACAATAACTCCCTCTACAAAGATAATTTTTCTCGGTCCGTATAATATTGTTGTAGAGAGGTTTTACTGTATAATAGTATGCTGTACATCATTAAAACTAAACGAATTAATATCTACTTTGCAAATGGCAGTGACCAATCAACAAAGAAGTGAATCAATAAAGTATATATCAATGGAAAGAATGTACTAATTCTCTTTATGATTATGCCATAAATAATTATTCATACGTATGATAGTTTAATATATGAACTCACAAAAATGGAGAGGTATTCGTAAGTACATTTGTTGCGGCTGAACCCTCATAAAGAAAATTTGCCAGACTGCAGCCTCATAAAGGTTGAAGAACACTAGGCTAGAGTATATATGAATGTTGCTTGCATTCCTAATAATAGAGAAAGGAATTTTAACCTTTCCTTCAGTGAAGGCTAAATTTTAGAGGTTAGTAAAAATAAAGAGGCAATTACCTCCTTCCCCCAAATGCAAGTTCGTGAACCTCTAAAACCCCCCTACCCATTGGATCATTATGAGTTCATGCGTGGACACACATAAATAAGTAAGCTTGGTTGTCCCATATCACTGTGCAATACTTTAATTTTTTAGATTAATTTTCATGAAAAATGTTCCGTTTTGTAAACAATCGGCCGTTCTTTGGAAAACCCAATTGTGAGCACCCACGTGTCCATAAACTCCAGCTTCAGAAACTTGAGCATGAATGTTGGCATATTTAATTATCTGAAATGAAGAGTTAAATATAATAATTTTTTTTCAGAGCCTGTTGTTGGACCACTACCTACCTCTCCCAGCAACTTTGAATCTTATCCTCAAGGTATGTTGAATAAATAAGTGAATATATGTATATTTCACCACCATCAATCATTTTCAAGCCACTTCGGGATGAAGGTCCTTCTGTTATCACATATACACATAGTATGGTGGAAGAAATACAGAAGAATCAACTTTAAGCTTACCATGCTGACGTAGCCACTTGGTGGCCCAGTGTGGTAACTCATTTGTCTAGTGCGTCGTTAATCGGGGTGTGACTCCCAACGGTGCAAAGAATGCTTACTTAGAGATCTCATAAATATTGCACTGCTCACTGTAGTCTGGGGTTTTGTTCCCTAGGCTTTAAGAGGTTCAGATTCTTCGGGAAACAGTAGGTCCTGGCACAGCATGACCATTGTAGTCCTTGAGCCTTAAAATCACGAACAAATAAACCACACTGACCAGATATGTTGCCAAGCTGGATTTACAATTTAACGAGGGTTCCGAACCTCAGTGACCACAGCCAAAGTCCAGTGCTTACAGCAGGACTCATTGTATCCACTCTGCCATGGAGCAACCATTGTATAATCTGCTTCAATTTTGCCGCTCTGTCGGGAAACGGCATTTTCGACAGGGGATGGTTGTGGGACATATGTATGCGTGTGTGTGCATATGTTTTTATAATGCCATTGTTATGAGATAAGAGTAATAATTTATATTTTGTGCATGTATATGAAAGTATGTTTTGTACTGTATATTGAAGTTTATATATTTAATTCACTCCTTTTTACTGGATATGATTATTTTCTGATTTCTGTGAAGCAAATAAGTTTTTATATTCTGTGGACTCTCGTTTCTGCAAACTACATAATTTTGTGGACTCGCATTTCTGCAAACTACATAATTTTATGAACTAATGTGGTGGTCCCACAAAGCAGGGGCGGACTGGCCTGCCGGTGCGCCCTCATGGTTGATAGGATTCGTATCTCCAAGTGGCAAGGACTTTCGCCCCCCTGAAAATCTAAGGTATGCACCCGGGTCACTAGTTATAGGTCTCTTAGTGACAAAGCAAGGCTGAACTGCTGCTAACTTCACCGTCTATGTATATTGAATCGAAAGGTATCTTTGGTAAAGAGCAATTGGGGCACCAGCTAATTGATGGTAGGTGATAAGGCTCAATCATTTATTAATATCCGCATACGACCTGTGCCAGGTTATATATTAGCAGTGTTTAATGTCCGTCAAAATGCAATCGAGATCAGTTAAAGTAAACGTAACTTCATTACTTTTTCCCAACAAGAAACTCCAACTAACGGAAATGAACACGTGTTATTGACTAGAAATTTGAAGTTAAAATCATTATTAAAAGGTATGCATGAAACACTCACAGGAACTATTCTGCGTTAACTACAAAAGTTCGGTAGAGACAACTATTAGCATTAACTGCTAATCCGACATAGTCTAGTCCGTCTGCCATAGCTCGTTAACACAACCCTTTTAAGCTGAACATCACATAGACGTCAGCGAGCATGCGTTGACGTAACAAGATTAAGATTAACATCAAAATAAACTAAATGCGCAAAAACAGAGTGTTGCCATGCTATGCAGCCTTTGAGAGGACTCAGTCCACCTCCGTCACAAAGTATCCCATGAAACCAATGTTAATTCTCATTTATGATCTTTTTTGTAGTATGTAGGAGTTTATAAAACCAAGGGTCTATTGTAGCTTGGGCCAAAATGATGAGAAGTGGAAAACTTTCGTCCTTTTGAATGTATCCAAATTTTGCAGAAAAATGTTTGTTAATCTTTTTTATTATTGACTCAAAATGAATATAAGTAAAATAGAAAAGCATAAAAGATTTGACATAATAATCCTCCCTGATTGGCTGACATGATTAAAACATGCAACCTTCCAGTATGAAAAGGTTCTCTGTGCATGGGATATGCTAAATATATTTGATACATTTGGCATGCTTGCAAACACTGGCAAATTCCATTCTTCAGTAAAAAGATATTTATTTCACTGCTATTGTAATGAGATGGTTAAATATAACTTTGCAAGTTTTGTAGTTTGAATTATTGGCTTACATTTGCATTGTGTTTAAATTAATGCATTACTTAAAATGAAAATTCGGGGAATATGAGACCTGGTAAGATGACTTAATTGGCAATTTTAAGACACACCTCTAAAGCTTTTCACCGCTCTTAAGACCGAACTCAAAAGCTTTCAACCAAATTGCTATCCTTTAGCATTTACTAAGAAGTGGCCAAACAAATATTTTGGCATTTTTAATAAGTCAACATATATTCACGTAACATTGAATGCCTATTTTTTTTCCCCCCCCCTCTAGCAACAAGACCCGAAACGTTGCCTTCAGAATATTTAAATGACAACGAAGGTGAATTGGGGCAGGTTAGTATGCGGTAGAAATATGTTTAGAATTCTTCTTATTAATATTCTTAAGTATGTGAAATATGCATTTTTGTTTGCTGACTGTAAGATATTTTAAATATAAGCTTGATTATGTTTTAAACCACCCGTCTGATAAGTAGTCGTCTTTAATGCCCACATTATAATAGCTCAAACTAGAGCTTTATATACAAGAGAAAAAGAATCATCGCCCTGACTTTGAGTCCTCTTCCTTTCTATATATAAAGCTCTAGTTTGCGCTAATGTGGGTGTCAAAAATTATTCATATTAATTCTAGAAAAATTCCAAGCAATTTGTCCTGATGTGTTGGCCAGTTTAACAACAGTGTTAACCCTGCGAAGAGTAATAATATCCTATGAAACCTTGAACATAAAGAAAGGGATCATCATTCCTATCCTAGTGGCTAAGTGGTTAAGGTGCTCCGCACCTAATGGAGGATCCTCATTTCGACTCTGTGTTAGGATGAGGACTTCTTATATATATATATAAAGCTGTAGTTTGAGCTAATGACATGAGTGTCTAAAGTGATTATTCATATTAATTTCCTACGAAAAATTAAAGAAAAAAAAAATGCCATTGGCTCTCCAGTAATTCTCTGGTGGCTTTATATATTGAGCAGTTTGGCAATTGCGTTAACCCTGCGAAGGGTAACAATATAATGTCTATCTAATGGACTACATCAGTGGTCTTCAACCCACGGCCTGCCGATTCATGAAAAATTCGAATTATTTCACACAAAAATAACGCTCCTTACTCCCTCTGAGTCCTAAATTTATGTATTTTATTCTGTTCACATTTCGTAATAAATATCTTAAAACGCTAGAGAACTAAAGTAATACGCGGTCTTCCCTCAATTGTGTTTTACTTTAGTTTTCTAGTACATATGTGTATGAAGGGTAGTTTTATTGATTTGCAGTGCAACGGTGATTAAAAAAAAATCAACTTAGAACTCATTGAATTCTATTCTGATTCAGGGGGCGCTCCTTGAACCCCCCCAGATACACCTTTGTTCAGTCTTGATACTGCTGATATAGTAGTGCTGCCCACAGGCCAACAATAATAAACAAAATTGGCCCTTGGACTGAGAAAGGTCGAAGATTCCTGGGCTACTCGATTCTAGTACTTCTGAAAAAAAAAATCTGTGTAACGCATTCATTTTAAATTTATTATAAATGTAATCAAATATTCCAATTTTGTTTTCTTAATTTGACTTTACCTTTTTATCAAATTTTGAACTTTTTTTTTTCCCAGCAGGCTAATGGCATATACGCAAATCAAATGAGACACGCTATTCACACCGAACTTCAGCAAAAGGGCTTTCAAATGTAAGTATATTGAAAATATACTCAGATGTTTCAAGAGTCTGATTCCTAATTACCGTTGCTTTTATATGCAATATCATTTTAAGCAATGGCTTTTGTTATTGTTAGGTCTCCTTCCTCACCAAACAGTACGACGATTAAAAAGCCAGTTGTGAAATCTCCTCAGAAGAAACTATTAGCAAGAATCTTGTACGATTTTTCAGCGGAGACACCAAAGTAAATATCTTCCTTTTATTTCATTTAAATGTTCAATGGATACAGCCATGGTGTCATTGCTTGTAACATACTGCCCTCCTCAGTGGTGGATTTCTGCGTGAACACAGGCTAAAATGACAGGTAGACAGAACAGCTGAGAACCCAAAAATAAAGCATTAGTTACATAAAGGTTTTAGTTTAGATGTAATTACATGAAAAATCTTCACATATAACAAATTGAAAATGCAATATTTTTTTTCAACGTATTCGTTTGTGATAGAGGTGGAATGGCTGTATATACCCTGCATCTAAAAGCATCAGTTTCCTAAATCTGTTACTGATTTCAGTATTTTTTTTTTATAAGTTTATTCAGTTTCTTTTTTTTTTGTCTGTCTTCTACTGGTGATTGAACCATTAAAGTGAGGCATGAAATGTTAAAATGTGCGGGATAGATAGGGATCATTACAATTATGACAAATTTAAAAATTAAAAAAAAATGCTAATAGCTTAAATTAATTTGATCCTTATTTATTTTAGTCCAGCCACTGTATTGATTAAAAAAAATTCTGTGTATTTGTAGCTTGCGAAAACACTGCACCTTAAATTATTTTTTGTTACTGGCCTGGAAAACCTAGAAAAGTCAAGGAAGTTTGAAATGAAATTTAGTTAGACACCTCGTAGGAAGTTTGTTGACAATACAAAAGAAAACTAGGCTATTAAAGAGACTACCTATTTAAAAGACTATATGGATGTTTTTATTAAAAAAACAAAAAAAACAACCTCAGGTCTGTAAGCATGAAACTCTGAACTAGCACATGAATAAATATATGTGCCAAGAAACTGTTACCCTTGAAGCAAATTTCTAATATCAAACCTGTTTTCGCCTTTTGGTACATGGATATTTAACTTTAGATCGAATTCTCCCAGAACCCACATCGAGAAATGCAGGACAATAATATCAAACCCTCGACCACAAATCCGTAGAAAATATATTGGCAAGTACCAGGTACTTACTAAAACCAAACTTGAATTATATGCAGGATAATGAGCAAAATAATCCAAGCGATGTATAGGTTACACAACATTAAAGTTTGTCATATATATTCGTGGTTTAAGACGACTGATATATGGGTGCCCATATAAGTGAGCAGGCGGCTCGATTTTTTGCCATTTAAAAATTTGATTTGCCTAATTCTGCTATGCATTTAGTTTCAAAGGTTTTACAGTCACATTTTAAAATAAGGTACTTTTTAGCTCATTACTAATTGTCAAACGGTATCAATTATTTTTGTAGCATTTTGTACAATCACTAAAATGTGTGACAGCCTTGAGGAGGAGGTTATAAGTTTTCTCAGCCCCCCCCCCCTCCAACAAGAAATACTCATGCCCATTCTCTCGTATATGGCAATTCCATCTTCAGCATTGGGATCCAAAATCAACGAGACGGCAAAAATTCCTCGGCATAAATATAATGACGCAGAGCTGTTTATATAAACAGCTGTAATTGTAACTTGTTTTTGACTTACTTCTGATTATTTTTTCTTAGGGAGATTTCTTTGAAGAAAGATGATATTGTTGTCATCCATCGAGAGCTGGACAAAAACTGGTATGAGGGGGAGCGAAAAGGATTGGTTGGAATATTTCCTGTTAGTTATGTTGAGGTAGTGTATACAGTAGAGTTTTTAAATCAAACTTAAGCTTTAAAAAAATGCTAATTCAAATTTATACATCTTGGAAGTTTCAAAACTCATTTTATATGAAACCAAACAAAAAAAGTTCTTGACATATTCAAAGTCTGTTTTCGTTTGTGGTTTGATGTCTCAACAGTTTGTATCACATCAAGCTGAAGTGTGTTTTTCAGTTTTCAGGGCCATCCTTAAGCATGGGCGAGTAGGGCCCATTCTCCGAGCCCTGTGAAGTGTGACTTCCAAATTTTAAATTTTCGTAATATTGAAAATTTTTACCAAAAATATTTTTTGCTTCTGCTCACATTTCATGCCATCTAGTACTCATACATTATGTTTTGTTTTTTTTTTCTTACTCATATATATGTATGGACCCCAAAATCTTTTGCGCCGGGCCCCGCATTAGTTAAGGACGGCTCTGTCAGTGTTAGTCTATCATGTCTGGATGTTCCCATCTTTTACACTAAAATTTAAAAGCCCTGCGGTGGCGCAGTGTGGTAACGCGTTCGCCTAGTGCGCCGCTAATCCGGGTTCGACTCCCAGCAGTGCAAAGAACGCTTACTCAGAGATCTCATAAAGATCGCACTGCTCACTGTAGTCCGGGGTTTGGTTCCCTAGGCCTTAAGAGGTTCGGATTCCTCGGAAAACAGTAGGTCCCGGCGCAGCATGACCACTGTAGTTTTTGAGCCGTAAAACCACAAACAGACAAATAAAAATTAAAAAAGAAAATATATACTACCTGTTGTTCCACATAGCTCATATTTTTTTATCATTAATTTTCCAATCATTAAATGATTTAAAAATTAAATTTTTTGCTTATAATTGCATCATAAAATGTTATCCTTCATTGATAAAACATGTTTTGAACTTGTGTTGCAAAATAATCTTTACAAAATCGCAAAGCTCGACAATAAAATTTTCTTTGTTGTGTGTCACATTGCAATGTTTTTAAGCCGCACGGTTGGTATTTTTTAGGTTTTGCCACCTGAGCATGCCTCACCCGCACCAAAAAAGCTGCAAGAAGGAAGCGCAAAAGTTTTATATGACTTTTTTGCCCACAATTCTGTAGAACTCAATGCTAAGAAGGTTAGTCCATGATAAAATGAATTGCGATATTTAGAAGTAACCTAATACAGTAGAACCTGCCTAAAGTGACCACCTTTGGGACTGGACTGCAATGGTCACCATA
>QLNU02014802.1:58223993-58246603 GCA_006491805.2 Dysdera silvatica
TTTTTTTTGTGGGGGGTGGGGTTGCCGCAACTATTTTTAGTTATGGTTATTTTTATAAAGAATTTCATACCAAATGTTTCCAATGCTTTTATATTTCAACATGGCTACACATATTGCAATATTCTACCAATGGTGGTTAACTTTATGTATAATATACATAATTAATGTAATATATGTATAATTAATATAATTTTGTATTTAATGTGTTTTCTTTACTCTGTTAAAAAAACTTTTATTATGCAAATGTGGCGGCGGCGGATCTTTTGGTTACTATAAAAGGGGGTCGCGGATTACTTGGTTACTATAAAAATGGGTCGCGGCTTGAAAGAGTTGAGAACCACTGCCTTAAATACTGAACAGTTATTTGTGCAGAATGACCTTTGTTGCCCTTATGCCATATCTATACCGTATGTATGGTCTTATCTTGTTTCGCATAGAACGACCTTTGCTGTCCTTGCACCATAAAAATATAACCAAGCCTTGTGCCATAAAAAGGATCACCAACTGGGTAACTAGGACCAAATATTGGATATTTATACATGCCTGCCCAAAAAGAAGTGTTGTGCCCTTAGCGTTTTAGTATCTGCTCACTGAGCTTTTAGGTACAGGGCTCTGTATAAATATAGTCCACAAAATGCAGATGAACTGCAGCTCATGGAAGGCGACGATGTCTATGTCATAGAAATATGCGATGATGGATGGTTTGTCGGGACCTCTGTTCGAACGGGTGAACTTGGAATTATTCCTGGAAATTACATGGAGAAAGTCTGGTGAGCATGTCTGTGTTAACTACACGATTCCAATGTACAATGATACTTACCACAGCCTTGCATAAAGCGGAGTAAACCTGTTTTCCCATTTGAGTGGTGATGCTGTGGTAGGGTCTTCACCTGTATTGCCGATGATCTGTGCTTGATTTCCAGTGATGCCAAAAATTATTACTAACGACTGTTTACTGTGTTTTGCTTTCTTCCCATGGTCCTTGAAATTTTTTGCTAAGTTAGGACTCTTGAAACGTACTTAAAAATCTGGCAAAAATGTGGTTGGTCCTTGAATTTTTCTCAAAAAAAAAATAATTTTTTCAAGTTTTGGCAAAGAAAGGAAAAAAAAAAATCTCCTTATTTCTTGAATAAAGCCGGTAGTGTTTTGGATATGCCCCCCCCCCTTCCTCCCCCACCTGATACAAGGGATGTAGAAAGGGTAACTTTTGCTAGCAGTGTGCCAAGTTGAAAAGGAGCAACATAATCAAACACTCTAATTTCAGTGTTATGCTTATAATGTCTTGCATTTTTAATTAAGTTTTATGTACAAGTACCGTGTGTACGATATCACCTTGATTGGTGCAAGGTGATCCTTGCTGACCTTGCACCATAAAATAACCAACCATTATGTATGAGTATATTGTAATTGACAATGTAAGGTCCTTGAATTCCATCAGGACGAAAGAATGGGAACCATGTTTAAGAGGTTTGAATTCCTGGGGGAATGTACATCCACTGCTTCATAATATTATTGTATTATCTATTGTTTCATTAACCAGGATTCAACTCCCAATAAACCACATGCCATTTTTTTTTCCTCCCAACTATAGTCCAGGATTCGGTTTCTTTGGCGGTGAAGGTTCAGATTCCTCAGGGAAACTGTGGGTCACACCACAGCATGACCGTTCGCTATCCTCGCATTGTGAAAGTACAAGTGAAACAATTATGCATTAATTCTATGATATTAATAATACTAATATAATTTAAGATTAGTTTCGATTAAAGCTCTGCAGTGACATAGAGGTCATACATTCATATTTTGTGGCATTAACCTGGACTTGATTCCAAGGAGTTCTAGAATGTGCATTGTTTATCACAGTCCAGAGTTTGGTTTTTCAGGTGACGAACGTTTGGAATTTTCAGAGTATTATGAGTCCTAGCTCAGCACCATCTCAGCTGCCATTGCATTGCAAATCATGCATAATTTAGCTTAACAAAATATTCTGACTGCTGAGGCTTTCACGTATCTATGCACATTTTTTTCATGTGGTCATTTACAACCCTTTTCATGTTGAGTTTGAAAACAGGGAAAAAAATTATTTAAAATGTAATTTATTGAGTGTCAAAATATTCTTAATATTTTGTAAGCCAAAAAAATTTAATATTAATAATACTGGATAAAAATTATTTTTTGGTAAAAAAATGTTCTTCAGTAAAAATTCTTCCGTAAAAAAATATTCTTTAATAAAAATTAATCTTTGGTAAAAAAATACTCTTCAATAAACATTTATTCTTAGGTAAAAAAAATATTCTTCTATAAAAAATCTTCTTGAGTAAAAAAATGATATGAAGATGAAAAAACTGTCTAATATCACAGAACATTATTTTGGGAATGAATTGAACAATTAGTCTTCTGATAAAACTGGGAAAATTCTTGAGATGATGAAGTTTCCGCCATTATATGAAGAAGCTATTTGTAAAATGGACAATATTCCTGAATGAATAGTAATCAGTGATAATAATTGGAAATCAGGTTTATTGAAAGAAGTGACTATACATACAAATGGTATTTTTAACTGTATTGTTTTCAAATTATATCCTAAAGTTACCCTTGGATACAAGACCAATACTCATATACAATATGTAATTTTATTTAACCAGTTCTGATTATCCGTGTCTTGGTGTATCAGGGTTTTACTGTATTATGTTTGTCAACGTGGTTTTTTCGTAATAAGTTGTTTTTCTTTCTTTAGAATCCTTCAATTGTCAACGAAGTAGTTTGCTGTACAGATACAAACCGGTGCTTTAACCACTGTGCACACGTGAAAGAATATTTTAGCTAAATATATATTGTCATGAAACCAGCCAAGTTTTGGTGGTTTTTATCAAACTTGGTGATGTTCATTGATTTTGTAACGCACAGCTTTTACGTAAATTTATGAAATTTATATAACAATATATTTTCATGCATCGAAAATGGAATTTTTGTGGTGTTCATAATTGCCTGATGGACAGTCTTTGTATAAAATTCAAATCGCTTTGAATTCTAATTATCGGGATTTTAATCCCTTCTCTAAAAGGTTGACTGACCGATATGACCATTTATACTTTCCCTTTATCATCTATTTATCCGGACTTGTCTCGGTCGTAATTTCTCCGGATAATAGAATTTTGCCCCATTTTAGATAATTGTACTATATAAAAGTATTTTTCTGACCTATTGACTCAACAGCTATGTATTTTGTGTACACATTGTGTATTTTGAATGTACTAATTTTTAGAGCATGCTTTATTCTATCTTCTCATTTTTATTTAAACGTAGTGCATTTCTTTTTTTAAACAGACATACAAAAGTGTTTTGTAAATAAATTTCGTTTAAACTGAATTGTCTTTTATTCGGATATATCACCATCATCATCTTTAAAAATGAATCATCATCATTGCAGTAGGATAAACTATTATTCTCCTCTCCTGAATCTAATTAGAGATAATCATAATTGCCAACTTTGAAATATATAAAATTGGGAGATTTAGTGTGGCGACACTTACGATATACATATCACATCGTGTCAGATATTACTTGACAGTTAATGTACAACCGAAGTGAGCTCAATTTTCCAACAATTGAAAAGTAATACATCAATATCATATTCCTGCATTTATGAATTTAAAATAAATTTGATTATAAATATTTACATATGAAATTTTATTTGTTAATAATATTAATTGAACTGAGAAATTACATTAAAAACAATGGAACAGTACTTACAAATAAAAAAGGTTTGCACATTTTCAGTTTCTTTGAAGAGTGACATGATTGTAGCCTTAAGTGTTTTTTTTAGGAATGTATCATCAATTCTCTCCATAACATTTTTCCCTTCCTTCGATACTTGGGAATTAGAAATTTTTCAAGAACTATATTTGATAAAAGCAATCTAAATACTCGATTCTGATTTTCCTCATTTGGCTAAACATTCATTCAACATTACTGCGAGCACCGCCCTCTTGGTAAGAAAGTGACTTCACTTCTTAGCTGCCTCCATTGATTCCTACCTCCATGTTAACAATGTATTTTAATATCTATTACTAAATAACCAGGGTAGTCAGTAAAATTGCATTTTAAATTTCCGATAATTCCCTGACATTTTCTTGTTAATCCCATAGCTTGCCCTGATAATGGATTTTGTTAAGTACAAATTGTCTCTCAACTTTTATGTATTGGACATTTAATAAATTCAATTTAATGTCAAAAGTCCTATCAAAAATCAATAATTTCTATATGCAAAACCAACCTTTTTTTTCTTTATTTTAAGCAGTAGCATTTGAAAGTAATTCATTCACAAAATCAAAAATTACACAAATCCAGCTTCAAATTTCTGCTTTTAGAGAATTTAAGAATGAAGTAGTAACCAAAGGAAAATTATTATAATTCTTTTCTTTAAAATTTTTTCTTGTCCAGCCTTATTGTCATTGAGAATCCACAAAATGTAACTGAATTGGGCAAGATTGTTAATTTATTAAGCAGGGTTGCCAGGTGACTAAAACGATTCCATCTAACAAAATTAGCCAGAAAATTGTTATTGCTCAACATTGCTAGTTTCGCTATTTTATAGCCATATAATGCTATTTATAGCATAATTTGGCTAATTTTGGCAGCATTGTTTAAAAATTCTGGTATTTTCCTGACTTTTCCAGATTCGCGAATTTCCCCGGTCACTGACCATCCCAAAACTATCGATGGTGAAAAACGTTGGTTCTTCCCAATTAATGATCAAACATTGACCACCAATTGGAAATCACTGCTAGGAGCGGGGATCAAAAGTTTGAAAAACCACGAGATTGGATGACTTGCCCAGGAGATGCAATGAAAAACCAGGAGGGTTGCCAGCTATGGATGATCATTGTGATTAAGTCCAACTCTCTACTTCATCATGGTTCATTCTAGACCTAATTTTGGCTGAAATGGCTTTGCCTATTATGAACCAAAATAGATTCTAAGAACCATAAAAGTAGTCTGGAATAATAGTGATTACTTCCTCCATACCCTCTCTTAATTACTAAAAAAAAAATCCCTTTGGTATAATTACAGGTTATATATATACACACAGAGGAAATCGGTTATAATGACTGCAAATTTAGTCATTAAGATCTTCATAAGGTTTGACCAGTTTATAGCTTTATGGTAATGTGTAAATTTATTATGCAGAAACTTCGATTTCAGATAGTTCCCAATGTTTTACGTTTTTCTCTGCCGATCTCCAAACAATTTGATTCCAACCTAGGCAACATAAATTTAGATCTCTCAGAAAAACTATGCCAACAAGGCACGTAGTGCCTGCCATTTTTAAGAATTAAAATAACTGAAACTAACAGATTTACAATGCTAAAATCGTTCTAAAGATTAGTGATTTCTGCTTTTAAGAATCAGTTTTCTATCCAAAATTTGTTAATTATTAATGGAGTAGAAGTGAAAAAAAAAAATTAGCGTTGTTTAAGGTGGTTTGAAAAACCTATTTTACCACTTCTCTTTGAAAATGACTGATGTGGTGGTTGCTATAGGATAAAGGGTCTTCTCATGATTAACAGGGACATGGAGTTTTATAGGTCTGTATTCCTCCTTCCCAATATATTTTGATATATGTTTGAGTCCCTAGTTGTGAAACAGATATCACTTAAAAAAATATTGTTCTATCTAGGAAGTTTTTATAAGGTGTAATTTGTACAAGGCTCTTTACAGTGGTTTTCTTTAATACAGTCATCAATGTATCGATTTAAAAACACCTTACAATGTGTTCTGAAATGGATGAGGTTTCCAAAATTCTTCGGTTTTAAGCATTGTAGCTTTCTGAGGCTTCTCCCTTTGTAACAAGCTTCTAGCTACGGGCTGATATAAAGAATATTTTACATACTCTTACTTAAATACAGTAGAACCTCCATGTAACGAACTCCCATATAGCGAAGTTTTGATAAATCTCCATGGTCATTACATATGAAAGTGTTTCTATATAACAAAATATTTAACTACCAAAACAGAAAGTCGAGTGGTCACGTTAACGACATCGGGTTCCCTCATACCATGAGAACACAATACGATTTTAAGGTAAGTGGCAAACGAAGAGAATGGGGCATGTCTAAACTCCTTAAGTGTCTTCCTACGCATACGCACCTGTGTTTGGTTGCCCCATATAGAAGCTGCTAGGCTTGGAACAGGTCCCACTTGTCCTTGAATACACTATTGAATAGTGGTACCAATCACGCTTTTTTGCTCGGTTGATTACCAGAAATCCAGACCTTGCAAATTTCCCACAGGGGTGCTAACACTTTTATGATGAATCAACACCGCCATTTGTTGTGCAGCAGGATATTAAGAGGTTTTTTTTTACAAAAGCATGAATGTGTATGGAAGAAGCATTAAATACGTTTTCATTTTAAGGTAAGAATTTTTTTTTTTTATATGCATGTATATTTCACACTTAAAAACATCTATTTTTAAATGGTTGAATGTTATTTATGAGAAACAGTCGTTTACTGAAAAACGGGATTTTAATTGTGGTATCATATTGCACTGCCCTGGTTCATGAATACACCGTTTCTACTTAGCGAATTTTTTTCATGGAACCATCCATTTCGTTATATGGAGGTTCTACTCCATATACTAATTACAGTGCTTTTAAGTTGTAAGATTTAGTTGATAAAATAACATTTTTACTACTGCAAAAGTAGACTTACAAATCTATTAATACAGTACTTGACTTGCATATACAGTGTGTCCCAAAAACATTGACCGCCCCTCTAATTTCTTAAATATTGATTCTAGACATATGTATTGAATTAAAAAGTGGCATAAAAAAAGGTGCAGAATTTTATGAAATCGATTAAAATTGCAGAGGATTATTTTTCGAAAAAATACAAAATTTAAATTTTTGTACGGTCCCTTTACACAAAAATGTCCCCTATACTCCAATATACAAAATTTCAGCATTCTAGTGGGAAAAGAACCAGAGATATGAAAGCCTAAAGTAACTAACAACACTTTTTGAAGGGAGCAGCAATAGGTACATGCCGTGAAGAGGGAAAATTCATTCTGCTAAATCCCGTTATTTTGGGTCTTCATATCTCTGGTTCTTTTTCCACTAGAATGCTGAAATTTTGTATATTGACCTATTGGAGTATGGGGCACATTTTACTCATTGGACATTTTTGTGTACAGGGACTGTATAAAAATTTAAATTTCGTATTTCTTCAAAAAATAATCCTCTGCAATTTTAATCAATTTCATAAAATTCTGCACCTTTTTTTTACGCCACTTTCCAATTTAGTACATATGTCTAGAATCAATATTTAAGGAATGAGAGGGGCGCTCAAGGCTTTTGGGACACCCTGTATATAATCTGAATCCACTTCACTTATGTATAACAGAGTAATTAGTGTGCCCTATAGAACATTAAAAAAACCCTTCCGTATTTAAGAATTAACTGCATATAAGAATCAAAACAAGTGAAATGATTGCAATTCATATAAGCAGTGATCACTGTATCTAATTAGGGATCCAGGACTTGGGAGATAAAAGCAGCTTATTAGAGCACAAGTACAATAAAACCGTATTTACTGTGGTACCACAGTTGAGGTGTTTGCGTACTGTTTCGGTTTTAATTTTCGACGAAAAATAGGTTAGTCTAGATTTTTCATTGAATTGTAAGGCTCAACTCTTAGTTCTAGATCACGTTCGTAAAGTTTGGCGGAATACAACCACAATATTGCGAGCACTGGAGACGTATTTCTTTAGATATCATAATGCACAAAAGCAGTCAAAACTCAAGGATTTTCAGATGAAATATTTCCTACGTGAATGAATAAATGTAAGCTCCAGAACAGTGTGATATGTAACTACAGTCACTGCTTTATGGCAACACTTTCCTCCTGCATAAAATTCTTCAAGTTGCCCATCTTTATGGATATGCAATATAATGTCCTTGCGTCTGCTAATTTGTAATTATGTGCATTAAAATTTACCTAGTTTGTAAACAATGCATATTTAGCGTATGTAGTCAACTTCAGTCCATTTGAAATTGTTGAAAAAGCATTTTTTACTGCAAAGCCAACTTGACCAAACAAATGCTTTCATATCTTTGGTTGGTTGTATTTTTATGGCACAAGGACAACAATGGGCCATTCAAGGTGAGACAATACATACAGTTCTTTCAAATCTTTGACTAGTAATTTTGATGAAAGTACAAAAAAAGAAATGACAACTTAATGGATTAATAATTTTATTTGAAGCTTTTAATTTTTATACAGTTATAGGCAAATAATCAAAGACTGGATTTTACACAGAAGTGATAAAAACTTGCTCGTGCTTAACAAGCATAACTTGTTTAGCATTGAGCGACCTCAACAATTACACACTAGCGATAAGAATTTCCGTAAAATTTTACCAAATTTAGGCGGTTGAAGAGTAAGCACACATGAATGATGAAGCCAAGTAGTTTGAGTTATTTTCAGTAACTGGTGGCAAAGTCAGTCTATCGGGAATACGGGAACCAAAGTTTGGTGTCAGCTATGCTTGCAAACCCAATGTGGTTAAAACATGTCTTGAAAACGTTGGAATTTCCGCATCCTGTAATGTCTCAACTGAGAACAAAATCCGTCGCAGGACAATGTAAAGTATGATTATATATATATAACGCAAGGTAAAAAGCTTAATACGACAGCGCCAATATGGTCGGGTCTTGAAATAATTGGCAACCTGTTTACATTGCATTGGGAAAGAGGCAGTGCCCATGGGCTGCTTCAACAAAATATTAACTAATCTTGTCAATAATTCATTGGTGCATTTTCTCAACCAATGGAGAAACGCTAATCGAATACAGAATTCATTTTCATTGCACGATAAACCCAAATTCTACAATTATTCAAAATGTTATTGAGATATTAGTAACGTATTTTGGAGTAAATAAATCTTATTCAATTTTTTCTAATCTCTAACAATGACAACAAAGTTTGACATGTACACAAAAACACCGAAATACATTGAAATTTGAGCAGTATTGTTCTACAGATGAGAAATTATGTATAATACAACAAAAGGTAGAGGGCATTCCGAAACCATAAAAATCTAGAGGGAGCTGCCTTACAGAAAAAATATATTATAAAGTGCTGGAAAGAATATCAGAAGAGGTCGTCACCCTTGGGCAGAAGGTGGATAGGCAGGCATGAAATCATATCCCACTTGGTACATCACAGATGTTTGGGAAAATGTAAAGTAAGAACAACAAGGCAAAGTAATTTGCGGCGAAGCTTCTAACATTCCAAAAGTATCTATACCGATTGAAAATGGCATTACTCGGTTAAGAGTATAATGCTTGGCATTGCTCAAAAATTTTCCAGACCAAAAACTCCTCTTGAAGGGTAGACAATACTGAAACATGGCCAACTGTTTTGGCAATAACTTTTGAAAACAACTCAAAAATCGCATCGCATGAATGGAGACTGGAGAAAAACTAGGTAGGGTGAAGAGGCCAAATATGTTCCAGTAGTCTCCGTCAAAGCCAAAAAGATAATGGCGAAAAAAAGTAATGACTATCGCACAATACTATGTAAGGCACTCAAGGTAAGAGGTAAGTGTTTAAATGTAGCTTGCCTATCCACCTCGCCAAGTGGTCAGTGCAATTCCAACAACAAAGTGCATATTCCATCGGCACCCCCAGGTGCAAATGCAACAAGTGTTCGCACCTGCACAATAGGTGCAATGTCAACAACAGAGTGCAAGATTAAGCAAAGCAGATATAACTGACATACAAATTTGATAAGTTTTAAATTTCTCAGCAGGGCACAACAGATTCATTTTTCATAACATGCCAAACTACAAAGGAAAACATTTAAAAAACTCAATTTATTTTTAGAAAATTGGGATATGTAACTGCTAAACACGATTTTTTTTTTTTATTATTTTTTTAAAACTTTTTTGCTTGTACAATAATTAAATACACCTGGCGACAACACACTCAAATTAACGGATCAATCTTCCCCGGAATACACACACCATTAAGATGCGATACAGCATATATATATATTTTTTCAATCACATTTCCATCAGCACTTTTGTAATTCTACCAATTTGAAATCAGTCGGGCATCATTGTACCAGGTTAAATAGTTTTTTGCAACAAGAACACAAAGCACATATGTAGATTACAAAGCACATCACACAGAGATTACGAATATTGTTTGCGGGAGAATGGAGACCTACTTCAAAAAATCTAGCCATGCAGAAATGAAAACGGCAGAGAATTATGGACCTGGAAGAGAAACCTTCTGATAGAAAACGCTTTTTTTTTTTGCTAATTTTGTGTAAATTTAAAGATGTCGGACAAGGCTGATTCTCTGGGGCATCCCACTCCACCTTTTGGTTAGATAATTATTGAATAACCGAGTTTCGGAGAAGATAGAAGTCTCGAACATCAGATGAGCATTTTATTTACAAGCTTCAAATGTACAAAACAGAATTATGATGAGATCATTGGTGAAAATCGGGCAATTTAGATTTTACGAAACTAAAAATTACGAGAAAGAGCAAGAGCTCAATTTGAATTGTTAGAGATCTAAATGATCTAAAGATGAAACGCAAGCTAGGGAAGCAAGACTTCTATTATTATTTTGCATTGTTTATCATTATTTCGGCAATCAAATGCACTTTTGAGATAGTTAAAAAGAAAAGCGTTTTTCAAATGAGTTTAAATACATACAAATGGGCACTTTAAATATAAGCCAAGTTATGGAAAACTGGTCACAGACCATCACTGAAAAGAATGATCACGTCTTTTATAATGTGCAACAATTTCTTGCAGCAGCATATGACAATTGCTCGGGATGTTTGATTGCAGGTTAAAAAGAAACAAACAAACATACCCAAATGCTTCAACGGAACATAGTCAAAGTGCAAGCCAATTTGTTAGACGTGGATTTGGCCGAGAAATGCCAGCCGAGAAACAAGAAGTTGAAAATTTCTTTGAAAACACGAAAAGGAAAGTTGAGAAATTATGCTCAGGTAGTCAGAAAAGACACTGACAAACATGCAAATATCCACAAAGATGCACACTCACACACACACATACATACACACACAAAGTGCATATTTTTTTAAATGCGAGGCTTAACCTCGCAAACCGAGGAACATTACTGCGAGCGCATCCATGTAGCATCTTTGACTAGATTGGAACAGACACTTGGCATCCTCAACCTAAACTTCAATAACGTTCATTTGCTGGCTTCTTGTCTTTCCAAAGAGCGATCGAAACTAAGCTGTCGATTCTCAAGTTTCAACACGTTCTTTGTTATATCGGGTTATAATTATACTGATTTTGGCAATTAGAGGAGAATAAAAACTCCTTTAACTTCAACGTAAATATGATTGTGCATAAGATTAAACGAAGTGTAGGATTCGGCAAACATATATTCTCGATTCAACAAAATTAATAAAATAAAAATTAATATAATCAAGTTTTTAAAATTTCAAAAAACCAAAATTCCCATACGAAACATTTTTGTATATGAAGAACATATATACAACATCGTCCCACCGACATAACCAAACATAACATTACCAAACACATAACCGTTTGCAGATTACACAATGGCATGCCTCCCCTTCCCCCCCCACTACTCTTAACCTGTAAGTGACGCACATCCAAACTATATATGAAGTTCAGATTCGCTCTTCGCCAATGTTAGGACGCCACTCGAGGATTTTGAAAGAACACAAGTGTAAGGCCCAAGCCAAGATTTATGACGATAACCTGTACAATACTCGTCCGGAGAAAAAACAATTGTCTAAATACCAAGTCTGTGCTCCGTATACATAATTACAATCGAAAGCACAGAACCTGGATCAGAAGAGGAGTTGGGTAAGAAACAGCATGAGGCGTAGTAAACAATCCGTTGATGAACACAACACACCTGTAAATGACAAAACTCTGTTTCACACGCATTTAAGGGGCGTTCCAAGAAGGAATAGAAATCAAATGTGAATCTTCAGGAAGCTAGTTGTAGGTGTTTCGTAGCATCTTTGCGCTAAACGCAAAAGGCGGCTGACATGGTTGAAAGACGGGATCTTGAACGCAGCAGAATTCTTAGTTCTTTATCCAGACACACATATACGAAGGCTCTGTGAAACTCGGTGATAAAGAGGGCAAAAACTAGAATGCCACGCTAAAAGGATGGGGGGCTTCCGATCACGCTACGCGGTGAACAGCAGAGGAGTTGATAAAGAGCACTCTTTAACAACGTACACTCACTAAAACCAAAAACTGTTAAATCTCATTCCTTCACGAAGCATAATAATAATACTACTAAAACATAACAAGCATAAACATATGATAAAATAATTATAAAACAAACGTCATCAGATTGAATATCAGAATCGATAAAGAATTAATGCGTCTGACAAGTATTGAGTAACACTAATATATATAATAACGGGATAGTTCAGCTTTGTCACTGAAGATGTTGAGAACAGAGATACACTCCAAAGAAATGCAGAACTCAAAGGCGAGAGCAGTAACTGTAAATTTGGAGGTAGAGTTATAGGTGCAGGGAGAAAAAAAATAATTGCGCAGGCAGCCTCTGCGGATCACCAGACAGCGGCATAGATCTTTTCAGAAAAATCCTGTTGGAACCTAGACGGGTGCTGCCACCGATGGGTGGAAATGCTACTAATGAGATCACTTCAGTCCATCGGGCGGCAACAGATCAAATAGGAAATCCACCAGCCCCTTTCCGTTTTATATATATTTTAATGCAAATTTTTATATTTTTTTTCTTTTAATTTATTTTTGCTGCATCAGAAAGCCCACCAACGGTGAGAGGGTCCTGCTTATAGCGTGGGCTACGTTCTCTGCCAGACGACACTCACGAGCTGTTCACACTATGCGCGCCCCCGACACGTGAGGCAGGATCATCCCCTGCTTGTGGCGTGGGTGGTCCATCCTTTCGTGGCGGCATGCGCTCGTTTATCTTATCCAGGCCTTTGGCTTCCTCAAAACTCGAAATCTTATGGTGTGGAGAGAATCCCGCCAATGCTAACAAAGAAAATTAAAAAAAAATATGGCAGCATAATACAGCAATTATACAAACTTTCCATCTACCTCAAAAATTAGTTTCAGTACATCATTAGTAAATGATTAGTGGTACATAAAATACAATCATTTTTACTAAGCAATAAATTCAAAAACATTATGTTTTAGTCTTATTTGGATTATCTCAACACACCCTCCTTTGCAGAGCTCTCGCTGACTATCGAGAAAAAAACCTCATGACTTTTTGGACAAAATTCTATGACTGATCGCAAACAAAATTTAGAATTGAACTTCAGTTTCAGGGAAATAACCTCATGTTTGTGTGAAATTAATTTAACTATTTAGAATAGGTTAGTAAGGCTTTTACTGACTTTTTGAGGTATAACGATAAAATTTTGTTTTCTTACTGACTTTTCCAGGTTTGACCATAAAATTTGTTTTCCTTTTCCATGACTTCCAGGTTTAACCATAAAATTATTTTTTTTCCCCTAACTTTTCCAAGTTTGACCATAAATTTTTTTTTTTTCCCCCCCATGACGTTTCCAGGTTTGACCACGAAAAAAATTTTTTTTTTTCCCTTGACTTTCAGGTTTGACCATGAAGAAGGAAGCCAAAAAATGGCCTATGGGGCCATTATATACAATATATATAATATTCCACAACAAATCAGACGCCATTCGACGCGTCTCACTGAGTAGATAAAAAATGTCAATGGGCGCAAAGCTGTCAGATCATGCAGTAACGAGTTATAGGTCATAGTTAAAGGTCATCCTCTAAGAAGGATCTCCAATGTTATTAGGATTTTGTCTATCAGCATTCCACAACAAATCAGATGCCATTTGACGCATCTCACTGACTAGATAAAAAATGTCAATGGGTGCAAAGCTGTGAGATCATAATTTGTTGATCAGATTTGTTTATCGGCATTCCACAACAAATTAGATGCCACCTGTAACTCGTGACCGCATGATCTGACAGCTTTGTGTCTATTGACATTTTTTATCTACTCAGTGAGACCCGTCGAATGGCATCTGATTTGCTGTGTGTGTGGAATGCCATAGGCAAAATCCCATAGACTTCTGGCATCGTCCCCCCTTTTTTTTTACTGACTTTTTCAAGTTTGACCATAATTTTCTTACTGACTTTTAGGGACTATTTCAAATTCCCAGACAATTCCAGGTCCGTGGGAACCCTGTCTTTGTTTCTTAAAGAATTTTCCCTCAGTTAGGATCTGCGTGAAAATTATTTGAAAAGGTGAATTTCTACAGAAATATTTTTTTGGGGGAAAACGGTCCTCACTACATTAGCAAGAAAAATTTTTTAGAACATTTCTATGCTGGCAGTTTTCATATTTGATAACTTATTGCCAAGGTAGGGGATAAGGTGAAATGCAATTTACGAATCCTCCTCCTTTTGATAGATGGTCCAATTTAGATTTTTCTACGCAAAGCAGTTATTAATGTAATGGAACTAGTCATAGAGGACAGTCGGCCAAAAAGCAATTAACTCTTCAAACACTGAAAGCTTAATTTCTTGAACATGGTTTTGTCAGGTTCACCCTTACTATTCTCAATGACTTAATAATGTAACAGCAACTTTTGCCTATTCTGTGCAATCCCCCCCCCAGGGCATCACTCTTTTCATACGGATGTTTATACAGTAAAACTCATTAGCAGATGCTTACCAGACATAAATTTGTCCGTAAAAAAGGGGGGTATTACTGCGAAGGAAATTCTCGCTAGTAAAATTATATTTCATCGTATCTGAGAGGTGTCTGTTAAGAGATTTTAATGTATATCATAAATATACACATGGCACTTTGTAAGTTATGCCTAGTTTTAAAGGGCTGAGGTCAACAGTGCAGTGAGCTGCACGTTAACACTAACGGAAGCATACCTGCCAACATGTCAATTTCAAAAATCTTACAATTTTTAAAACGTGTGTAGGTCATAAGCGTGCACACCCTTGGACAGTGCACAAAGTGCATACAGTATAACATGTCCAGAATTGAATGAGGTACTATATTTTTTCCTTATTATGTACAGATAACAAATGTAGACTATATTAACCAAAACATAAAAAAAAAATCCCAAGGTAATTTCCCAAATTAAAATACATTAATTATAGATATTTACATAGGCATAGGGCTATATGGGCCAGTGGGACCCCAGCCCTTCAATGATTTGAAATAAATTACAATTTTACATATATACTGCAATGTATAAATGTTCATAATATGTGCTTAGCATCCCCTTCCCCAATAATTTTTTAAGCCATCTTGATGGGTACTTACATCTACAAAATTATAATTAGGAAAAAAATACTGTGTTAATTAAATTAAGGTTTTTTTAGACACGATTATTTACATGAGGTGATAGTGATTTACATTTTATTAAGTTCATCTGTCTACGAAGCAAAGGGTAAAGACTTTGGAGTCTGACAAAGCACCTGCAACCCAGAACCAGATATAATTAACGGAAGTGGAAGTAATATACAAATAATAATAATAAAAAAAGATGATTGATTAGTATAGATATGGAAGGTATAAATTAAGAAGTAGTGGTGATATAATAATACCCTCTCCAATAGACACCCAATGAAATTAATGTAAGTCCAGACTGTACAGTGGAAAAAAAAAATTATGTTTTCTTTAGATTTAACCTAATTTCAAGAAAACAAAAAAAAAAGGACTATATACATATATGTATAAACTTTTTAACTATTCTTTCTTAAAAAAAAAAAAAGGCACATAAATGCAAAAAAATCTTCAGAATTTTTTCAAATGTGCTTGAAAAATTCCTCAAAAATTAAAAATAGGATAGTGGTTCCGTCCCCCCAAACGACCCTAAGATGTGTCATTTCAAGTGCCCTCACGTACAATCTCTGATTATGCAATATCGTAATCGTAGCCTCAATAGCAGCCAAGAAAAGGGATGGTGGCTCCGGCCCTTTACATGCAGCATTTCAAGCACCCTCACGTACAATCTCTGATTACGTAATATCGTAATCGTGGCCTCAACAGCAGCCTAAAAAATGGATGGCAGCTCCAGGCCTCTTTCCTGATACACTCTTAAGGGCTTAATCGGTGCATTCTGAGTTTCTAATTTTCCGAAATGCGTTTCCTCAATTCTTATACCACCTCCTGAGGAAAGGTTCAGAAGCATCAAAAGTGAAGTCTGTGGGAATGTGCAGTGCACAGTTTTGGAAGGTACAATTCGAGTTTCTAAGTCCAGTCGGTTTCACACCGCCAGCTGGCGGTAACCGTAAGAGCGGTTTGCCAATGTCACACCGCCGATTCCGATGTTTCTTTGTGTGCATGCACAGTTTTACAAGGACGGTGTGAAACTGGGAAAGCGACTAGACTAAGCGATGAGACAATATCGTAAAACCGCGCATGCGCACAAAGAAACATCGGAATTGGTGGTATGACCGTGAAAACATGATGTATCGCTGATTTGAAAATTACGAAACTGGCGTGACAATGTCGGCTTCACACTGGTTTTTCACGATGTATCGATACATTGCACAAGTTTAGTCATGGGAACAGATTAGGGTCGCAACTCTGTAGTGTGTTTTTTTTTTTACCCTAAAAAAAAACCAAAAAAAGTACAATCTTACCAATCATTCATACAATTCACCAAAATCCGTACATTGTACGGGCAAATCATACAAGTTGGCAGGTATGCAGAAGATTATCCTTTGATTCCTATATTTTGATATATACTGTCGGCAGACCTTGGGTCAGGACTAAAGGCTTAATGCAACATATAAACAGTAATTAAACTTGCTGGAAATCGGGACTCCCGGCCCACTAACCTCAAGGGGAGCGGGGAGGGATTTAAAATTCATTTAAGTGGTAATATCTAAGTATAAATGGTGACAATTTGTTGGTAATAGGTCTTTCTGAAAGAAGTTTGACTATTTTGGAAAAGCCTGATTAATAGGAAAGTTAGCAAACCATTTCTGATAGATGTTTTTCCTCCTTGAAGTGTGCCAATCGGTAAAGTTCCGGTAGGAGTCAGGCCTTTCAGTTGCAACACGCTTTCACTTTCCTCTCTACAAAAGAAAGTAGGTCAAAGGTCAACATCTTTCACAACAACGGCTTCAAAAAAGAAGCATCAATACAATCGTGCACAATTACTCTTTAACAAAACCTCTTAATTTTATACATTCCAAATATATTTAGCAATGCGTCTAAAAACCGAAAAGCTTGTTGAATTTTTTTATATTTTAAAGTCAGGGTGTGTAGGCTGGAAGTTACCCATAACACAAATTTAACATTCGAATTACTCAGTGCAAAATTCAGATTTGTAAAAAAAAACAAAAAACTGCCATGTCTGGCCAATGTAGCCAGTACGGTGGTTAACTCTCCACAACGGATGCTTTCACTTTATGAACACTATGCTTTCACTCGGAGATAAGAGTTCTGCCAGTAGTGGATAGGTAAACATAAACTGTTATGATACATCCGATAGCTTGTAATGAGATGTGCCATGTAATGGTGCAGAGGTAACACACTTGCCAATTGTGCAAAAACAGTAACGTACTTGTCTATTGTGCAAAAACTATGTATTCTAATCTTGTTAGTACTGACAATGTACTCACCAGCGTGGTAATTTCGACTTTGTAATAAAAGTGGGGATAGTGGTAGTTGAAGGTGTCAAATTAGAGTTTGTGGTAGTGCAAATCCCTAGTTCGTCGATTTAAGGGAGCTAGGATCATGTGAACTTTTGCATCCAGCTTTTACAAAAAGTACAAAAGAATCCGAGAAAAAAAAACCTTAAATTCATTTTTGTAGATATGGACTTTTGACACAGGATATCATGTGATAAGCATGGTAAAAGTCATGAAAGCAAATGACAGACTCACAATGCGAACATTTGATGAAAGATTGAAATAGACAATTCTATTGCAGACACATTTTTTTTCCATTAAAAAGCAAACTTGTTGCACATTTTGAAAATGTTCAAAATCTTTCAAAAGTCCAGATGTATACCAGAAGTGACAGATTATTAGGGCAAAGACAAGTGCTGTTAAGATGTAATGTATTAGAGATTGAAGTTTGAGGATTCCATTCTGTGTTGTTAATAGACAAGCATCTTCCTTCCTTCTATGAACCAATGGATCATTGTATATAGTCTTGACCAAAAAGCCCAGTTGTCTGTGGAAATACATATCCAATGGCTGGTACATTCCTTTAAAAACTTTGCAGGGATAAGCAAAGTCGTAAAACAGGGGTCTAAATTAACTTTTTACATCAGGTGCCCAAGTGCATCCAAGTCTTGTGACTAGGTGCACTAAATATTAGTTACGTGCACAAGTAACTAACAGAATAGAAAGTAAACCTCAACATTAAAAACAGGTAAAATGAAAGTGTAGCAACTATATTTAAGCATGTAAACTACAACAAAATGCAACTTTTCAAAATAATTTAACATTCGTATGTAATAAAAAAATTCGAAGCGCATGCAGATACATTGAGAAAATTATATAAAATTATTCCACGTCACTCTTCTTGAAAAATAAACGTAAGTAACCGCAGTTTTGAATAGTTAGGTGCACCGATTAAAAAATTTACATGCATGGATAAAATTTCATGTGCACAGTGCACCCACTAATTTCGAACCCTGCTGTACACTTGGGAATATCACCTATTCCAAAACGAGTGAAATACAAATCGAAGTCAATTTAAACTGACCAGTGATCAAATGGGAAAAAAAAATCCTCGGTCACTTTCGATCTTATGACATTATTCAAGAAGAAGACGATATAAGTGGTCGTGAGCTTTCCCGAGTTGCTGCACATAAATTTGGGGCATAAAAAAGTGATTTTTCTACAGCTGGTTCTTGGAGGCAAACGTACAAATCTCCGATGATTTATCCTGCTTGAGAAATGACATAATTGACAGTATGGGAACGAGTTGCTTTGCTTCTTGGAGAAAACCCACTGCCAACCTTCATCCATTTCCCCTTTCCACAAAAGTGTCCCGTTGGATGCATTTCGTGACAGAAATATAGATACTTAAAACTATACTCGATTAATTCTTTTACAGAAAATAAAAATTAAATAAAAAAAACGAATTCAAAAATTTTTTTCTCGGATTCCTTAACACTTTTTATGAAACCGGAAGTTTACATGATCCTAGCTCTGGTCAATCACCAAACTAGGGGTTCGCACTACCACAACCTCTCATCTGACACCTCCAGCTACCACCACGCCAACTTCTGTTACAAAGGCAAATTTACTAAGCTGGTGGGTGCATTGTGAGTACTTCCTGTCTTCCCCTTCTAATCTGTATTTCTATACCTTGGATTGTTCGAGTTCTATGGCACAGGAGTCATGCTGCTGCACCACAACCTACAGCTTTCTGAGAAATCCGAATCTCTTAATGCCTAGGGAACCAACCACTAGATTACAGTGAGCAGCTAGTTGGTAAGCATCATTTTTTTTGTAACAACAGGAAACCAAACACAGGACATCCACAAGCTAGGTGAATGTGTTACCACCGCAGGGCCTATATCTTGGGAGTTTCATTTCCAGGGCCACACCCCCTTGAAAAACCGAAGGTATTGACACAGCAGGATCTTAACTATTT
The DNA here is from genome assembly GCA_006491805.2 of Dysdera silvatica. NCBI lineage: Eukaryota > Metazoa > Arthropoda > Arachnida > Araneae > Dysderidae > Dysdera > Dysdera silvatica. The sequence goes on from QLNU02014802.1 coordinate 58,243,642, forward strand.
TTACGCCATAAAATACATATAAAGCACAAGATGGTTCCATGAAGACTTCCACAGCACTAAAAATTGAAAACAATTTGTGAGTTGAGAACTGTGTAAAATGTTCAAATATGCAAAATGTTCAAAAAGGGGGTATATATTAAAAACATACGCAAAATAGTCATAAGGAAGGGTTACAGAGTTACAATGATATATATATATATATATATATATACAAAATTTAATCGCAATGGGAGGGTGTTACAGCCCCCTGCGTATGCCAATGCAACTATTTGATGAAATTATTAAGTATAGATATACAGCAACTTGACGTTTCAATTCAACTTTGCGGAACCACCTTCTGAAGCGTCCTCAGTCAACGATAGTCGTTCACCAAGATGACACAAAACACCTTGATTCATCATGAAAACACACATTTAAAAGTTTGATTTAACAGACACTGATTATAAAAATGATTGGTCAGACCTGAGGACCGAGAAGACGCGAGCCATCTTTCCAATAGCCCTGATTTTGTTTCGGATAACTTCCTTCCTGGCACTGGCTGTAATGCCTGTAAATGAATGCAAACATGTTACTCATCAAGTATTACCATTCTCCATGAAAATACAATGGACTCCAATTAATATATCAAATTATAACATCGAATATGTCAATAAAAAACTTGAATTATTAAAATTATCATCATAAAAACAAACACAGTAATGTCATGATTATTTAATATAATGTTTAAGATTTGAGTCCATCGTAATCATTAGAAAAATAGAATAAAACACAACATGCATCACAAGCAAGCATTTTGCAGCAAGCAAGAAGCAATTCTACATTGCGCAGGCAATACGGTCAGGAATAGTTCGTATGGGCACTCACTTCGGGGCTAACCCAATTTAGCATGTTTTAATGTAATTTTTTTTTTTTTTAAAATCAAGAGATACATTAAAATGTCCTTATAACTCGCTTCATCTCATCCAATGAATGATGTCTATAATCGTTGGAATAAATTAAGTTGTGACTGCGATTTCCTTCCTGATAGTTAATATTATTCCCATATAAGGAGATGCAAAAAAAAAATTGAAGTATAACACTTGAAAATCCAACGAACAAATTTGGCATGCTAGTTTGTTATTTTGGTTTAGTTGTTTTTGATTGTTTGTTTTTTTACAAAAAAAAAATTTCAAGACAGAACAGCTGATCATCATAGATGGGACCAATAACTCAACAGGACGTCAAAATCTTTATAGATTTACATGCAGCTAAACTTACTGGAAATCAAATCATCGATGGAGGATTCCAAGTTCAACAATTGCATTCTACATGACACACTTTCCAAGTCTTAACGTTAAATTTGTCATTCACACATATTTAGCTCATCTCTCCACAAATTGCACACTTGATCTTAGCTGTTTCTGAACTATAAAGCAAAAACGAGCCTTTTAGGAGGCAATTGCCATGCTCAACAAGCATTCTACCTTTACTTGAAGTGGTTAAGATTAACAGTACTATTACCGTAGCTTGCTATATGTTTGCAAATGCATTATAAATAAATTTGCTGGCATCTTTTGATAACGGGAGTTCTTCCGATGCATTTTGTAAATAAGGCACGTCACACAATGAAGGAACAGAAGAGCAGATTACAGTACAATATATGAAAAACATTCGAGTATAGAAAAACGTTTATACAGAGGGGCTACGGAGCTATAACCTTGTATACATACAAAATTTCATCGTGACGGGGAGGTATAACCCTTTTCAACATCTCCCCCCACTGCATACATCAGTGAAGAACCAACTAATCTGACAAGGTGCCTGGTGATATTTCTATGGATGCTACTCTTTCACAGCAGATAATACATATCATTACTGTGAACATTTCATTCCGCCATCATGGAGCCCATAGCTGGTATTGTCACAATCAGGGTTTGGAGAAAGTTGGCTAAAATTAAAGAAGGCCAGGCCAGTGGCTTTTTTTTTATTTTAACCAGCTTTTATTGGTCTTTTTTGGCTTTAACCTTTTAAGGTTTTTTACTGACCAAAACAGCCAGAGAGTTGCTGTCCTTTCAGGTTTTTAAGCAGCTGTACAGTCGGGGTGCGGTATGTGAAAATCGAGAGTGTATCCCCTCCTGATTTTTTTACCACAACGTGGCTGTACGGCCACTTAAAAACCTGAAATGACAGCAATTCTTTAGACGTTTTGGCTGGCAAAAAACCTTAAAGGGTTAAGTATAGTTTAATTTCTTAAATTAATGCAAGACTATTTCTTTAAGAATTAATAATTTCAGAAGGTAATATATGTTTTTCATATTAAGAATTTTAATGTCTTCTTTTTTACAAGAACTTGCTTTATTTTGTCTCTTAATATAAGAATATGGGATTTTTAAAATATTTTTAATGAAAACAAAACAAACCTTAATTTTATTGATGTGTGTTAAATAATCTAAAATGCTACTGAGATATGTATCAATAATCTTATTTTTTAGACAGGTATATTTTTGTATTAAAAAAAAGCCTAAATAAATGTAATAAAAGGTCTTCAGAAGAGGAAAGGAATTCCCCTCCAGTGAGGGGAATTTCTCTTCATCTGAGCTGAGGTGGTGATTGGTAGATAAACAAAAACATAGGAGTCTCCTCCAACTGCATCCCTCCGGATCCTCCTGTCTTTTTGCCGCTCTCCTAACGTTTCTTTGCAGGGTTGACGGGTTCCTGTAGGGGCCATGGTTGGCCCCAGGTTATGTTTCCGGTCCACCAGCTGGGACCACTCTTTGTGGCGATTGGTTTCAACGACAACTATGCGAGCAGGCATCTTTGTGAGAGTGTATGGTCGACTTCTGAACATCCACCCCCCAACTTACCTTGGCGGTTTGTTGTGCTGTTTGAGCATCCTGTCTGAGATTATAGTGCCGCCTTCGGTGGTCACCCTTCCCAATCTACCCCTCCTTGTCCACTAATGTAATGTAACGTCTTATAATGT
>QLNU02014802.1:58250475-58269689 GCA_006491805.2 Dysdera silvatica
TTTTGCACTGCTGGGAGTCGAACCCGGATTAGCCGCGCAATAGGAGAACGCGTTACCACACTGCGCCACCGCAGGGTCGCTTTAAAATTAGGATTATATATATATATTTTTTTTTTTAAGTTTTAATTTGGATGCGAGTAATTTCATTAATTAATTTATGCCTTTTTCATCACACTGTTTGTATTTTACAACATGGAGGTCACAATGACATATGATTTTCCTAAAAATTCCACCCTCTCTTGCCCAGGGAAGGGAATAGAGTTTTGGATTGCGGCAGCCAGAAAAGTGGCACACACACACACATTATTATTTTAGAGTTGAATGTAGATTAGAGCACAATAGACTAACACATTACTACTGCACACTTGAAGTGCTAATCTTCATTGAAATGAACTTTAGAAGTGCCATGTGTGAAAGTTGGCTACAGCTTGGAACATACTTTTCCAAGAAACAACGATGTGGTACTCTTAGCGTCACTATTTATAATACTTTCTTAAACTATAAAAGCAAAAGTTTTTGTTATAAAATTATTTCTAAAATTTCATTTCGTTCTTCTGTGGTAAAAAAAAAATAGGTTTTCTTCTTAGCTTTGAAAGTAAATTTACAAGTGTTTTGCGTGCTTATTGAAAATTTCATTTCCTCTTCTGAATGGTTGCAAATTATCCAACAATTGTTTTAGAAAGGTATGAAAAATTTTTCTTTTCACTTTTTCCTAACATTAAAATGTAAATAAATCTATGCGGGTGGAGAGGGAGGGATATTGATCGTCATTTACAATTATAATGGTGTTTTTATTATTTTTTTATAAATACGTTATAAATCAAATGTTTTGCTGATGAACAAAATATGCAAGTTTCATAAAAATAGTGTAAATTTTGGCAGGTAACACCTGCCATATTCTGTTTGTGGAATAATGAAATACTTAAGCTTGTGAAAAGAAAACGTATATTATCCATCCTTAATTATATGCTCAATTTGATAAAAGTGTCGATTTTTGGATATGTATAATCTATATGCATACCTTCTATATTCGCATACATATAATCTATATATATATATATATGGATACACAACAGATCTATATGTAGAGGCTTTCATTCTACCATATATAGAACAGGGGTGGTTAAATGGCTGCTTATGGCATCATTTTATGTAGCCCTTGGCAAATTTTAATGAAAGTTAAACATTTTTATTTTCGGCCACAAATTTCCAAACTTTTTCTGACAAGGTACAGAAAATCTTTAGCACACTCTATACAGACGCCAAATTATCCTAGATTGGACGAATTTGGCAGGAAAATGACATCTATATTTATAAGCATGCATATATGTGAATGTAGCTTTTCTATTATGAAAGAAGTGAAATCACGACAAAGAACCGACAACCTTTAGAATTCGTTAAAGATAAACATAATTGAAAATTGACTATTGCGAACTTGTTGCTTTTCGTGAGCATTTGCATTTACTAACTTATACTGCATTTTAATATCATTAATATTTCACTAAAATCGGTATTTGAAAGAGCACTTTGATTGCTCGTGTATGTAATCTTTCATTTAGTCTCCTTGTCATTCTATCTATAAACCAAATTTGAAACCACTACCTTCAAACAAACCGTATTTATTATCTCAAGAAATGCTCTTAAATATTGGCTAAATGAAATATATCATGTACTTGGGGACCAACACATATTATACGCTGGTCTGTGTACATGCAGCAATTGACCATTACTATGATATAGGTTACATATGATGATTAATTTATCCATAAATCCAATATCTAGTTGACCAGATCAGCTGTTGCCAATTAGTATACCCGGGGGTGGGGACGAACTGAGCCGGTGCACACTTATGGGCGATAGGACTCGCACCCTCCAAAAATCCAAGGTATATACCTTGGTATATCCAAGATGTATACTCCATCGAGTATACTTGATAGAAATAAAAATTTATTGTTTATTTTTATGGTGCGAGGACTATCTTCAACATTAAGAAATTTGTGTCTTTCAATTCAGTTTCCCTGATTTTACCTACTATTGTGTAACAGCAACTTCTATTGCATATAGTACAGTAAAGCTCAACATGGTGATCACTAGGAAAGTCAGTCTTGGGAAGTGTTTTTACATAGAATTTATAAATTTAATATATATACAATATATTAAATTACATACAATATATTAAAAAATAATATATACAATTTATAAAAGTACTTTAGATATGTTTTGCATTTACTTTTTTTGTATGCTAAAATGCAACACGTTTTTTCTTCAGTACAACGTATTACTGAAATGCTTTGCAAGCTAATGGTTGTATGTTTTACGTACAAAGCAGTGCTATGGGTTATATTAATGGTGTAATGTGAGCTTTAAACTATGGAACACTCAGCGAGCTTAATAAGCTTTGAAATATAGCCCAGTGGTGTTCATAATCACAGAAATGCTCTCAGAAGTTATGACAACAAAATATGCACTTTCCTCGAATGCAAGAAAAAACCATAAAAAAAAAAAAAAATTGTTTAAATCTGTTAAAGAACTAATTTCTGACACTGGCTTAAAGAATTAATGAGAAAAATTTTCACCATTTGAAATATATAGAGTTTAGTAATGAGCTTGTGCACAAAATTTCAAAATGAGGATAGGTTAAATTAAAACTAGCTATCACTGAAATTTTGAAGATACTTTTCTAATAGGTGTTTAACCAACCACCCAATCATTCCCTTGAAATGTCCTTAACATTAATAAGGAATAATTTAATTAACCCACAATCAATCAGCTATTTCGTAACTAATTACTTGCGCTGTGAATGCCCAGAAACAAGAGGGAGAACAGGGTACATGCATGAGAACAAATTGCTAATGGTAGAAACATGCAGAAAAGTAGTTTATTAAAAATTAGTAATTACAGCAGATATCAAAAATGCCAACAATTCTTTAAAGCATAGAAACAAACACTCAAATATTGCACTCATTTCGTTACAATTAGAACACAGCAAAAACAGCAGCAAATTAACCAAGTTGTATAGAGTTCAAATGGGCGTTTTTCCTCGGGTGTCAGCATATGCTTTCTGCAACTATCGATCGTAGTAAAAAGAGACAGGTTTCAGATTTATCTTGCTTAAACATGCAAGTTCAAGCAGAAATGTCGATCAAACGATGTAATTTTATTTTCATCCCATGCAAGTAATTCTCCTGCTTGTTATCTGCATTGTAACAAATGATGTGGTTTCAAGGAATCATTCTCGCCAGCAAGTGATGGACAACTTGTCCCAGCAAATGTAGTACTTTTATTATTTGATTATAGAATTGAACAGCGACCGTATGTAGCGGATATTTTCTGAAAAGCATATAATGATTGCACTATACCTCACTACGCATTTGGTACACACAAAAATCAATAAAAAACTGCATACTTCCCGTACGTTTAATACACAAAGATCAGTAGAAAATGTATACTCGCCCATGTATTTGGTATACAGAAAAACCAATGAAAGAATACGTTTAATGTGAAATTTTAAGCAATTTTAGCTCGAAACTAATTCCATGTATTGATACAGACATCTGTAAAATTTTGTACTGCTTGTTAAATACGGAATGTTTACGCACGACCAAGCTGATTGGAAATCAAACACATCTCATTAATGTTATCAAGGGCATAGGCATATGCAGAAAGTTCATATGGGGGTTTTAAGCTCTATGTGGGGGGTCATACTCACATATTCATATATTTAGCCAACTATATCCCAAAGTATACAAGGTTACTGCATAATACAGCTGTGCTCCTGGAGTATGTAAAATAATTCGTAATTGGAGAAGAGAGGGAAGCCTATTTTTGAAAGTATTGGACTATTCCACCTCCCAAACCATTTGCATATAGCATCAAAATTACTCAATAATCATCTTGATTTGAAAACAATCCAAACTGATAAGCACAGAAACGAACGATGAAAATTGAATTTGAAAAAGAAAGACCAATTTCAAAAAATTGCACAGGCTTTGAATCACATTTTACTTAAAAATTTAGAGCCAAGCTTGATGGTGGGAGCTCGTGAACAGCTATCAAAATATACAGTAGTATGATGCCATACATATGTTAAATGCTAATTTTGCTAACCAAGATGCTTCTTAAAAATAAATCTGAAAAATTTTAAGATTCTAAAAAATCTGCACAAGCTACAGAAATATTAATTATGAATTGAGGATTACCTTAAGAGACTCTTTAGATGGCCGAACTGTTACTTAATGCATCAAAATATACGTTTTTTTGGCGTAGTTACAAATTTAAAAGATGGTTCGACGCACGTTTCGAGAGAACAAGGTCTCTCCTCGTCTGGAACTAGCGTGCAATAAACAACATTGGAGTGTTGCCAACTCGATGTGGTTAATACGTTGCCGGTAGCGGTTAGTGCTTTTTTTCAGGAGTACAGAGTTGTTTTAGGCGGCCAACTTACAAAGTGGTAAATTTTGGTCAAAAAACTAAGTAGCGGATGCAGTAGAAGCAGTGAGGAAGAGTTCAAAAAAAGTTTCCCAGCGCTACTAAAACTTGGGGTTGATTTATGATCATTCACAAGTGAGCACCAAAAGTGTGGATGAAAAACGCTTCTAAGAAGGCAAATTCAATGACCGAAAAAGGTTGTCAAATGACCATTGCTTCTTTAAAGTTGAATTGATGGTCATTATTCCAACAATGAACTACAATGGATGATTTTTGAAACTAAGCATTAGTGACACATCTTTGGTGTTCTTTTATGCGATGTCGTAGGACCCCATATGGAATGGATACAAGATAAAATATGGTCGAGAATGGAAGTATACAGGTTTCCTATGGTATCTTGCCATACATTTGTCCACAGAAGTTGCAATTGGGTTTCTAAATCTTGAAAACTCGCAGGCTCCCAAAAGCTGGGTCTAAACTGGTCCCATCGATGTTCGATCAGCGTTAAAGGCATGTTTAGTAGTCAACCACCTCTCAACCGAAAAAGAAAGTACACTATATTTAGCCCAGAGAAGCTTTTTATAGTAGAACTGTTGTGACCTCAGGTGGTAAAACGAAGTGTCCAATTATACCACAATTCTAATCATCTATATATTTACACGAGACAGAACCACATGCCAAGTTTTGAAGCAGTCCAACATATTTGTCCGGGTGTTTTTGTTTTTTCTTGGTCAACGAGTATGTATATAACCAAGCCTTAAGTAGAATAGTGTGTATCTTCACAAATGCAAAGCAACTTTTGAACTACTCAGGCAACTCTTATAGCAGTTTTGGACATTTCAGCTCTCATTAAAACATTAAAAGAAAACATGAAGAGGGATTTTCCCTTTCAAGATACCTTCTCCAAAATATCCATTTCCTTCTGGGAAATTGGGTTAGAATGGACTAAAAGTAACTAGAATTCGGACAGCAAAGATTCATAAACAGAATTATATTTCTCTTCCTCGTTCTTAAGAGAACATTCTACAGAAAGCTCCTTCAGCAAGAACTATTTAGATATAAGGACATAAATGACACAGTGTCTGCGATTACGAAAATCGTCAAATGGTTAAAATAAAAAATGCTAGCCATTTTTAGGGTTGACATGGGAGGCGGATACCAAAAGCATCGAAAATAATGGAAATCGGACGCTTAAGCTCACAAAAGAAAAAATAATACTTCGTAAATTTTATGTCTAAAGATTAAGCCATGCATCACTGGTAATGGGATGGCCGTCTTAACACAATTTTTCGACCATGATCCATTTGCATACCATTGTGCTTACTAGGAGTAAAATGAAGCCTGATGAGCACGAAGGCAGTTATAACCCCTGGACCACACAACTTAAAGTGGGCATTTTTAAGCTAAATAATGGGTTGTCTTTTATGTCGCCAGAACGACTAAGGTTATGCCATACAGGGACCTACATTTTCTTTGACAAACTTGAACCTGTTATCTAGAGAACCAAACCCTAGACTACGGTGGACAGAAAAAGGCACCTAGTCTACGGCACCAATGGAAATCGAGTTAACGGCACAAGAGATACACATGGTACCATTATGCCACGTAGGTCAGGGAGAAACATATCAGGGTATAACTGATCGTGAAAATTAAGCTAAACCGTCTTTAAAAAAAAAAAAAACTAACCATGCAGTAATGTTAAGAATATTTGTGATAGAGAAGTTGTATCTACTTCACCAGAGGTTTATGATACAAAAAATGGGAAGAGAATCCCCTCTTTTATGGTTAAGAGAATACCCTTATTCTAATGTACTATCTCGTCTCTAGTGACTTGTGTAAGCATGGGAGACATGGATCGGCCTGACATTTGCTATATTCAATTTCTGTGTATTTATAGAAAACTGATCAGGAGTAGGGGTGGGACATGTTTCTACGGAGTTTGTTTTAAAAAATTACTAAGAAAATATATGAACATCAAACATGAAAGATAGGCAACACACACAGAACTAGACACCAATTTTCCAACCACAATTCCATAAAACGGTTGCACAGAGAGCGAGCACCGATACTTGGTAGACAGTGCGAGCAAGTCACTAGTGTTAATAAGCCTAGAGATGCCACATTTTTGGTTAACACGTTAAACAACCAAGCAAGACACCAAGAAGCACGAACACGATGACTAACAGGACATACATCTATCTACTGCAAGAACGTGAAAAATCAATGGCACTTACATAATTGTTGGAGACGATGAACAGGAAAAAAAGAAAATAAAAACAACATATCAGTAACCTGCACATTAATTTACAGAATCATGTAAATCAAATTACATAAAAACAAAAAAGCAGTTTATTCAAATAATTAGTACATTAATTCTGGTTATAAAGTTTATGAGTAACTCAAATCATTAACTAATTGCATTTTTATCGAATTTCCCTCAAATTTGAGAGATGCATTTGGTGCTCTAAGGACAAAGCGTTTATACCTGCCATACTACGCTTAGCAAAAATAAAGATTAGGTGATGAAGTAGGGGATTTCTCTCTACGCCAACATTACTTTCTTCATCTACTCCTTACTTTATCATTGTCCATTCTATGTTTTTCTTTACCTGTTCTCAAAGTTTCTTTTCGTTTACTCCCTGTTTCTCATTCACGACATGCAAAAATGGGCCGACAATGCTCATTTAATACAAAATTCATAAATTTACACATTGGACCATTGTAGTTCACCATTACATTAAGGACTCGATACAATGTGTGTGTTAAGTGTCAACAATTAATGGATGATGACGTGGAATAAAGAGCTTAACCTTCGAACAAGGACATCACCTGAAATATTCATGTTCGTTAACACTATAATATATATCCACCTCAGGAGCATAGCAATTCAAAAACTATGGGGACTGCAACTAAACTAGATATCTGTCACTAGCTTCAACTACACATTATATGTGAATAAAACACTGAACTCTTAATATATGCAAATATGGCAAAACCCCCAATTTCAATGAAAAATATTAATCATATGCTGTTGAGGGGCACAGAGCCAATTAAATTAAAATCAAGGTTTTTCAAAATCTTTAAAAAAAAAAAAGTTTTTTAGCAATTTAACCCTATATTCAGATCATCCAAGAAGAAACCTTGTAATCTATACAATGATAACTTGGCATTCTCTCAGTTCGCTGGTTTTTTGGTTGAATTTTTATGGGCTAAGAAAATTTTGCACCAAACAAGGTTTTCAACTTTTTAAGAAAACCGAACGTAACACCACAGAAAAAAGGCTACAGGTTCCACGTCATTATGGGGCATCGAAATAGAGGAAATACTTCAACATGGTTCTTTCAAATTGGAGAAAAAAAAATTCCCGATTTTTCCAGGTTTTTCCCATCAAAATTCCCTGAGCAGCCCTAAGCAATTTTAAATTGAACCATGGTTGAAGGGAAAATGGCTTCATGTTCGCAGGAGATTTAGCCATTCAAACCGGAAGTTGAGAAGGTTTCCCTTGAAGACTATTTTAGCTTTGGCAAAAACAATTTTGTTTTCCCTGACTTTCAGGGACAATTTCAAATTTCTTGATAATTACAGCTTCTCCAGGTGTGTGGAAACCCTATTCAAGCATACTAGTATCAATATATATATATATATATCAACAGGACAACAATTAATACAATAAAAAAGCATTCTGCTCAAGTCATTTACACTAAGGTTATCCAGTATCTTGTGAAAACACTGAAAAGGTTGGTTGTATTTTTATTGAGTAAATATAGTAAGGAAATATGTGAAACAAACACACTGAATTTGTTTTGGGGTTAAATACAATTTAATGACATTTTGCTATTAATCCAGACATGTTACAGTTTCTCTGAATTAAAATGTTACTAAATTGGCAATATACAGATAGGAATTTCAGAATTTAAATCCACCAACTAGCATGTGACTAATAATTCTAGGCAATATGTTAGACCTGCGAAACGAATCACATTCAGTCCATAGTCAACTGTTGATGTCAATCATTAAAGTTCACGATTAGTAGTGAAAACACGAAGGTATTTGATTACATATCATATTGCTGGCCAATAAATTTGTATTGCTAGGAAGAATACATTACACTGGCTGAAACTTGTAAGAAAGGCATAATATATGAAAAGATGTAAATGATTAATTTGTCTTCAAAAATTCTTCCCAGTTGAGTCCAACTTTTTCACCCTTGCAATATTTCTTATGTTCCTTGATGTTGAAATTTCAATGGGCAATAATGTATATAAGAATGAGCAGGAAGAAACGATTTTGCGTTTTATTTTTTTTCCCCAATTATGAAAACAAGTTCACTTCACTTCGGCTCATTTTGACAGAACAAGTCATTGAGTGAATTCTAGCAATTGTCCAATAAGTCTAACGTTAATTTAATACAAATTTAATATAACAGCCCTGCAATCGGGGGGTCACTACAATGTGAGCCTACTGTATATGAAAATTTTGATGAGAGAGACAATTTTTTTTTTGTTTCTCTCAAAATTTATTTAATCACTTTTAAATTATTAAATTAAGGCCAACACACATACATTCAAATGGGTTAAAACAGTATGCTGTACTTTTAATACAAGGCTGAGATCAATACTAAAAAAATTTAAAGTACTTTTTCCAAGTCAAGCTAGTTTACAAGAAATAAATGCAGTGACAATTAAAATTTTTACACATCTGGATTAGTGCTGCATTGTAAATTCATATTTACTTAAATTTTTTTCAATCACACTTGTTAAACAGTACAAAGCAGAACTCTAATATATTGAATTTCCACATACTACAATTCTCTCTCTAGATATCAAAGTTTAATTGAATCCCACGATTTGAAGATCCCATTCATCATGCAGAAAAACTCTTTCTATAGATCACAATTTTATGAAAGCTTTATTACACAGAGGTCCTACTGTACACACATTAAAAGTTACACTATATACATGAGCGAGCTCACTATATATGAATATTGGGTCTCATACCCAGGGTTTCAGTTCACATTGGAGAAAAAAAATTCGCAGACTTTTCCAGTGAAATTCAATAACTAATCACTAGAAAATTTTCAAATTGAACTTCAGCCGCTGAGAAAATGGCCTAACTTTTGTGGGATATTTTGATTATTCAAAACAGGTTAAAAAAGGTTTTTCCTGACTTTTCACGATTTGACCAAAACATCCCACTTTTCCCCCCCGACATATAAGTCCAAGTTCACATTCTCTGACAATTCTAGGCCCCCCAGACGCAAAGAAATCCAGATATCCTCAGGGACTCAATTAGCGTAGAAACTGTTTTCCAGTTAATTTTATGCATGCAACACAATTTCATTGGCTGTAAATTACAGAGCTTAAGCTATTAACTTTAGCACCCATGGATTTTTTTAAAGGAACAACTTGGTTACATTTCAAATTCAGATTATGTATCACTTTATCCAGGACACGATGGACGGCTTCAACCTCCGAACCATGACACATTTCCATACAACTGTGCTTACTGAAAATCGGATCCAGCATTCGGCAAAATAGACATACACAAAATATAATATTTACCACTGTGTAAATGAAAAACGTGTGCATATCACCCCCATTGACTTCTTTAAACACATTTTAAAGAACCCAAAATCGTTTAAAATGCAAAGAGTGCTTTGACATAATAAACGGTTAAAGTGCACTTAACATTTGTTTTCTCAAAAATTATATGTAAAATACATATTAACTAAATTCAACAAAAACAGTGACTTTGACACGTGTGAAGAAGTGAGAATAAGGAAGCAGCTCAACATAAACTACTGACGAAAACTAAAATAGAATAGCCTATAATAAAATAATCATGCAGAAGAAAAATCATGAATATATATAAATAGTTTCGTTTACATAACTACGCATGCAGCGATATTTAATGCAGATAAGAAATAGTCCAAAATTTATAAAAGAAATCCAAAAACTGTTATGAAAGTTATCGACATTACCTTCGCCTTCGAAAGTCTCTTCACCTTCAGACATCAGCTCGTCGTCTGAACATATGTTCAGAACATTGACTAGCATTTCAGTCACTGGGTAGGAAAAAGTAAAATTATCAAACCTCGCCACGAATCTTATACAATGACACAAATATAATACACATAATTTATGGTGTGTTGGTTGAATTTTTATGGTGCAAGAATCACAAAGATTAATCTGTGTATGCATGGCTGTATGATTGGTAATATTTGAGGTACAGTGGAATCTCACAAAATGACCACCCGAATTAAGTGGCCACTTTTTTTTATAAGAGACAACTGGTAGGGACTTTGTCATACCTATACCAAAGTCTGTTGTATTTACACCTGTCTTTGGTGACTGACCATTACAGTTCAGCCTCAAAGGTGGACACTTTAAACAGGTTCTACTGTAGATACAAAGAACCCAACCATTACATGTTATACTGATTCATATGTTTTAAGGTGAAGAGACAACAAATGTCATACTGCACGTGAATCTACAGCAGCTTTCCAAAGGTTCCAAATCTCTAAAGGACTAGGGGACAAACTCCAGGAATATGGTGAGAAGTTCGTCGGTAAGTGTTCCTTTTTTAGTACTGTTGAGAGTCAAGCTGGAGATAACCATTGCAAGATAAACAAATAAGCTGCTACTACATCGGCTCCATACCGGAGATGCATTTTAGTCTGGAACTGTGCAGACATCTTTTCATTCAGGTCTGTGACAAGCGGGGCATGGTTCCTGCTTATGTGGTGGGTGTCGCTTTCAGAAGGGCTTGACTCTGCCTCCAAGTGAATGGGACATTGGCCAGGTAGCTGGATAGGATTGGATGAATGTCTGTGTGCTCCGGATTTGGGACTTGGTGGATATAAGTCTACCTGCCGCCCAATACTCTGCAGCGCCCTGCATACGTCATACGGGGATCAGTGGGGGCAATGGCCGGCCTCAAAATGTTGTTCTCTTACATACATCGTTCGCTTTCCAGGCCGGATCGATTGTAGATTGGTCTATGGTTGACGTTGGGTGATGACATCAATGTGAGCAGTGCATCTCTGTATGCCAGTTGTAATCAACTTTTCTCCATTTGCCCCAGGTCACTGGTAACATTAAAGGTCAAAACCTGTCTGGGATTACAGCAATGTCTTCGGTGGCCACCCTTTCCATTAAAATCTATGCACATGCACAATGCAAGACAATGGGTTCCACACTAATTTGAAACCACAACTTCACCCAGCGTGAAGTAATATATTCCCATTCGAAAAACAAGGCACAGTGAATTTTCTTTTACCTAGCCTCGCTTTCATCGCCCACTGCCTCAACCGGTCCCTACGTTTGCTTGGTTGAAAGTGGCCTTAACTGCTGAACTTGTAAAGCAGAATACTTGTTTCTTGCTCAATTTCCTTTACGACAATTTGGAATTCATGGTGCAAGGTCATCAAAGGTCATGCCACATTGGGACCTAGTTTTCTGAAACTCCTGGGACACTGGGAACAAACCCCGCCAACTACAGCGAGCAGTTAAGTTGGGAGGCATTGCTTTTTCTAGCACTGCTATGAGTCAAACCTGGGTTAAGGGCACGTTAGATGAACATGTTACTACCGTTGGGATCCAGATTTTCCCCGAGGAATGCGAATGTCTTAAGGCCTAGGGAACCAACCACTAGACAGACTGTGCGAGTTAGAAATGACAGCACAAGTGTAAAGTTAGGCCACGTTGGCTGCACCTCAGCAGTTAAGTGGGCAGGACATGAGGACATAAACCTGAAAACTGCTGGATCATTACAAGCCTGAAACATGGCCTCTTTCCTTCCTCTCGACTCTTATCTGGCAGAGATCTAGTGTCAAGCCAACAGATGTGGGCAAATGAACCAAATATATCCCCCCCATATACAAAAGCAACAACTTTTATGCATGCAAGATATTTTTATTTCAAAGACATACACAATGCTAAAATAACTATAACAGTACTTTTTTTTTTTTATTATTATTGTAACGGTAAGATATACATGTGAACTAAACTGCATGCTACTTAATTTCTTCAAGGCTTTATATTTGGGAAGGACACACATACCTTTCTCTCCGACAAACGGCAAAGACCATGTAAATACGTCCATAAAATTTGGCAACCAATAAGGATGAGGAGAACAATTAAACTGACGAATATTCATAACATTATTTTCATATTTCAGAACAGCAGCTGTAATGGAAATAGAACACAATTTTATTTACGAACACAGAAAAAAAATATAATAAATTAGCAAAAAATAACTTTAATGTTCGTATTTTACAAAATCGGCTAAGGTTACGTCATGCCGGAACCTGCAGTTTTTCAAAGAATTTGGACCTCTTGTCTTGAGATTCAAATTTCGGCCAAAGGATTATTTTATATATAAATTATGTATTTCCTCATATTCTCCTTCAGAGCATGCATCATAAAATCACCATTCAAAATTAATTATATAGAACTACATTATTTATAATTTATCAAATTCATTATCCCAAGTTCATTCACTTTAACTTCAGACTATTTAGTTTGCGAATTTTACGACGCAAGGATCCTGCTATACTGGGACCTATAGTTTTCCGATAAATCCAAATCTTGTAAGGTCTAGGGAACCAACCACCAGACCATGACGAGCAGTTATTCAGAAGGTTTTTTTTCCAAGTTCTGACATATCTCACAGAGGAAAATCTCCAAAAAGAAATTTTGAAAATCACTCCTGAACTATCGGTTGCACCAACGTCTCCATAAACATCTCAACCCACACCCCCCCCTCTTTTTTATGTATGTACACCAGTTCACGGCTTTCCCCTCCTCCCTTCTTTGACACTGAAGCAGGGTTCAAATTAGAGGTGCATTGTGCACATGAAATTTTATCTGTGCACATGAACTTTTAATTTAGGTGCACGCAGTGCACCTAACTATTTAAAACTATGGCTTTACGTTTCTTTTTTCAAGAACAGTGACCCATGGGAATAATTTTATATGATTTTTTCAATGCATCTGCATTTGCTTTGAAGTTTTTTTTTTTTTATTATTACAAATGAACGTTCAATTATTTTGAAAAGTGGTATTTTTTCAGCTTATATGTTTAATAATAATTTCTATACTTACATTTTTCCCATTTTTAATGTTGAGGTTTACTTTCTATTCTGTTAATTATTTGTACACTTAACTAGTATTTGGTGCACCTAAGCCACAAGACTTTGGTGCACTTGTGCACCTGATTTAAAAAGTTAATTTTGACCCCTGCTCTAAAGCTACATAATGTACTGGAAGTGTCACTTGTTGTCGATTTTGAAATCCTTATTTCTTAAATGCAAACGTCAAAGCAACAGTGATCGTTCGGTTATATGATGCTTTAGGGTAACAAAACAATACAAAGTTTCACCAGAAGATTGCTTAACAACAGTTATTTCAAAACTGGTATAAGGTTTAAAACACGATGTTTCGAGAGCCAACTGCTTCCTTTGTCAAGTGAAGGCAGAATTTCTGCCTTCATTTGACTTACATGCTGAGGTAACTTATGTTTTAGGATATCAAAGTCATACAAAATACTTCAGAATAAAGTTGATTTTGCTCAGGTAGCTTGAAGCTCATGAATGCAAAAAAAAAAAAGCACTTTTGATTATTCTGCGTTTACTTAATTTTTCATGCCTTTTTGTTTTGAAAATTTTTTTTTTTTCAAGTTTACAATTTTTATTCTTATTCTACCCACTTCCGCAAATTATGGTAAGTCTTTTTCAATCTGTTAATAACTTCGTTATTCTCATCATCTTTACATTTATACTTCTCCCTACAAAAGACTATAGCTGATATGTGAGAGAATTCTAGTTACCCAGATTCTTCAAATTAACCACTCCCACAATAATAATAGTAATTTGATCTTACGTTATCCAAGGTAATTGCCTCTTCACTCTTTTCAACACTATTATACCAAATTATCCAGCCAGTTGAAGTTAAGACTATAAATAATGGACATTTGATTACACTGCACAGGTCTAGTGGATGTTGATGCTCATTTATTGGAATCTGAACGAAAACACATGACTTATAACTAGGGATCGAGCCAGCATGGCGACAAAGCGACAATTGTCGCCAACTCATAACCAATGGTTGTTAAATTCATAAACATCGATGACAAATTTGTCATTTGAAACACGCGCGGGCGTTTTCCGTTTATTTCATACGCAAATCGTGAATTTGGTTTTACAGCTACTATCTATCAAAGGTAAAAACTTTCCAGCCAAAAGTCTCGAGATGCAAACAATTTCATTATTTTTTGTCTTTCAAAAGTCCACCTGCATGCTCAGTCCGTGCAATATTTTGGTAAGTAAGACACTTGCAAAAAATACAGATCTTGTAGTTCTGGAATTACAGCGCAGTCTTCGGCTGCCACCCTTTTCAATCTTCCCCCCCCACTACAAAGGCAAGCAAACACATCTTGTGGAGACACCCAATGGCAAAACTTTAAAGAAATGTTGTAGGATTGTGATTGTATCGGGAAAGTGTCTCCTCACTTTAAATTCCCCTTGGTTGACCAGCGGTGAAGTGAAGCGATTTCACTGGTATTTATTATTTGTAACGTTCCATTTTCTGTATGCATGTGTTATTTTTTAAAGCATTTTTGCATTGTCGTATCGTTTTCAGTTATGTCACATTCACAGACAACGTAAATTTCCTTGTTTCCCTCACAATCGGCCCTGCAAGATGTAAAGTCCACAGAGTCTGCTAAATTGCCGATTCCATCGAAGACACACTCCTTTTCAAACTTGGAAGCAGGTACTATAGAAAAAAAAACGAAAATTTCCCAAACAATGGGAAGTTGAATTTCTGTGGATGTATTACATTACCGATTAATAATCGGTAATACATGTTGTAGAAGGATACATATAATTTTGTGTGTCTACCAGGCTTGTATTTTCGACCACCAATTGGTGACCAGGTGGCCTTTTTAGACCACCAAATTTCCTTCGCTGGCTGGGACCCGGCTTATAACCATTTTGGATGTCTAGTACATGCTTACAAACTTCACTCTCTTTTTTTTTTTTTTTTTAATGTTTAAAAGTTGCTATGGCCCTTGATTACAAGCAGCATTCATGAAATTTCTGATAAAAAGAATCACTGAATTTGTGCGGTAGAATATTAATGAAGGGAGAAAAAGGAGAATGGTCCCGTGTTCCCAGTTATTTAATGAATTGGTTCAGTTTTGTTTCTTACAGGGAGTTACTTACCTTTGTTATTGTAAACATCGAGATAGTTTGGTGCAGAAAAAATAGTGATAAGAGATGGAAAACCCGTAGTTTGGCTTTTCCTATACATACGATATCTGAAATTGAAAAAAATGGCAGATCATTATCAGATGAAATGGTGCTCATTTTACATTAACAGGGCTGCCACTCAAATTTATATTAAAATTATAGTAGCCTAAACACTTCAAAATAGTAGCAAAAATTGGTGCCTCAAACGCATAATTTACTCGCAAAAATAGTTGTTGCCCCAACAAAAATTTAGTCGTTAAAGAAGTTGCCTTATGCAAAAATTTAACAAAATATGTTAATTGCATGCTTTAAAAAGCCCTTATCTAATTCGATATACTCTACTGTTTCATTCTTACAATTCAATCAGCAGCTTACGCACAGATATAAGAACAGAAACAAAACAGACGTAAGAATAAAAAAAAATAAATTTTTTTTATTATTATGTCCCATGTATATATTTCCACTTCTTAATAATTATAGCAAGTCTATTTATCACAATGGTAACCATCTAGACGCGAACTTCAGTGCCCTCAGCATCATTCAGGAACAGTTCTGGGTTCCTATCAGTGTGCCACTGAGTTATTGTTGTCGCTATTGAGGGTGTTATTATGACTGCAGGAAAGTTACAAAATCATAATATCGATAACGACCTGGACATGATTTTCAATTACATTCCTCAGCATTAAACAAGAACATTTTATCAAGAAAGAAGTATTGACAACATTAATTTCATAACCTGGTCATAATGGTGGGGATCCCAGTGGCAACAGTGTAACTTCTGCATTAAAACAGCAGATATTATTTTTCATTATTGCAACACAGTATTCTGGTTTTGACTTTTCAATAGTACAACAGTTTTTGATAATTTTAATAGTTTTGGATATCAAAAAGTTTTCTAATTATTGTGCTCGTTATTTATTGCATTCGCAATTAATATAAAATCAGATATTTAGTTACTAAAACTTCCAACTCAACATGTGGTAAATAAATGTACTGTGCATTAGCGCTCAGTTGACGCGTGATACCGTTAGCAGACGGGTTATTCCATTACAGTTTAGGGAAGGCCGTCTTGGAGGAACTGGTTTTTCCCTCGCGGAAAACCAGTTTCGGCAAGACGCCCTTCCCTAAACTGCAATGGACTAATCCGTCTGCTAACGGTATCAGGCGTCAGGTCTGCGCGAACGCACAATACCATATTCATAACCATCTTAACGTGACCTTCAATTTTTGATTGCCCTGCAGTCAAGTAAGCTGTTGGCAAGATTTTTGGCAAGATTATTTTTTATTATCCAGTCATAACGCTTTTGACTTTAGATTTATGAAAAATGATTGAGAAACTTGCACCCAGCCTATGAAATTGGTAAGAGTGTCATTTAAGCCCTCTTCATTTCTGAAGTCGGACCATGAATTACGATTTGGTCAAATTGAGTCACAGTTCATTATATCAGAAATATCAAACGAAGTGACAAAATTCTATTTACTGTCGCCGCTGTTGACACGAAAGCACTCACATGTGCTGCAGATATCCAAAATTTGAAAGTAGTTTGGAAATGCTTGTACTGCGCAAATGTTCGATGGAGAAGAAGTTCCTCAGAGATGTCACTCGCGCGGATTCTCCGCGTTTCTGATCCCTTTCTCATTGTCTAAACATGCTGTTCATCAAACGGAACATTTGAGGATCATTTTTGTCAAATAATTAAATTTCGTCAAAATCATTAAATATTCACATATCTTATTAGAAAAAAATGAGAATAAACAAAAAAAGGAAGAAATAGTTGCCAGAACGTGAAGAAAGTTCCCACTCTGAAGAAAATAGTAGCTTTAGGGCTGTTTTCAATGAAAGAAGTCGCCATAGTCGCTTAAAGTCAAAAATAGTTGCAAATAGTCGCTTTTTAGTCGCCTGTGGCAACCTTGCATTAAATGTACAAAGAGCTATCACTAAAACCACACAATAAATATGAACAAACAAGCACTCATGAAAGAACAAATACACATGAGCAGTACTTATGGAGTGATACAGGCAGGGCTCAACGAATCTGGTCACTACTGTCAACTAAGATTTTTGCAAATGGCGAATAAAGAAGCTTGTACTACCAGGTTTCCATTTTAGAGCAGACAAGTACCATTTTTGTGCGACTTGTTGAGCCCTGGATATAGGCATAAACAAAATACTCACCCTGCGTCTTGTGCTTCATGCGCTCTGATGATTGAAAGCAAGTTATTATGCTGGAGGAATTCACAACATGCTGCATAGCTAAATAGGGGAGAGAAAAAATGCAAGTTAAAAAAAATACATCTAAAACATATAAAAATACCCAAAATAAAAGAAGCTACTACGAAATTGAAGGTTAAAAAAATACAGTAATACAAGCAGAAGTGCATTCACATGCTGTTTTTCACCATTCGAACACTCTATAGAATAAATATCACCGATTGATTATTTACATATTATTCTGTCAAGGTGACGACTAATAATCCTGTCTTCCTACAAAAAGTACATATTTTCCATAGGTGGTAGGAGTTTTCTCTGGTACCTTCTTATTTGGAGAATGTTTAGGAGGAAACGTTACGTTTTTTGCTTTTAAATTGCTGTTATGTGTAACTACAGCTAAGATCATGTTGCCCCTGGATCCACAACTTTTGGAACGATCTGAACTTTTGTCGCCTAGAGAGAGAGGGCAGTGGTCATTAAACTTTTATCTTATGGCATGACCGACTGGGGTAGCACCTGCCAGCTTGGAAGCCAGTACACTCAAGGTTCCCGAAAGGTATGCATAGGGTAGACCAGTGACATCCATTCACACATGCAACTCACCCAGTAGATTCTATTTCAGGCGCTTAACATGGGTGTCGCTTTTCGGAAGTGCAGGTGTTTGTGTGCAGAATTGCAATCATGAAGAGACAATTTAGATATCACCAGAAGCAAAAACGATGTGTTTATTTCAAGATGGTGTTCACAAGGCGTTACTGCTCTAAAAGCAGAATTGAACATGCAAAACTTCCACCTCAAAACAAGAATAGCCAGAGCCGATACGCAGGGAGGGAGAGACAAGCTTGTTTTCTCGTTGCCTGTTCTCACGCATCTCCTTAATTTCCTTCAACAAGATCCCTTTCTTAGGACACTCCCTTCCGTAAAGAATTTCTAAAGGTGTCTCGTTGGCATTGTATCATGATGGTGTGTGTGACATCACATCACGTACAGAATCCTTTTTCATCACATGACAAGTTACGGAACCCATCTCAAAGTATCATGAAAGAAAAACCTACTGGATTATTTATTGCTGCTTGGACATAAATAGAAATAAACGATTAATCAATATGAAAAGGGAGGTAATACTTTTTTTCTTATTATTGCAGGGTACTGCGTATAATCAGTTAACTGGTAGGTCATTATGGAACCTTCGGGTTCCACAAAACACTTTGGGGGAAACACTGGCCTAGGAAACGAAATCCCAAAACATGGAACCCCAGGGTTCCATAAAATACTTTGAGAAAACATTGGCCTTGAAAACAAAATCCCAAAACATGGAAACCC
>QLNU02014802.1:58269789-58296455 GCA_006491805.2 Dysdera silvatica
GCAACTTTCAACCAAACTTCGGTTGCAGAGAAAATGGTTACATATTCATGGGAGATTTAGCTATTCAAAACAGAAGTTAAGATGGTTTCACCCAACTTTTCCAGGTCTAACCAAAAGATCTAATTTTCCACTGACTTTTAGGGACAATTTCAAATTCCCTAATAATTCCAAGTTGTGTGGAAATCTTGCTAAAATAACGAATTCCAGGGGAATCTCTCGTGGCCCAGTGTAATTGATTCCGGGGTCTGGTATCACAGCCCAGGGGTTCAGGAATATTAGCCAAGGGAATCAAATCCCCGAAAAAGGAGATTTGATTAGCTAATGAGGTTATCACACTCTGATTTTTACCTGTAAAAATAAGAACAACCCCTGACGCTATTGTGGCTGAAATGCTCAGAATTCTTTTCATTTCCAAAGTCTTCTAAAGGGTCAGACCACAAGAGATCGCACATTGGGCCAAAAGCTGGAGGTTCCTTGAATCGATCCAACTAAAAAAAAAAAAAAAGACTTAAAATACTTGCATATAAGCACATGTCCACAATACGTTAATTTTAAAATACCACATGTCTATTAAATACTTAGTAACACGATTGTAGTTTTTGATGTTTGGGTAACACCATAGGCATACACAGAAAGTTTATGAAGGGGGGTGGGGGGGTTACAGTGTCAGTGGGGTGATTACAGAGCTACAACTCACATATTCCTATGTTAAATATACAAAATTTCATTGCAATAAGGGTTATATCCCCCCCTCCCATCAGCACCCTCCACGTACAGCAGTATATAAAACATTTGTGTTTTTTAGAGCACAAGAACAATTAAGGGCATGATGGGAAGGAAAATGGCAGACATTCTTAGGACCCCCCCCCAAAAAAAAGTAGGAAAAATAGGAGTGATTATTACAGCATAAATTAGGGATTATATATATATATATATATATATATAAAATAGAAAATATAATACAAGAAAAAGGAAAAGTTAAAAATAAGCTATAAGGCAAGATTTGTAACAGAAGTTACAACAGTAAACATTATTCGTAATCAAACACAGTATACAAAACATATAATACGGTTAAAGTAATAAATTTACACATAATCTCTCCCCATACCTATAAGAAGGCCATAGGCAATTAAATGCTTTGCTTACAAAAATAAAATCTATTAGAAATAAAATAATTCCCATGGGATTAACGTTAAATTTTTTTTTTGCTCTAATCACTACTTTCCACAACCCTCCTAAGTAATCAAATAAAGAGGGGTGACAAAATAATTGCAATAATGGAGCTCTACAATCCCCCAATTTCACAACACTATCAAAATTGAACATGGGTTAATGTCAGAATAGACGAGTATGTTATCTCCATACCACTGCAGTGCGCTCCTATATGCACAATTTGCAAAGTTTTATACTAACGGTTGTATTCAACTTAGGATTTCTGAAGTTACACATGTAATACTAAAACACTTAAAACTCCCAAAGTTGCGTTTTCAGCAAATTGCCTGCAATTACTTCGGCAGGTTATTTTCCCAAACATTTGAGCACCAGTATTACGTACAGACAGCACCAAATTTAATAAAAAGCAAACCTTTTTTATATCATCTAAGGTGTGAACCTCTGGTGATAAACCACCGTGAACACAGAGGAATTGTTGATTCATTAGAGCAGCTAAGGGCAAGCAGTCGAATGCTTCCATACAGGCATCGTAAACTCGCTCGGAGTATTTTATTTTACCTGGAGGGGGGAAAGAAAATACGAGTTGAATTAATTAGATAACTGCATGTATTCATGTAACAAGAAACTTAAATTATAATACATGTTTCTGCGAAAAAATTAAGAAATGTCCCATTTTTAAACACCTAAATTTTTATGCATCCCAAACGTTCAATTTATTAATGTTCAAATACTACTATGAGCAGCGTTCTTTGATTTTGGTTAGATCTCGATAAATAGCTATACATTATTTTACAGTTCTAAGACTGTACCATGTGCCATCAAGGATGGGACAATATCTTAACATGACCTCTAAAACATGATACATTCCGACCCAACGAAGCTTACGCACCCTAAGTGGTTTTGTCCACCATCTTCACATACACTGGATTAGATTCCAAGTACGCTTGGTTGGCCATGAACGTATGTATCATGGGGTGGTATCAATTGCTTACAATGATGCCCCTATAACAAAACAACCAACGATTTTCCACCTGTATCTGGCATTTTAAACAGCCATCAGACCCCAAAAACAGTTAAGAAAATGGTGGGTATTTGAAAAAAAACCCAAGATGCCTATCGGAAGCAAAACCCAAGATGATACATACATACAGAGCATATACAAAGCATTCCTATTGGCAAAAGAAATGTTTACTGTAAAGCAGATCATTCTTAAATTCCAAGCATTAATGAGAATGAATTTTTTCCACCACTTCCTCAAACTATTCAAATTACAAACTACGTCATTATAAATTAGCATTAAGCAAAGTCAAGAAGTCAAAGTCCCCATTTGCGCTTACGGAGATGATAAAGCAGAATGCAAGATACGCTTATCATCAGTAGTGCAAATGATGGTACTCCTCTTCCGCATCGAATTTTCCAATGAAGAAATACTAATAGACATTGGCAATACATATGCTTTATAGAAGTTTCGACGAATCAAGAGAATCACTTACATTCTGTTTTGAAGGTGAAGTATTCCGTTAGGTGTCTACATTCATGATTACCTCGTAGGAGAAACAATGTGGTAGGATAGCAGATCTTTAAGGACCACAAATATAAAACACACTAGGAAAAAAAAAAGAGTGAGTAATTGATCAGCACTTGTGACACCTATTAACTTAATAAAATTAGAAAACTATTTCGTTTGTGATAAAATATTAACAATCGCTTTAAGCGGGTATGATGAACAACAACATTTGCAACATGTTCTCTAGCTTTCATTTGTTAATTTTATCACGAGATAGCAGCAATGTAAAAAATAAATTACATGAATTTAATTTAAATTCAAGATCAAGATTTATTTCACCGTCGTTTGAATTCATAGCTTATAAGAGGCAAAGCAACATTTCCCGAGCTTGAGGAAATACTCCTTGAGGAAAAGAGTTATGCTGCAGAAAATATACACTGAAGGGGTTAAACGAGTGCAGCAATACGACGAATTGTAAAAGAATTATACCAACCTCAATACTAAAGTACCCTCTATCCACGTAATCTCCCAAAAATAAGTATTTTGTAGAAGCAGGAGATCCGCCAACTTCAAAAAGTTTCATCAAATCAAAAAACTGGCCGTGGATATCTCCGCATACTGAAATGAAAATAGAAACCACAAACCATTAAATATTTGACAACTACCTTTTACACTTTTTTATATGCAATCGTTCAATTTTCGTGACAACTAAAATTGTTTTGTTTGCATAAATATTCACTGTATTCAGTGAAATCTATGCTGTGCTTTTTAAATATACACTTTGCAGTTAATTTGTATGTTAAAGTCAAAATTTTTTCAAATTTGGAAAGTATGTACTTAAGAGACAAAAGTCAAGTTTATGGTCAGACTTCTGTGATGTACTTGGTTCATGTTTAGACTTTCAACGCACTTGCCTCGCACTTAAACTAAATGCACTTGATTCATATTTGGACTTGCCAGATGCACTTGGTTCACACTTAAACTTACAGCACATGTCCCTTTGATCACATTTCTAATCCTCTTCCCCTCACACAACAAGGTACAGTCAAAGCCATATAAGTACACATTACCTATGGTCATAAAATATTAAGCCTCAAGAATTTACCTATCTTTCTAATGTTACCTAAACCTGCTGAACTGTAGATGCACAAATTGCACATATTTTTTAGGTCAAACTAGTGTTTTATTATGGAATTTCAAGCTAATAAATACATAAAGAAATGTCCAAAAAAGCAAATGTATTTCCACAAAAATGTTACAACACTTTTCCCCACTCACTTCCGAGAAAAAAAAAATATCCCTGACTTTTCTGACAAAATTCCCTTTGTTTGATAAAAAAAAAAAGTAGTTCTTGAAACTTTGTGGGATATTATACGTTGCACTAGTGCAGGGTTCGCAACCTTTTAAAAGTGTTGTGTCAAAGAAATATGGAGATTGCACAATCTCTTTCCACATGCCAACCAAATTGTGCAAGTTTAGTTTACTATGTAACTATTAATGAAAATTAATCAAGGTAAGAAAAATAATCAGTTATTCATGAAGATAAAAATTAATAATTAATCAAAGTATAAAAAAGAAATTCTCACGAAGTGGACTCTTTACAATGTTCATTTTGAAGTCACTCGGCATGCCATTCAAAAGTAGTCTGCGTGCCACATATGCCGTAGGTTGCCAATCCCTGGACTAGTTGACAAAATTTTACCAGTTACGTCAAGCCCTGGTCAGTCGTCATATTCATTTGTTAAAATTCTCTGACTGATCTTAAAAAAAGCTTTGAATTGAGCTTCGATTTCGGAGTGAGTAGGTTTCTGTTCACGTGAAGTTTAGTTATTCAAAAGTTAGAAAGGTTTTTTTTTTTCAGGGTTGACAAGTTTCTGCCAAGACGGTTAAAACAACTTGCTATAACCAGTTAAAACCAGCATGGCAGAAACTAGTTTCTGCCACAAAAGTGGCAATAACCGGCAGGGACCCAGAAAATAATTATTTTGTGCATTAAAAACTTATCAAGATACCCTAAATTGCAAAAGGGAATGAATTTTATTTAAAGTAAAATAGGTTTAGTTACAATGTGTATAGTATTTATTCAAAGGTTACATCATAGCAAATTCACTAGCATTTAAGTTCAGGCTGATCTTTTCGATAAAGCAGTCTATAGCAAAAGATCAGTTTTCCTGCTATTTCCTAATTCAAACAATTTCTTAATTTATTATGAATAGATGAAAAGCTTAAGAAAAATATTCTTCCAAGCCCACCAGTACATCAGGCAGTATCATCCCTACATAGACAAGAGTTAAAAACCTTCATTTGTAGTTGTATTCTTTAAACTAGACCACAACATAGAAGCTGAGATATTTTCGAAAATTTTATTGGAGTAATGTTTTAGGAAAAGATTTTTCACAAAAGGCTAGAATGCATGGCATAAAATTTGGGTTAATGAGAATAGGGAATTTCCTAGTATTGTCTTCCTGCTCCTGTGACAATTTAGATCACATGTACTTTGGATGAAGTATATAAACTGTTATATGTTGATTTATTGCATGATTAAGTCTACTTTTTACCCTTTTTTAATTCATTTTTATGAGATTATCATCATCCATTAGTGTCAACAAAATTTGACAAGAATCTGCAATAGAAAAGTCATCCGATCGGATCTGATACAGGGCGACAATGTAGGCACCCGTGTTCAAAAGTTAACTATTCAAAACCTAGTTCAAAGTTACCTAATTGTTCAAAAATTTGATTTGTTCGATTCTATACACTTATTTAAAAAGAAAAAATGGACATGCATTTTAAAATAGGTACTCTTTTGTTCATTACTAATTGTCAAGCAGTATCAATTATTTCTGTAGCACTTTAGCATGTTGTACAATCACACTAAAATGTTTAATAGTCTTGAAAAGGAAGTGATAGTACTATAAGCCCCACCTAGAAGTACTCCTATGGGTAACAACAATAGGTTTTAAGAGATGCGACAAGTCTTTTTATATCTATTTATTAACCATCTGATTATTTACGACTTGACCAGCTCTTTTTTCATTTTCGTGATCTGCTAGTAGCATGGAGGAAGATCCTTCACAAATAATTCCAAGCAATCTACCTAACTTTTCCACCTTATATTGCTGGGTATTTGTGGCTTTACAGTGTTTATGTATTCCTTTAGCCAAGCACCTTGTCTGTAACGATCTCTGAAACATTTATAAACCACATGCTTTTCAACCGACTTTAAAAAAAAGTGTGGTTCATTGGCTGTAATACAGCTTAACCGATTGGTTATAAACCACTAAGGCTTTTTCTTACCACCAAGCTGTTAATGTTTTTTATTTTATAGCCAAAGGTCTAGTGAAATAAAGAAAAATGGTACGAAATAGGCTTGGTAAGTTAAATAATATGGTCTTCAAATGGTTTTTGTAACGAATCATCGATTTATTCTGAGCATTTTTTAATTATTTTAAAATATTTTAATTATTAAAATTATTAATATAAAGCTTTATAATATACTGGCTTGTTTTAAAAATATATATTTGCAATATTTTCTTCTTTAAATAATACAATACTGTTTTCAGTACTTTTATTAGTTTCTGCCAGTTTCTCCCACTTTCTGCCGGTTAAAACCAGTTTCTGTGGCTGTAACCACAAAAACTAGTTTCTGCCGGCATTAAGCCAACCCTGATCTGCAATAGAACAGTCATCTTTTTGAATCACCTCTTATACAAGGTAACAGCAATGGGCTTTAAATGATCTCTATCTTTATTGCCTGAATATTTATAACTCAAACAGCTTCTTTATATATATATATATATATCACCCATATCATTTTCATGATTTGCAAGTAACATGGATGATTCTTTATGAATGATTCCGAGCAATCTACCTGACTTTTCACCACCTTATACTGCTGGGTATTTGTGGCTTTACAGTGCTTATGTATTCAAGCCCCTTGTCTGTGACTATTTCTTAAATATTTCTAAACGGATGCAACATGCTTTAAGACAAAAAAAAAAGTGGTTCATTAGCTGTAATACAGCTTGTCCAATTGGTCATAAACATCTAAGACTTTTTCTTAAATTGGTCATAAACCTCTAAGGCTTTTTCTTACAGCCAATAATACTAACCCCTGAAATCTCCTTGTGTAATGCTTTATGCAACACACTGTATTTTATGTAACTTCACATGTTTCCAAAGTAATTATTAATACAACCATGCAGGGTTATAACAATTCACAAATTAAGTGGGGGGGGGGAATCAAGGAACTTTAAAAAAAAATAATGTAATTCAACGTTAAATAGGAAAAAATGTGCCTTGATTTCTTATGGGATGAGGAACTGCCACTGCAAATACACTATATTCCATATCAACGAGGACAATGAAAGCAATACCTAATATGTTAACGCACAATTATACAGTAGTGGTAACAGCAAATGAAAATAAATTGGCACAGAAAAACTCAATCGGAAACATTTCCTCTTGTCTAACTAAATGTAACGACATTGGGAGAAAAAAATTAAGAACGAAATAGATATGTATCCACAAAAAAGTTTTAAAAGCAAAAAGTACAGCCATGAGACAAGATGTTACATTTAGTCACACTGTCGTGCCAACGAAAAAAAAAAGGTAATCCCACATCCAAATATACTATGAATGACAGAGAAAAAAAAAAGAAATCAACTGCATTCTCAATGCCGGCTATATTTAGGAGCGGAGCCCTCCAAGCTTGTATTGTTGAATTCTCCCTTCTTTATACACAACAAATTGTCGGCAAACAAATAAGAAGAACCCTTTCATCTGTTCCACTGATTTTGGAATGTCGCTTTTGAATGTACAAATGAACGTTAAGTGAAAGGAATCTTGCGGTAAATCTTATGACAAGCCCACAAATCAAAAGTACAACTTGTTCTACATGGCAATGTGATTAGAAGTTATATATTAGAGTGCAGCTTTTGATTATCCTTTGTAATCATAGGGACCCAAAGTGGCAAAATAACGAAGGTGGTTCGATAATACATTTTTTTAATGTGATTGCACAAAATTTATAGTACACTCTAACCCAGACTAAACTACCATTTGCTCTCTCATAAAGATATATCACCCCTAGATGGTTTACCCCATAAATAATTTTAAACTTGTGAAATAAGAAAATTTACATAGCTCTATTTTTTCAGGGTGGGGGGGACTATTTTTATTTTTCTAATTTTAACGTGATTATTTTTAAAATTAGCAAAGTTCTTAATATATTGCATATAGTATGCAAATTTTATTTACCGAAATACTGGTGATAAGACCACATTTCTCAAAAATAACAATAGGTATAGAAGACAAGGTCACTGCGTTTTTGAGACAATTAGTAAAACCACAGAATTTGTTTAAGATTTTTCAACTCAGCTGATCAACCTAAAGAGAGATGATTTCATTGCCAAACAACAATCTACATTTTTTCTGAAAAGAAAAATACTCTAGTGCCTGACGAGGCCGTGATAACATGTGATTTTGCTGAGAATTATTCGTTTATTTTACAAGACAAAGCACAACGGTTCCATTGGATAAAAAAAAAATTCAATGACAACCATCCATCCTTTTGTAGTTTACTACAAAGACGAATATGTTCTAAAACGTTAGAGTTATGTCTTCGTTTCAGATTGTTTGATTCATAAAGTTCATTCAGTTCTTGTTCATGTTTTCCGAAGAAACGGGTGTCACTAGGTGTTCGTAAAACTGAGTCTCAAGGATTCACTATGTTTAAAAAATAAAGGTATTTTTTGGAAAATACGAGTTAAAAAAAAAACAAAAAAACCCTTACTAAATAAATAGCGAAGCCCTGTGATGTACTATTTTTCTAATAGTTCTTTCCTTCTTTTCCATGTATTTTACGAGTTATATCATGTCAACAGCACCTCTGAAAAGCTTCTACATTTCTTGAAAAATAATTGTCTGCCTAACTTAAAGTGTATTATCTTGAGCAGCACAATACAAGAACTGCAAGAAATTTGTAAATTTGTATAAGCATCCCGGAAATTCCGATGTCATTGATGCTGAGTGGCCTTTTTATGCAACAGTACATAGCAAAGGAGTGTGTGATGTTAGGAGGACTATAAAGAGGCTGTTCGCTACAGCTAGTCCACAGAACCTACTTTCAAACCAAATCATGATGCCTCTCCAGCTGTTTCAATGGGGAAAGGAGAACATTTCATCAATAACTTTCTGTTATGTGACAAATGATGGAAGACTGGAAGAGAAACTTTTAGAGAAACGGTTTGATGAAGCTGTTAAAGTAACAGGGACTCGAAGTTTCATGCATTCATACCAGTCAGTATAAAAAAAAATAGTGACCAAAGTGTTTACTGAATCTGAAAAAACTTTAGTACATTGTATTAAAGTTAGTTCAGAGGGTGAAGATGGTGTCTTTGAATACATCACAGGTTTTGTAGCCTGTGCGTATGATGTCAATTGGTAGGTGGGATGTGTACTTTCGAAAGATGATGTAGAACGTGAAATGGAGATCTCTTTCTTACACTCATACGAGCTAGCACCACCCTCATTTAATTATCCAAGAAGACATATTCTTACAATGCCAGGAAACGTCATCCTTTGTAAGGTAAACTTAGTAACAACCACTGGTAGAATGTATTCGCTGAAGCAAGAGAACGTGACACAAACATCATACATTTTATCAAAGAAGAAAAGAATTTCTATATCAGTAAGCAGTTGTTCAGTATGCATATGCATCTGTTTTCGTGATGTAGCTAAATATGCCAATTGTATTTCAACTTAAATTTCGTTACATAACCTGCAAAGAAATTCACTTTCCATATGATACCACAGAAATACCATCCTGAAATTTTGACAGTGCCTTCAGTAAATGTGTACCAACGTATTTTTTTTTTTTTTTCTTAATCTTAAAAAATTTACATTTTTAGAAACTGCAAAACAATTTTGGAAACTGTCAAATTTTTTCTTCTACTTAAACACCATGCATGTCAAATGAAAGCCTTCTTCGTAAGCTTTAAAATTTTGGTGGCATGTGGTTTTTAGGACATTCCGACAATTTTGGAAATGGTACAGTGAAAATATGATTTGATCCCGACAAAATTGCAACACAAATGTTTTTGGTACTGAAATGTAGATAAAAATGAGCTGAACAATATATTTAAAATCCACCAAAATCGCGCTATCGAAAACCCTGTTTTGGGGGGTCACAAGGATGTTGTTTATAATGACTTTTTGTACGGTGTTTACCAAACTAGGGGCTCGGGTTTTATCTTTTGAATAAAGATAGTAGAGTTATCATAGTTAGGTATATGTGCAGCAAAATGACCATGCTCTATCAAATAAGATTAATTATAGTGCCCCTAGTAGCCTGATTTGGAATTCACAAAAATTATATTTTTAATCATCCAATGACACTTTTGTCAATTACAAAGTTGGTCCCCTATAAAAATTACACACAAAGACATTAATGGCATTCTTTCTTTAAAATTGACTGAGATAGGCTATCTTGAAAAACATCAAAAAATCCTGTAAAATAATTTTTATAGTAAATAAGTTCTAAGTTAACGTTTTGTCGGGTTGGTGTGTGTAAGTTGAAGGAAGGGGGAGGGACTTTAAATTTGTTTAAATTTCTAATTTTTTTACTAATGCAAAATACTAATTATTCATTAGTAGTTTGCATTTATCTCTCCTTTTCATTTAGTATCTGAACATGTATTACTACTTGCCACAATTAGTCGCAAAACGCCTAGCGCAACCTTCCGAATCTTCTGCTGACTCATGGTTGTAACAAGCAATTCCCGTACATTCGTTGCAAGATAACATACAGGGTAGGTCTTGCATCATGTGTCTTGCGACATGTATATCATGTGGTCTCGCATCCAGTAGTACAGTTACAAAGAATAATGCTCAAAAATTTTGGAGGAGCTGGATTTTTGTCTATCATGGTTGGTGTGTATATCTGTCCTGCAAAATGCCATCCCCCATTCTCATGGTTTCACTCCAGATACATCTTGCCCTGTCACTATTTGATTGATTGGTTGTATTTTGTGACACAAAGACAGTGGGGATCATTCTGTGCAAAATAAGGTGGGATCGCACATGTAATTTTACAATGAGAATAAATTAAAACTAAAATGGTAAAAATGTATTGAAAGCAATGTAAAAAAAATGTCACAAATGGCATATAATAAAGTAAGATGAGATGGGAGAAGCCAATATTAGATAAAAAGTTAAAAATGAGTTCGTGATTAAAAGCATCACCTACAATGTCACGAGGGATAAAATTATTTTACTTAAAAATTAGTGAACGATGATGGTTAAAATCATGGCAAATACATAAAATATGTGAAACATTTAATGCTTCACCACATGTGATTTCATTATTTGAAGGTAAACTTTGAAGTAATGGAATTGTGTTGCGGGAAGGAAGCCTTTGAGGTTCCACAAAAGTTGACAAGGAAGCAACTTTAGTCATAAACAGTGTGTGCCTTAAAGATGGCAATGATCCTGCTAGTCTGCACGTATAAAACACGTAGAAATGCTTTTTCCCCGGCTGTTGTCACATCTTCTCTTGAAGTACCAGGTTTACAAAACGGCACACTTGCTTGCTGGAACTGCTTATTTTAAAGGGCAAGTGACAAGGCAACTCATTTTCCAACTCTGTAAATAGTTGATATTGTAAAAAAGCCAAGAAAAGTGTAAATGAACAAAATTATGTCATATAGGCTTCTGAGCTGCTGCTTAACTTTGTTGGTATGCCAGACCTTTGTCTCGGTCACAAAATATAAAGATAAGGTGTTCACTTGGAAGTAATGTAATAGCAGTATCAGC
The DNA here is from genome assembly GCA_006491805.2 of Dysdera silvatica. NCBI lineage: Eukaryota > Metazoa > Arthropoda > Arachnida > Araneae > Dysderidae > Dysdera > Dysdera silvatica. The sequence goes on from QLNU02014802.1 coordinate 58,281,284, forward strand.
AAATCTGTATCATTCTCTGTAAGACAGAATTCATGAAACGGGTTTATATATGGCACTAGTAACAATCAGGGTATCTCCAGATGCACATGATACTGAACATCCTGCTGAGATGAGTTTCTGTCCAATAGAAGAGATAATAAGCTCTTTATTCCTTGTTCCTAGAATTTAGAGGGAACATACCTTTTTTTTTTTTGCGAGTTTCATAGTTCTAGAAAATTCGATGTCTGGGCACTGAAGATCTTTTGTCCTTTGTAGGTAAGTGATATCTTTTGTGGAAGGTTCATCATTATACCCAAAAAACACAACAGAAGCTTTCCCCAAATACTTGAAGTGTGTGACATAACCATTGGAAATGGTATCATATGTTGCCCTGAGTTGTCATACTATCTGTTGGAGAAACCAGCCACCATCAACATGCTGTGATTTTGAATGCACTCAATGGATGCCTTGGTCATTTCCAGATTGCAGCTGCTAACGACGGTTTGTTTGGCTTTCGGATGATTTGGAAAGACTTGACGAAAGGTAGATATGTGCACAACACGTAAGACATTATTTCTTCCATGTCCAGATAATCTCTGTTAGCGACAGTTGCCAAGCGCTGGAAGAGTAGAGCCTGGCCAATATAGACTTCGTCACCATCAACTTCCACTACAGCCTGAGATCCCATGCAATTACAGCTTTCTGTCCCTTTAGAAAGATGTAGGTGTTTGTTGCTTTCCCTGTCATGTCCATGAGTATACACAAACATATGTCCTCGGCTGCATCTACATTCACCTCAATAGACGCTGTCACTCCAGTTATGATTCTATGTAACTCACACTCTTCAACGAAGGGCTTCAGTGATGTTAGTAAAGAAATGATGGTCTGTGTGTCCAAAGTATCTTCCTGTATGTGCGATTGCAATACTTTAACATGCTATTAGCATTTAAAGTAGAGAAGTCCAGTAAGTGCTTGCACAGACTTAATCTGAGTACATATGGGCATTGACAGCAGTCAAATAGACAGTTGACTATACATCATACCTGGGCATTGACAGCAGTCAAATAGACAGTTGACTATACATCATACCTTGTCCTTGTGTCAAACCTCTAGTCATGTTCGAACTTCACATCAATGCCTACTCAATTACTAAGTCAAGAACAAAGCCTGCCTGCAGATGATTGCTTCTCCTTATTATTAAGGGTCAATTCTGAAATTTGGAGTACAGGTCGCGATTTGACGTTCTTTAGGTCCAGCATGTTCTGTAGATATATGCAAACTGATTTAGTGTATTAGAAATGTTCTGCTGCTGCAAAGTATGGTAACATGTTTGCAACTGTTTGCAGGTACAGATACGAATTCCTACTCCTCTCGGCTTGAATGAATCGCTTTAAAATGGAGACAATGTTCATGTATTAAGCCATAAGGCTGCAGTTCTATTGTGACACAATTGCAAATTCTTTTCCATTTTATTTATATAAATCGAACACTACGCAGATTAAATCAAACAACAATATAAATCAACGTTTATTGGCGTAGTGATACCAGCGCCGATGTTATGACGTGGCTAGTATCACTATGCCAACAAACGTTTATTTCTATTGTTGTTTGATTCGATTCTTTTCCCTTTACTTTTCTAATATTACCTGCAGTGCCCGAAATGAGTGTCCTCAACAGCAATGGTATTGTCAATTAGTAGACCTTGTATAGTCGCCCATTCGCTTGATATTTGCAGGATGCGTTTCAACGTGCAGTATGTCCTCAGTGGATATGTCATATGATATAGCTGTGAACATCATGTTTAGTACTTTGTCGACAATATTATGAGTTGCATAGCATGAAAACGGCTTTCCCACTCATAATATGCTTAATGATATTACCAGCATAGATTTGTTCAAACACTTCATTTAATCCCGCCTCTTGCACATAGTATCCAATGTAGCTGAGGAAACTCATCCTGGTGTGGAATCCTCCTAGAAAGACCACCGTGTCTTTAATAATACTTGATGAATGCCATTTTTCCTTATAATTTTTATTATACGGATTTTAAAGATAGTGACTAAGCAATGTCAATATTTCTTAGTATGGATTAGTTCCAAATTTTGCCACTAGAGGCGCTGCAATCAATAGCATCTGATGGAGTATATTCATTTTACTATACCTAACTTCCATAACTGTAGACATCTTCACTCTGTATATAATTAATCCTACATATAATAATCAATTCAGACAGAATTGGTAATACACCCCATACGCCATAACCAGAAACAACCAACTAACTACCAACCCGTAAGACACATTTTTCTATGAAGCGATTTTGGATATATTAGATCAGAATCTTGAAAAGCAGCATAAAACAAGTTGAAGGTTAACGTTTCAAAGCTGTCACAGCTTCATCTTCAGTACAAAAAATGGTTGAAATGCTGGAATATTGTTTAAGTGTTACATATTCTGCGGGTAGATTGTGGAATTCATTTAACGCGTTACGATGGCTATTGTTGATAGATTGCCAACTTTCAAGGAATATTCGGCTATTATAGTTACGACTGCTTTTGTGCAAGATTTTTGCGTTATGCCAGCATGGGACATGGCTCTGTTCGGCGCAGTGTTAGACAAGAAGTGAACTAAAATCTTGAGTCCTAAATTTGTTTTATGTCCGTGGAGTTTAGTTTTGAGGGTTATTTTAGTTTTACCATAATATTTGTCAGTGCAATTATTGCAAAGTATTGAATAAATAATCCTGGTGGCTTGATCTACTGGAGTTTTTTTTGTTTTTGTTTTCCCTAAACTCGGTAACATCCTTCCCCATCTAAAAACCACCAACTCCAACAGATCAAAACACCACGATTATTTATTGAATACCTTGCAGTAATTGCGCCGACAAATATCATAGCCAAACTAAAAGAACTTTCAAAACTCGACTCCAAGAGCATAAAAACAAATTTAGGACACAAAATTTTAGTTCACTTCTTGTCGAACACTGTGCTGAACAGAACCATGTTCCATGCTAGTACGATGCAAAAATCCTTCGCAAAAACGTTCATAACTACATAGCCGCTTATTTCTCGAAAGTTGACAATCTAGCAACAATAGACATCATAAAGTGTTAAATGAATTCCATGATCTACCTGCAGAATATATAACGCTTAAATAATATTCCAGCATTTTAACCATTTTTCGCACTGAAGATGAAGCCGTGATACCTTCGAAAAGTTTGCCTTCAACTCGTTCTATGTATTTTTTAATAGCTGATTCTAATCTATTTGTTTCTAATACTAGTCGTAATTTATTTTGCATTTTGATACATTATTCAGCTCATTCTTATCTACATTTTAGTTCAAAAAACGTTTGTGTTGCAATTTTCTCCAGGTTCCTTACTATTTTTGCTTAAAGCGACTGTACTAAAACTCAAAAATCGGCAACAAGAAAAGTATTTTTTTTTTAATGTTTCAGATGATGATAAACAAATATCTCAAAACTGAACCAAATCCATAACGTCAAAGGTTTAAGCTTTATGTACTGGTTGATTTGACACGGAACAACAAACTTACATAATTTACAAATGCGACTTATGTAATGGTTTACAGAACGCATTACTTACACAACTCAAAGAATGACTGTATACAAAAACAGAACATAATGCTTATTAACGCAACAGATGGATGGAATACTACATTAAAAATTAAAAATAGGACTGCGATGTTCTTACATATTTTACTCTTAAATTTTTAAAATTCAGATTTTTTCCTCCTCACTAGAATTCAGTACAGTAAGAAATATATTATTGAACTGATTGCAAAGGAAGATAAAGAAAAAGTTAAGAATTTGTTTGTGGAATGATCTGATGACACAAAAGTAAAGGGTGCGGCTGCGAGAAGGGTGTGGCTGACCCATTCCGTGCTTGAAACTAAAATCACGAGGTAGCCATCATCCCGATGTAATTGACTAACGAAGAATACGCTCTTAAATCCCTCATGAGGCAATTTCAAAGAATGTAATGACAGCCTAAAATCTCGAGAAGCTAACATTGAAAAAAAAATGTATTTGTTACATACTGTGCACTGTACATTCATTACACACTGCAGAATATGCATTCATTACAGACCGTGGATTAAGCATCCATTATATATTCTACATTTTTATGCAAGGGTCATGCTGTGCCAAACAAAGCATTTTACATAATGCAATACACATTCATTACATATTGTGCACCACTCATTCACTACACCCTTTGCAATACTGACCCATTGCACACTGTGCAATACGTATGTATTATACATTGTGTAACCCATGCACTCATTATAAATTGTGCAACACACGTATTCACTATCCATTGTGTACCACATGCATCCATTAAACTTTTTACAACATATATGCAATGCACAGTACATACATTACACAGTATGCAATGAATACACTGTAAATTAAATGCCCAAGGATATTTAAATGCCACTTACATAATCTTAGTAACAAACTGTCAAAAGATTTTAAAGAAAGATTATGCTAAACAATTTACATTGTGTAATGTGTTTATGTCAGAGCAGGTGCACTGAATATGAAGTAATAAAACTGGTTCACTTCCTACTAACAGAAATGAGAGATGGGTACAACGAATTTGTTCTTGTTTGTGGTTTTACGGCTCAAGGACTACAATAGTTATGCTACACCAGGACCTACTGTTTTCCGAGAAATCCAAACCTAGGCCAAGGGAACCAAACCCCAGACTACAGTGCATCTTTATGAGATCTCTGAGTAAGCGTTCTTTGTACCGTTGGGAGTCGAACCCGGCACACTAGGTGAACACGTTACCACACTGTGCCACCGCAGGGCCCCCTGTTTTTGTTTTGATCTAGCAATTGCATTTAAAATGAAAAGTAGACACAAACGATAAAATATGTAATGATCATGCGAACATATCGTAACAATTGAATGGTACAGTTATTATAATGCTTGCTTGCGTTTTGGTTTTACGGCTCAAAGACTACAGTGGTCATGCTGCGCCGGGACCTACTGTTTTCCGAGGAATCCGAACCTCTTAAGGCCTAGGGAACCAAACCCCGGACTACAGTGAGCAGTGCGATCTTTATGAGATCTCTGAGTAAGCATTATAATGCAAAAGTTAATTGAATTTCAGCAACACAAGGATAGTGAAAGTTATATTTTTTGTTTGTTCATTTATAGTTTCACAGCTCAAGGACTATAATGGTCATGCTACGCCGGAACCTACTGTTTTCCGAGGAATCCAAACCTTTTAAGGCCTAGGGAACCAAACCCGGGGCTACGATGTCCCAAAGCAGAATGTTTTGCAATGTTCTGCAACAAGCCTTCAGCTGATCAAAAATGTTCTGCAGTCAATGCATGTATATGCATATATATATTTATTATATACATTTTTAAATTCTATAAAATGTAAATTCCTTTTTTAATAGAAATGTAGAAAACATTTATCAGACTACATTTTTTTATTTATTTTAAGACAAAAAAAATTGTTTCACCCAGCGATTGTTCTGCAGCGAAACTGTTCTGTGATGTGCATCAAACTTTTTAGCACATTCTGATTTGGGGACAGTGCGATTAACGGTGAACATGTTATCACGCTATGCCGCCGCAGGGATGAGAGTCACGTTACACCAACCAAAGGAAATAAGTTGTTACACAAAAGATGCATAAAAATTAAAATCTTTTGAGAAGTTTAAATCTGTATGTATACAATAAAATAATGTGCCTTTGCAGAAATCAATACCAGATAATTTAAAAACAATATTGTGATCAAAAGATTCACATAAAATATCCCTAAGGTTAAAGTCACTTCGCTTAATAGTAGACAAATGCTACTGATCAAAATTCTTGCAAACAAACGAAACATGCAAAACAATTAAAAGTTCGTTAGAGGTATCAAATATATAGGAGTGTTCTCTCCTAACAAAAAATAGAAGACATGAGAAACATAGGCTGCATGTCCTATGCAGAATCTAGTAAAAATAAGTTTCATTCTGCAGATTTCCTCTTACTGGAATGTCAAACTTCAATCTGTATATCAATAAAGAGTACGAGTTTATTTAGAATCTGTTCAAACCATTCTGCCATTTATCATACAGAAAAATGAAGAAAAACCTGCATAAAACTGAAAATCGCTGGCAGGAAGGAAATTTTCTCGGCAGAAAAAGGAAAAAGTGTTGTAATACAATATAAATAGCAAAGTGGGGGATGGCGAACAAAAGACATTTTACAGATATAGAATGCCCTTGTCCGCATAGGCGTAGACAAGGGCTGGTTTTGGGGGTTGTAACCCCCCATCTCAATGAAATTTTGTATATTTAACATAGGAATATATGAGTTGTAGCTCTGTAACCCCTTCCATTAAGCCTATAACCCCCTTTATGAACTTTCTGCCTACGCCTATGATTGTCCGACCACCATTTTGCACACCATCCACCCACCATAGGTATACCCAGAAAGTTCATAAGGGGAGGGTTACAGGCTTACAATGGGGGGGGGAGGGGTTACAGAGCTACAACTCCATTGTATTTACATGTATACTATAAACAATTTCATCGCAATGGGGGTTACAATCATAATCGCGACCACCCCCCCCTTGCGTATGCCAGTGCCACCCACTTCTTAAATAAAAACGTTCATTATTAACCAGAACGAAAAGTCACTCACATCGACTTTATCAATTCATGGATAAACCCACCGCAAGGGAGAGTATCTTTATACAAGGGAATCATTATCTTTACAAGGGAGGTACTTTATCGTTACAATTTAAGCTTACATAATAGACTTTTTGTATGGTATAAGCATGTATAGTTAGAATGAAATTTTGCACCATATTGATCGTAACTACTAAAACCACAAAATAGTGCAAAAATTAAAATTAATAAAAATAAAATGCAGTGATAAAATAAATATTTTTATCAAAAGGAAAATAAATATAATCTTAAATTTCGCAAGATAAGACAAAGAAAAAAAATAGCATATGCAGTCATCTCTTACCACTGAATTTAACTATGTATGGGGTCATTCAAGGTCAAATCAATCAAAAAAAAATGGGATTTTCACCCTGACCATTTCAGATTTTTATGAAATTTGGCTTATTTGTTCCACTTGCAGAGAAATGAATCAATGCCCACTAATTAGTCCCTATTGCTATCAGTTTCTGAAATATACTACTTTGAAAATGGGTCAATAGCTCAAATTCTAGCATTACCTATATGACAAATTTTCCCATAACTTCAGTCCTAATTAATACAGACTTAATATTGATATCTTTAGAAAATACTTAATATGGACTTTCTTATGCTATGCCACATGAATAGTTCAAATTTTTATTTAAGGTCAACGCATTTGACCTTTCATATCTCAAAAAAAGGTTGTTTTTTTTGTTTTTTTTAAATATGTTATTCTACCATTTATTTTCTACCATGCCAGCGAATCTCATTCTGGGTTCAGCATGGGATACTGAGTAATTAATTTAAACACACAGTGCTTACACCCGTTTTCATTTAAAAAACATTTAATGCACTAGTTTTCTGTCATTAGGTCTGAAAAGGTGGGTTTTAATGGAAGTCATTAATAGTAAACAATATTTGTCAACAACAAGTCTTGGACCTACAGCTTTCCGAGGAATATAAACCTCTTAAGGCCTAGGGAACCAAATTCCAGACAACAGTGAGCAGTGCAATCTTTATGGGATCTCTAAGTAAGCATTCTATTCACCATTAGGAATCAAATCCAGGTTAAGAGTACAATAGGAGAATGTGTTACCACACTGCGCCAAGGAAACTTTAAAACACAAGAGTCACGATGAGCAGAAAAGCAACGTACATTCCAATATCATTGGGAATCAAACTCAGGTTAATGGAGCGAAAGACTAATGTGTTACTACTATGCTACAGCAGTAGCGGCCCATGGCAAGATTTAGGAAAAGTTGCCCAAAACACATTAATTTAAGGTCTATACTTACCAAGGAATAGATTTTTATCCCATTCAGTAAATATTAAAGAAATTTACAGTAACTTCGGGTTTTGATAAACTGACTTCACGCGACTCCCCTTAAATTTTGCCACCGGCCGCCATTGTGCTACAGTAAGACAGTGGACTTACATTCATTTCCTGAAGGAATTGATTACAGGAAGGATTACAGCAAGCAGTTACAGGGTTATCACTCGGCTTAGAGAAAAAAAAATTCCCAGACTTTTTCCACAAAATTTCTCAACTAATACCAAACAGAACTCTGGTTTTGGCAAAAATAGCTTTAGGTTCGCGTGATATTTAACCATTGAGAACCGAAGTTTGTTTGTTTTGTGGTTTTACGGCTCAAAGACTACAATGGTCATGCTGCGCCGGGACCTACTGTTTTCCGAGGAATCCGAACCTCTTAAGGCCTGGGGAACCAAACCCCGGACTACAGTGAGCAGTGCGATCTTTTATGAGATCTCTGAGTAAGCGTTCTTTTTGCACTGCTGGGAGTCGAACCCGGATTAGCCGCGCAATAGGAGAACGCGTTACCACACTGCGCCACCGCAGGGCCACCGAAGTTACGAAGACTTGCCCTGACTTTTCCAGGTTCACCGGTTACCAAAGGAACCCTAAATTAGTCGGTAAACTTTTTTTCTCCGTTTCCTATGTCGTTCGAGGTCAAATCCGGAGTAACGGCAGTCCAGGTGAATCTGTTACTACTGCAGGGTATTCAAGGAATTTAGTTGCATCAGCGTAAAGTGTTAGTAATGGTTACTAACATAAAGCCATTTTTCTTTTTACTACTTGACCAACTACTTATTGAATCACTAATAATCAAATCAAACTATATTTAAATGGAAAATTCAAATAAAGTACTCACGTTATCAATAGAAACAATTTTTTAAATTTCATCCTTAACTATACAATAATTTCTGCCACCCACGTATTAATTATAGCTCAAACTAGAGCTTGTGTAATTTTGGAGAAAAAGAGACGCTTTCCCCATCCTGGATTCGAACCAGGGTCCCTCCGTTTAGCCCGGAGTGTCTTGGACCGCTAGACGAATGAGGACAGGAAACAACGCTCTCTTTCTCCGTATGTAAAGGTGTTAAGGTATTATTACCCTCCGCAGGGATAACACAATTGCCAAATATGGTCAACACAAGAAAGCCTCCGGGGCGAGATTTTTTTTTTCCATCCTTAACCATGGATTATGGAAATCATGGTACAATAACTCTCAGAAAAACAGAATTTTCGGAAACCTAGTGGAGTACGACCCTACATCTTTTGGCTGACTGCCAAGTGTTCGAACCATTAAGCTAGGGTCGCCTGTAGCTCAATGGTCGGCCACCAAGAGATGCAAGACCGTACCCGACTAGGTTTCGAAAAATTCTCATTTTCTGTGTAATGTTGCACCATAATCACATTATAAAGTTTGTGACCTGTTTTATTGTGTTAAACATCTATTTGCAAATCGAAGACAAATTTCTTGATAATACTACTCAAGTTTTCATCCACGACTAAAAATATTACAGTATTGCCTGGTGAGATAGTACTTCCCTTTATACATGTACTATAACATACCTGTATTTTATATGCACAACGTAAATACCAGTGTGGCAATGTTATATCTCCCTGCAGTCGATATTTTAATGTTCAAAAGCGGACATTCGAATTTCATCATACTGATAAATTCTTGCCCAACCCCTTAAAAGTACAGTATTCTTTCCCATTAATGACTTAAGTGACAGAGAAAAAGTTAAAACATAAAAAGACAATTAGAAAGTTGGTAATTCAGGGTGTCTACCCAAATTCTATTTCAAACTTCCCTGACTTTTCCAGACCAAATCTTAATTTCCAGTCACTAATTACAGTAAACAACACATTGAAATTTGAATAATGAAAACAAATTTCAAGACCATAAAATCCACCAACACAAACCCCAAAGCCATTTATAACTCAATTACTGTGAATTTACAAATACAAAACTGAATTTCTTTACACTAAAAACTTGCATTAATTTAATATTTACAACGACGTTTTCATTTGGCCCTTTTTGAGTTCATTATAAAAGTTTAACTATAAAAGTGCAAAGCTTATGCTTTACCTTCTATTCCATTTAAAGTAGGTGATATATGACTAAATATATATGTAAGGGAAGGGAAACTGGTATGATCAAAATCCCTTACAGATTAGAAAATTTAGCTAAAACTAAATCTAGCTAAACTTTTTTCCAAGTTTTAGTTATATATTTGGCAAACATTTTCTCCTGAGAAATATATAGGCTTAATAATTTTATATAAATTATATTAGTTTTGGTGCAAAATGGTAACTTTTGGAAGAAGTTTAGTCAAAAGTATAAGTTTTTCAAATTTTTCAGTAGGTAATGTGGTATGAAAAGCACAGTTCAGGAAAATTATTTTAATAAGTTATTTATTATAACAATGAATTTCCCTGACGTATGGCTTTGTATTTCAAATTTCCTTGACTTTTCCCATCGAAAAAAGCTTCCCTGACTTTTCCCATCAAAAAGAACTTCCCTGACTTTTCCAGGCTTTTAAGATCCGTAGACACCCTGTTAATGAAGCCTGCTATGAAGCACTTAAGAGGACCACAAAATACCATCGTTAATCAGATATCACTGAAATGGCGATTTCTGTGTTGTAAGAAGTACAACACTCTTCTTCTTCTGGTTAACATACGAGAAAAACCTTGCTGTACTTCGTAGCCCCATGGTTAAAGTTCAGAACAGTACCTTGGTGGTTCAGGGTTGGAGTCCAGACTCAACATGAGACAAATGTTTCTTTCTCTGACCATTAAGCTGTAATCCAAAAACAGCCTTTAATATGCATCATAAGCAAGGGAAAGAGACTTAACTGGAAAGATCAATTCTTCCACAACTTCCTTAAAATTAATTACGAAAATCCCATTGGTTAGTCAATATTTTGTCACTCAGTAAAAGATGTTTTCGCAGTATGATAGAGTCAAACCAACAAAAAAATTTAGATAAACCAAACTGGACTTTAAAAACCTCAATTCAGGTCCTTTAATCACGCTTTTACCAAGACTTTTAGAATAAACCATAGTTCTTTGCTGAAAGACGAATTGTGTTACAAGGTATTAGTAACATAAAAGAATTTTCACTTAATCTGCAGAATCACAACAGGCAACGTGAAATTCCAATGAGGATGATATGCTGTACGCAATCAATCAGCGACAAGTGCATTTGTTGGTTTGTTTGGATTTTTTATGGCGCAAGAGCATCTGGGCTATACTATGCAAACAAATGCTTTGGGACTTTATGGTCCAAGGCTACGGTTATGCTGTGGCCAGGCCTAGTTTTCTTAAAAACCCAAATTTCTCTTTCTTCTATGGAATTAGTTGGATTTTAATGGGGCCAGGACAATGAAGGTCATGCTGCACCAACCTAGGAAATTAAACCTCAGACTGTAGATCTGAAGAAAAAAGGGCGGGACAAGCGCTAAGTATCTACCAAAATCAAATCTTCGTACCACTTTACAAAATGCATCCCTTGGCAACTTGGAGCTTGTGATCCAAATGTGATTTCCAAGTATTCCAGTGTTTATGGCAACTATGAGACTTCTCCCTATTTTTCCCTCATTGGGAAAACGTTGCTTATTTTGAAGTGTTTCTTCAAAGCTTGGTATGTAGCATATGAAAACTTTTGTGTAACCATCTTTGTGACTAGCAAAAGTGATTTTTTTGTTTTTTATTGGGGCTTGAAAGGAGGATTACTAAGATTTTAGCGTGAGAATTTAAAGAGTAAATTAGGAATGAAGTAGCTTAAAAAGGATGGATATCGATAACTGAGTTTTTACCAATTTTCTTTTAGATAAGAGTATTGGTGGATAAAAAAAAAAGCCGCTTTAATGGGGTCAGACTGCGGAAAAATGGACATTGGTTTTTTATCCAAAGGTTTCATGCATTACACAGTCAACCATAGTCTGGTATTTAAGGACCCCTAGACAGTTCAGCACATCAAACAAGTAAAAGCCATATTTAACAAGAGTGCATTACTGGTATAATTGGCATCCCACAGATGCGCATATTTTTTATTTATTTCACTAGACAAGTTTCACAAGTTGCTTCCAGCATCTTTGGACACTGTTAAGACTACACTCCTCTCTTTCCTCTACCTCCTCTACATTCCTCTCCTAGATAGCTGATTTGAGTAAAATGAGTACGGAATTATTAATTTTTTTTTTCTATTATTTGGCGTAGAAAAGAAATGCAAGATTTATATTTGCACGTAAGATGAGAATGGCTAGGGTTTTGGTACGAGTGTTTAATGAATTAAAGTAATAATGAAACTGTTCAAAGGACATACCGATAATGTAAGTATTTGCTTTTTTCCTTTTTTAATAATTTAAGAGTATTGGTAAATGAAAACTTCAGTTTTAAAACTGCTTGCTTAAACTAATGACTTTTTAAAACACGCAAAAAACTTAAATATTTTTAATAACTGCCGATATTGTACTTAATGTAATAACGCCTTAATTTCATTGTGATATTTTATTAAGTTCTTGTTTCGTTAACTGTGATTAAGAAATTAACCAAAGAGCTACTGCAAGCCTTTAAGCGCCTGCATTGTCCCCTTTCTGGAGGGACTATAAAGCATGTCACACACCATGTTTCCAGACCCTCCAATCACTTAATTAAGCAAAACGCTGAAAAGAAATTCTCTTCATGACTTTTTTCCTTGCAAACAAATGTTCCTTGCTGCCCTTTTCAAAATACCTTTTCTTTTTTTTAATATTTAAAAACTTCTTGTTTTCAAATTATTTTTATTTTTTCAAGGCTTTTTTTTCAAAGGAACCATGTTCATAAAGTCACCAAAGGTGTTACTGAATAACACCCACATCTTGATTATTTGCATCATCGCCAAATATCTTACCACTACACTGCTACAGGACTAACAATGACAAATGTAGTTTTGCATGGAATGTACCATTGCAACACACGTCACACCTTCGCAATGGAAATGTTACAACTCAAAAAATCCCAATCTTCAGAAAATGCAAAAAACTGTTTCTGGCTGAATTGAGGGATGTTGTGTTCATCTAATGACATGTGCCAACTAGCAGAAACCCGAATAACTTATGGTCTAACATTTTGCATGGGACAAATCAGCACACTATTTTGAACATCTAGTTGTAACATTAAGTCATTTTCACCCAATTTTGAGTTGTAACACTTTCATCGCAAAGAGCTGCGTCATGTTAAAATATGTGAAAACTTGGATAACCCAAATATTTTGTTCATACGAACAAACTTTGGACAGTTGAGATCGTTAAGGTTTTATCATACAATACAACATTATCTGTCAGAATACCATACAATTTCATTATACACAAGTGTATTTATTACACAGCATTGTAACGGGAAACCTAATCACTAAAGGCTGACAAATTGATTGGACCCAAATAAAAACAGAAAAGAAAAAGTCAAGACAATCTTATTAACTATACCCCATAATTTCTGATTTAGATTCCCAATACAGTGGACTTGCATTTTTACAAGCATTGGTCCTTAAAAATAACATACAGACTCAATGACGGTTCCCATTTGTGCCTTTTTTTTTTACTTATGTGTGCTCGGAAAATCAAGTGTCCACTGTATTGTTCTTCCTTTTTCTGTGCACAAGAGTGATTGGAATAGTTGGCCATGTTTACAGTCTGTATTTCCAGAAAAGGTATGGCAAAGCCATAATAATGAGGTTTAATTCCTGTCCAATGAATCGTGACAAAGAAAAAGTGCTGAGAAAAGTTTGTATCATGGCGAAGTTTCATGATTCAGACAAGGTAGGACAGAGCCTAGATGAGATTTGACAAAGTGGGGCAGAAGCAATGAATAAGTGATGATTTAGCGACACCAGAAAACAGTCCGCCAAAGACAAACAATGGCACGAAAAGGGTGGGCTCAGAGAAGATGGCCAAGGAGATGGAAAGGCACAGCATGGCAGGCAAAGGACATCAACGGCCAAAGCACTACAGACGGCAAGAACGAACATAAGACAGAAGAGATGAACAGAGGCAGCGACAGACTCCGGAAAGAAAAACACTACCGAAATTCTGATGCATTCTTTGGAAGTAGACACACAGCCATTGCAAGAAAAAGCGTTGGGGAAGAAATTGATGGGAGGGGGAACAGAAAAAGGAAAACTAATTAAATCCGATCCATCGATGTGAGGCAAAAATAGGGGCAATAACTGTAGAGTCAAGACATGGAAGGGGGCAAAAGTAAAGTGAAAAATGAAGGAAAAGGAAGAGCAATGTGCAGAAATATCCACTGTGTCTGATTTTAAGAAATGGGAGCTTCCATCACCATTTAGTTGTATTTGACGGTGTAATGACAACAAAAGTCATGCTGAACCAGAATCTATCGTTTTCCAAGAAACCCCTAAACCTCTTTAAGCTTAGAAAACCAATCCTCGGACCACAATTGGCAGTTAATCAATACACGTTCTTTGTGGCATCATTGGGTGGCTAGCCCGAGTTAACAGTATGATTGGCGAATGTATTTACAACTGTACCTCCGTAGGCAATTGAGAAAAAAAGTAATGTCACACACATTGAAACATTAATACTGAAATTATCACACACCCCCTCCCGTTATGGAATATATATACATAGGAAAAGAGAGAGAAATAAAGGTACTTTAAACGATAGTGTTTTATTTCGTGGGAGGATAAGTAAGTAAACTGCTATTACCGGTCACAGGTGCCTCAATGTCTATCATTGTTTTTTCTTGCCGTAATAACGTTGCACCTTCATTGATAATTTTTAATGCTGCTGCTTCTTCTATTCTTCCTTCTAACACAAAGTGCTGCTTGAGGACATCTGTGCGAGGCTTCGAAGTTTTTGGATCAAACACTTCTGCAATTGTAAGCTTATGACTAGGAGGGAATGGAACACCTAAAAATGAAAGTAATAAAAATTAAACCTGCAATTCAAAGTTGGTAGCTACACGAACGAAACACGCAAAAGCAATAAAAATTAAACTTGCATTTGCAGCTTTAGAACTAAGAGTGCATGCAACACTTAAACGGGTATTTTGTGGGCATGACAGATATAGGCTACTCACCACACCCAGAAAAGAGATAAAAAAAAATTACACTTTGTACTATACACGTATTATCGTAGGTTTTAACCATTTTTCTAGGTTTACTTCTACATGTTCTGAGCAGCTTGGCTTCAACCGTTTTCTTGCT
>QLNU02014802.1:58307276-58321993 GCA_006491805.2 Dysdera silvatica
TTCCACAGGCCTTAAGAGGTTCGGATTCCTCGGAAAACAGTAGGTCCCGGCGCAGCATGACCACTGTAGTCTTTGAGCCGTAAAACCAAAAAACAACGACTAAGACTTGACTTCAACTAAGACTTGAGATACGAGTGTCCCGACATAGGAATTTTTTGACACATGAACAGTCACTAGGTCGACTTTTTGCCTTGAGTTACGACCCTGCTTCGGTGACGTCACAGCCCCCATTCCTCTCAAATTCCTCAGTCTTGCACAAATATACGAAAGTTCTGCAGGAGATAATTTCTCCGCCTCTGCGGTTATACCAATTTCTTCAAGTGAGGAAAACGGGGTGTCGGCAATGTGAGAAAAAGTTTCGCACTTTATTGAAAAGAAACACCCTGAAAAAGTTGCACGGGCGTTATTTAATGACAGTTGCCTAACTCATTTCAGAATTATTCTAAAAGAGCGGAAGAAACAAAGCTCCTTGGATAGGTTTCTGCTGAAAACCCATGCGGATAAAAGTGGAGAAAGCGTGGCCAAAAAGAAAAAAAAGCTAGTAAAGAATAAAATTAAGTTAAGCAAAAATGAAGTGAAAGAAAAATTTATTAATTTTTAAGTGGCATAAGCTAATAGGCCCCGCCAACATCTGTTTATTTTTTGGACAGGTTTTTACACGTACGTATGCAAATGCTGTATTTGGTTCTAGTTTATTTCTATACAATATTTGTTTATTATAAATAGTAGTATGTACATCATAAAAAAAATTGCAGAGGTACGAATTAATTAATCTCATTTCAATTAATTTTAATTTGGAAAATTGATTTGGGATACGACCATTTTGACTTACGATCTTTGTCATGGAATTAATTAAACGCGTATCTGAAGGTATCACTGCATAATTATTAAGCTAGATATGCAAAGTTTAGCTAAACTCTTGTAAAATCATATATGAAAATAACGAAATGCATAAAAGTGTTAAAGTGTAAAGAGCTTCATAAAGAGAAAATTAAGGAAATAATAATACTCATAAAAAGAAATAATTTTAGCAAAAATTAGAAAGTATGGTGTTATCTATCCTCCATCTATAATTTATCTGAAATCTTAATTAATATATTTTAATAATATACGCTATAATGATTCGGTATAATCTCGAGTTTCGACTAGCTGGGTTGGGGAGGTTTAAATCCGAAATAAATTGGCTTTATGTAAACGTACGTTAGAGTGATATAAGTCGCTTATATGAAGTGACCCTCTGGATCCAGTGGTCCCTGGGGGGTCGTGAGGTTTCGGTTGCCACGACCGTTTTGGTTACAATAATTTTTAGAATTAATTTCATATAAACGTTTCAAAATCTTTACTCTTCAACGCGGCTACACACCTTACAATACTACTAAAGGTGGTTAAATTTAAATGTATATAAATAATATATATAATTAATATAAGGTATATAAATAATATATAATTAATATAATATAATTTTCTATTTAATGTGTTTTCTTTACTCTGTTAAAAATGCTTTTATTATGCAAATGTGGCGGTGGCAGACAGAGGGGGTCACGGATCTTTTGATTACTATAAAAGGGGGTCGCGGCTTGGCAAAGGTTGGAAACCACTCGATTATGTTATTCGATTATATCGATTAATTCATTTATTAAAACGGCTTTCTAATAGTCTCTATGCTCTACTATATAATTAATTTAATTCTCACAAGAATTCAAATAATTCACCTGAAAAATGATGAGACTTGTTTGTGAATTCGCCTGCGTCATTTTTTCATCATACAAATTTATGAAATCTTCCACACCTTTGTAAGTAGTATTAGAACGATGTTTTTCCAATTCGTTTCTGCAAAATTAAAAGACAGTTTTAAAACACTTTTATCATATAACTTCTACAGGTGTAAGTTTTAAAATGATGGTTTTATGCAGTTATATATATGTGTCCGGAAAAGGTAAAACCATATGATGTGTATCGGCCTTTGGCGTTGCAATCGCGTTTTTAAACGTACCTTGACCTTTTGATCGTTGCATGGGCGCTAAGAAAAAAATTACCTCTCTCTATGTACAAGATACTAAAATACTACAAAAATAATTGATACTGCTTGACAATTAGTAATGAACTAAAAGTAACTTATTTAAAAATGTGAAAGGTCTATCAAAAACTTACATAATTTTGTTTCTGTTCTGTTGATCATATTTTTTATAAAGTTGCAAAAATATGAATAAATGTTTTTGATGATTAAAAAAATTGGCATTGTGTGTATGAAACAATATTACATTTATATTTATGGCAAGTAAAATTACATTTAAAATTAATTAAAAGTTTTCAGCAATTTGCTTCTGAAAACGCAGTAGTTACAACTCAACCATACAATTACATTTATAATTACACTTTAAAACATTGTAGAAATAAGGTAGAAGGCTTAGAACATTGTGATGAAAAATTTTAATTCCACCACCATAATATCTAGTACTTTTCATAAAAAGCAAACTCCAGATTTCGTTTGTTTTTAAAAAATGAGTCTATAGCCAGTTTTGCCAAATTCATCTCTTTTACTCTCTCATTCTATGAACACTTAATAAGCACAAATTTGAAAGACACTCTTGACTCATTGTGCTCTTCAACCACGTTTTCATTCGCTTAAGGGTGCTAAATGATCTTTCCACAGTGCATGTTTTTGGTGGAATTGTCATATAATTCAGTAGAGCCCTTTTAACTGCAGGAAAAAATGAATTTTCGGAGAGGAGATCACTTAGCCGAACTTTTTCACCGCAGTCTTTGTTTTTTCGTAAATCATACTAAGTTCTGGCTTCTGCTTCCAGATTTTCAATATCATAAAACTGGGACAATTCTTTTACAACTCTGATAAAAACATCTTTTTTCATATTTTTCATTAGGTTGGGACAAATTAAAGTTACTTCGAATGATATCTCATTCAGATCGGCAAACCTTGATTCAAGCGACATAATTAGGGAATCTAAGTAAGTAATAATAAAGCTGATTTATAGTAAACAAGTGGAGTGGCACAATGAATGTTCGAACGGTAAGTTAGTCTTGTAGACATTCTAGGCATTTCGACGTCAATTTCCAAAAAATCACATATATCTTTTACTTCCATGAAAATTTCAGTAAATTCTTCTTTTGATTCCACCCTGTGATTGCGAAAAACCTCCAGAAGTTTCTTCTTTATGTGTCGACGTACAGAATGCAAGTCAAGATCTATAGACTGTAATTTATTCACAACTGGCTCCAGATAGGATGAAAATCTGGACATGAGTTTGAGACACACGATAAACACCACAGATGATGTTGCAGTGTCTAACTAGAAATCTTGTGAGCGTGTTTCTGGGTTCGCCTCGTCATCAATAGAAAGACTGCTAAGAGCTTTCAAAGAAGAGGTTACAAAATGTTTAGCAAAATATCGTATGGACTTGTATTTTTTAGTCCATCTTGTTTCACAAAGACCAGGAATTTTTGGAACTTTTTTCATTCAAAGAGTGTTCTCCCTAAAAAATTTTGTCACTTGCTTTATTGTTCCGATTGTGTTTCTGATTTCTGGCACATGATTGCGATTGTTAACCACTAGGTTCAATTGATGGGATGCGCAATGAAAATATACAGCTTTTGGATATTTTTCTCTGATCTGTTTTTGAACACCAGCAATATTATCAGCCATTGTGGAGCATCAGTCAAACCCTAAACCAATAAGCTTGACCATTTCTAGTCCTAGCTGTTCCGTGGATTGCAAAATAGCGTCTTCTACACTTTCTGCATCTAATTTCAGAAGCTCAGTAAACCCAAGAATTCTTCTTTTATCACGCAACCAACGTCAGCATCTTCTTTGACGTATCTTAGATATTTGTTTTTTGTCGCTAATATCAGCAGTTTCGTCAGCCAGCAAAGAAAACGTTTCACATTCACTGACCTCTTTTATAATTGTTTCTTGGATTATAGCTCCAGAAATGTTGATTAAATCAGTTTGGACTCCGAGACTTCAGAGTTTGGACTCTGTGAGAAGTATATTTAGCTTTTTCTGAATGTGTTTTCAGGTGGTCTTCAAGAATTTTATCTCCAGCGTCGATGCGGAAACTAAGTAGGTCTTCAAAATTCCCACTTTGTGACAGTTTTCCATGAAGTGAAATACCATGAACACCACAAAATATTATTGTTTGCAAAATAGATTTAAGTTTAGTTCTATTGATCTGAATTAGTTCAGCTCTGGCTGAGTCCAAACGTTCAACTATATTTTTGCTTCTCATTTCCACAGAATCATAGAAGTTTTTGGTATCAGTCACAGCTTCTTGATGCCACTGGGATTTGGCATGTGCTCTTGCATCTTCATAGAAATGTTTAAAGTCCTTTTGAGCGTTAACCACAAAGGCGCCAAAAACACCTCTTCTTAAAGTCGATTTAAACAGCACACAATACTTACAAAGTCCACCTTTTAAAGAAGGAGAATATACCAACCAGGGACATGCGTCCAACCAGCTCTTTTGAACTTGGCGTTTATCTTTACCAAAATCCTGTACGTCTTTCTTAAAATCGCGAGTAAAAAACTTCACCCGTGGATTTGTTAGCAGTTGGTACGTTACATCATCTGAAACATATGATAATGAGATATTCAAATATAGGCGTAAATCATAACGTACAGCAAAAATTTCACAGCTAAAGAGGAGTGTCTTTATCATTACTGGATGGTTTGCTCAACTATTCTTTCTGCTGAAGTTGAGAGACCACTAAATGAATTTTCTGTTCCTTTTGAAGGCACTAAAAATTGTTCCAAACCAATCCCGCACGGAGATAATTCTCTTGTAGATTGCTGTTGCACTAGTTTCCCCTTTTTAACGATTTTCCCACTGGTCTGATCAAAAATCTTCCCTATGTCCATTATCAAAAAGAGTTACAGCATTAAAATAATAATCCACAGTTCTATATCCACGGCAGAGAATCAGTTCAATACTTAATAGAATGAAAAATAATAATGCGCACTTAAATATAAAACAGTAACGAAGTCAATAGCAAAACTAAGGAATCGCAAAATCAACTTACTCGGACTTACAATGCTTCGCTGTTTAAAGCAAAAATAAAATTCCATAGAAATCGACAAGAGCGGAGGACATTCCAGTCGTTTGGAAAGCTCTACAGAAACTACTGTTTAGAACATACTAATGGTCAATCCTATCATCGCGTCAAAACAAACAGAGCTTGTGGGCACCTAAATCCACGCATGCGCACACTGTTTCATTAGTTCGTTATAAAGTGTGTTGAAACTGTCACCTAAAATTCGTTGTCGTACTTTTGAACGTAACTGCATAGCAAAATCGGGAAAATCAAATTTTTAACCAACGACTAGGGGGTTGGCGGGGAGGCTCAAGCCCTCTGGCCCCTATGGGCTCCCATGGATCGTTGCGCATGGGTAGTAAGCTCTTAAGCATAGTTAAATCGTTATACACCGTTGTGAAGTCTACCATTTTTCATTTATGCATCGCTTTTTGTTAACCTGTATTCGATTAAGATGCTATCGATATTTCTCGTTATTATTATACGCAATGTTTGAAGTCGTTGGCTCGGTGAACGAGCAACGAGCACGATGTTGCAGGGATGTTCCATTTAGACGACTACTGTTAGCATGTCTACTTTAATTACGAAGCATTTTGAAATTCTGTTGCTATTACATAACCAAGTCAATATTAAATCTGTTAAGTTTCTACAAACTGTTTGTATGCTTGCCTTTTCTTCACACCATGCACGAAGTTATGCAACTCGCCAATTAACACTGTAATCAAGCATGACTTCATTGATTATCCAGAAATTCATTTTAGTTTACGTTAACTATTCACGCCGTCAAGTGACATGCCGGAATTCCAATGAATATGATGTCGGGTTGTTCAGTTGCCTATTAAGTTACTAACCAGAAAATTCTACTTCGACATTAGAGGCTCGCTTCCTCCCCTAGACAGATGGAGAGAAACGGAAATGCAAAATAAGCATCACAACTTATACCAAAAAAATTACTAGAACTCCATTACTCAATTGCATATTATCATCAGGGATATTGTAACAAAGTTTGGGGAAATTTGGAAAAGAAAGTATTTAAATTAGAAAGATATGAATGAAATTGGAAGTAATATGATCAACCGAAACAGGAAAATAATCAAGAAAAACTTAAGAAGTCAAAAGAGAATAAATTTAAAAAGGTAGGGAAATGGAATTTTGTGGTAGACGAAACGAATTTAGAGGAAAATACGATACAATGAAGAAAATTACTTAATAAAAAATACTGTGTAATGCAAAATGTATTTCATAATGAGATAAAATACTCGCCTTGAAAATTGGTTAAAATTTGATACAGTCTCCTTTGCCTTGTCGTAGCCAAACAGACGGAAATATTCACAAAATCTTCTAAATCCATATATGGTAGACCCTTGCTACTGAAGGACCAAAATAGACTAGAGCAGCCTGTAAGTTTTTCGCACATTCTAATTCCTTTGCGTCCGTCTTAGAGTTCATTTCCCGTCCGTATAACAAAGACATCATGTCCTTGCTTATGACGGTATCTACGACATATTTTGTATCCACTTTCTGCTTTTTAAAGGAACCTAGTTCCTTGGTAAAATCTCTAATCGTTGTCTAATACAGAAACAAATGAATGAATGAATGAATGAAATAAAAATTTGTTTTTAGAAATTTGACCTGTTTTTTATAAAATATTAAAACAAAACAGATGAGGATAAAATTGCTACATGCTAAAATTCAAAACATTCCTTTTCTATTCTTTGCCGTGTAGGTTACGCGGGTGTGGTCCTGATGACGTCGTAGGAATTTTACAATTTTCAACAGCCGCGTAGATCGACACGTTATTCCTTGTGCAACAGGTATTCTTCTCCTTCACGAAACTCTTTTAGGGGAGATAAAACTCTTTTATCTCGCAACGCACGCCATACGTGGCAGATAAACCAAGTTTTGTGGCATGCCCAGTAATTTAAAAAAATTCGAAATACGACTGTTGACATTTAAAAAATTTCTTCTATTTGCTTTCAAATAATATCCGTGCCTGTTTTATATCTTTTAATGGAAAATATTGCTAAATACTATTAAGATGAGTGTACAAAAATGTTAATTTGTATTAAAACTGACTTATCTTTAAAACATTTTCATCCAAAAGTCTATTTTCATCCGAAGTTTCTTTACCCCTCCTCGTTCTGACCTCTTCATTATCATTCCCACCTGTGTTTCCACATAGTTACTGTTATGTGTAATTAATTTTGTAAAAATGTATGCAACAAAAAAAAAACTTTTTTTTTTTTCAAAACCTAACTCTCAGATTTTGTTTACCGAAAGTTTATTTATTTAAAAAACTTCCATCTTTATGTTTAACGCCATACAAAAAGGCACTCATTCCGACCTCATTTCATTACATTTTTCTTATCGTATACACACTTTACAAGAAATCTTGACGATCTAGTACCAGAGCGCCCACAGACAAACTTGGACTTTCACGTATCTGTTGCTTTGGCCCTAGGGTGTGGGATCTTCTTCCTAACTCACTTAAATCTGTTCATTCCTTTGCTCAATATAAAAAACATACCCGCACACATCTATTGCAGAACCCACTTTGATATCCTCACTCATTTCTTAATTTATACCTTTCATACCTATACTAACATACCAACCTTTTATTTTACTTTATTTTATTTATTGATCACTACTGCTTCTATTAAGAATATCTTATTCTATTCTGGGCTGCGGAGGCTTTAACAGACCCCAAAGTCTTTACCCTTCGTTGCCTAAACGGATCAACCTCACTAATCAATAGTAAATTCTTTCACCTGATGTAACCTTCAAACTCAACAATATGGATTCAGACAGTAAAAGGAATGTTTTGTTTGCATTTCATTGTGTTAAACCTTCACAAATTATATATCACATGCCTGGAGGCATTTTCAAGAAAAACAATCCATTTAATCTACCAAGAATATATAGGAATTAATATTTTTAATTAGTGTTAAAAACTGGACGGTAACATACACTTCGAGACGAAAGTTTGGCAATTTTTGAAAAACAGACCGACTGATTAAACAAAAATAGATATTTAAATAATCATACATTGTACAAAGAGAGTATTTCTTTTATTAATTTGTAATGTTTTCTCTACATAAACTTTCTGAAATTTTAATGCGAATAAAAAAGGAAATGTACACACTACTCGAGACAAAAATATGGAAATTTTCTTGCTAGTACATGGTACAACCACCCTTGGCTGTGACAACTGCTTGGATTCTACGAGGCATGTACTCCACTAACTGCTGACAATCATCACCTGTGATTGCACATCAAACATCATGAATTGTTTTCGTTAAATCATCCATTGCAGATAATTTCACTTTAGCAATAGCCCTTATAATTTTTTTCCAACTGCTTTTAATTGGTTTAAGGTCAGGACTATTGCCTGACCACTTGAGAACAGTAATATCTTGTTCCTGCAATCATACCATGAATATTTTTACTGTATGACATGGTGCTCCATCCTGTTGGTAAGTGCCATATGGAAAATAATAATTTGCACTTGGAAGGAGGTGATCTGCCAAAATTTTGACATAATAGGAACTATTTACATTCCTATTAATGAAGCAAAGACCGCCAACACTCTAGGCATATAACCATAACTAGTATATAACCATATACCATCACACTTGGAGGAAATTTGATCTGACGTGAAACACAGGATGAGTGGAATTTCTTTTCCTTGCGACGCACTATTTTTTGTTTAACATCAATAAACTGACAAAATCTACTGAAAATAACCCTTTTATATTCTTTTGTGCTCCAGGTTTCATGTTCTATATTAGCGATTAGTTATTTTCAGCAACAAAAGCAGATTTTGTTTATTTAATGATGCTAAACAAAAAGTAGTGCTTCGCAAGGAAGATAAATTCCATTCTTTCTGTGTTTCAAGTCAGGTCAAATTTCTTCCAAGTGTGATGGTATATAGTTTCATGTGTGGCTGTTGTGTTGGAAATCTTTGCTTCATTAATAGGAATTTACACAATCCCTATTATGTCAAAATTTTGGCAGATAGCCTCATTCCAAGTGCACATTATTATTTTCTATATGGCACTTACCAACAGGATGGAGCACCATGTCATACAGCCAAGAATACTATGGTATGGTTGAAGTAACAAGATATTACTGTTTTCAAGTGGTCAGGAAATAGTCCTGACTTTAATCCAATTAAAAACATTTAAGAAAAAATAAAAAGGGCTATTGCTAAAGTGACATCAGCTGCAATGGATGGTTTAAGGAAGACAATTCATGATGTTTGGTGTGCAATCACAGGTGATGATTGTTAGCAGTTAGTGGAGTCCATGCCTCGTGGAATCCAAGCAGTTATCACAGCCAAGCGTGGCTGGACCAAGTACTAGCAAGAAAATTTCCATGTTTTTGTCTAGAGTGGAGTGAGTATACATTTCCTTTTTTATTCGCATTAAAATTTCATGCATTTTTGAAACTGCAGAAAGTTTATGTAGCCAAAATATTGAAAATTAATAAAAAAAAAATACATTCTCTTTGTATAGTGTATGATTGAATAACTATCTAATTTTTTTTAATCACCCCGTCTGTTTTTTCAAAAATTGCCAAACTTTTGTCTCGAAGTGTAAACATTTACAGTAATTTGGCACGCAGAACGAGATTGCAGAAATACTTCGACCCAATACGGAAAAATAATGTGTGGATCCATGATATAGTTAATGTAAAAACATCACTTTATTTGTTTTTGTGCAAGTAACTATTAAAAGAAAAAAAAAAGAAAAAAGAGGCTAGTAAGATGACTGTAGACATGTTCTTCTGGAAATGTTGGTTGCTCATATATTCAATTACACGGCGATTCCACTTATCTGAGCAGATTATAAATAAGTTAAAAGATTAGGAAAATGTTAGCAGCACAAAAATTTTACTCCAAAGCGATTACTTATAATACTTTTTAACGTTTCTAACATGCCTTTTTGTAAGAATATATATTTATATTTTTGGGGGAAATTTAGAGGAAAAAATCTGAAAACGTTTGATATGTTACAGAAAAGGTTTTTAGGAATAACTTTTAAAAAACAAGATGTAGATTGGAAAGTGATGGGGTAAAAATTTGAATTTTACTTTTTGGGAGTGATAATTGAGTACAGAAATTTAACAAAAACGTATGAAAGAATGAGAAATAATAAGTATAAAGAAGTGACTAAGGTGAAAGAAATTTGTGGGGAGCAAAGATTGAGAAAGGAATATGATCTATACTTGCCTAAGATACGTACAGAAATGGACCCAGACGACGTTGACGGCAGAGGACTTAAATGGTGGAATATGTTATCTAAAAAACTAAAAAAAACTGAATAACCTGAAGCTGTTCAATAAGGCAGAGAGGGAAAGGTTGAAAAATGGCGAAGAAAAGTTTGAGAATGGGTGGTGAAGGAAAAGGAACTTGAATTGCCTGGGGAAATGGGAAGGGTCGAAAGCTTTTTATGACACTGGCATTTTCTTTGGACCCTCTACATACAGGTACTGGATGAAAGATTCCAACTAATGGAACTTATAAAAAAAACCAACACATATACATGAAAAATTACATGTATGTGTACATAAAACTCATAAGTATGTGTATGTAAAAATTATATGAAAAATCATTTGTATGTGAAATAATCAGGTGTGACTAAAACGATTACATACGTATACAAGTGAATGTTACAAGAATCATAATGCCTAACAGTGTGTATGTATGTATGTAGAAAATAAATAAAATTATTATAATCTCTCTCTCTAAATGTCTTCTTGGAGTCGATCGAAATATTCTTCTACTTACTCAGTGCCATATTTAGGTATAGGCCAAGTAGGTCCTTCAGTTTTGGGGCCCTTCTGCAGAAGCCTTGAAGCGTTCTGATGATATTTGAATTCGAGCGTTATTTTAATTTAATTTATTTAACAATAAATAAGGAACTTCAAAGAAAAGCACTCACGAATTATTTGAGAAAATATCACAGGGTCACTTTCCTTAAGGGTCCATTCTCTCTCTCTCTCTTTCTAGTACTTCTCTTTCTAGTATTTGGCGCAGTATAGCCCAGATGCTCTTGCGCCATAAAAAAGCCAAACAAACAAACAAACTTTCTAGTATAGAGCCCATGAAAACCCCAATCCGGTACTGCACGCACTTCCAAAAATGGTAGGCAATTTCTGCCCCAATATTCATTTCTTAGTACGGCTATAAGTACACGCGGAAAAATGGAATATATGTACGATATTAATCCTTAAATAAAATCTATATTGGTTCTCATGAATTATAGAAATATTTTCCCAGGCAGCATGGCCTTCGTCAAACTTGCCCCAGCTCGCCAAGCAGACAAATATAAATACTAATTATATAATATAAACTATTGAGTGTCATGAGCTTGTTATACCATTTTAGGTATTTGCTCATGACCCGTTTCGGTGATCATAATACGTGTTGCATTTATGTTGTCTTTAGGTATGATTTACCTTATTTAAACAGTTATTAAAGTTACCTCGTAATCTATATATGTGTGCATTATGTATGGAGTAATATGCATATTGTATGTGGTGTATACATAGTGTAATACATGGCGTAGTGATGTAATGCGGTAAACGATCACATGAAACAAATAAAATTTACTTTTATGTATGTTTGTATAAAGTAACTACAAATTTCGTCTTCTTGGATGAAGTTTGTGTTGTGTAATAGCATGCGTGCGATTTTTAAATACTTTCATCAGTTTTTCCCAGAATTCGCTTCCAAATCCTAAATTTCGCATGAGGTTTATACAACAATTTCTTTGCTCTTGTCATTCCTTTCCGTTTAAAGTTAAAAATCCTAAATAATGAAATAATAATTTTTACTTTAAACCTGTTTCTAAGAACATTCAGTAAAATTTTCAAATATACTTTATCATAGGAAAGAAAAAAAAAGAGAGATTTGTTTTAATTGCATTATTGCAATAAGCTCTTAGAACTGTGTTATGTAGGTGCATTACGAATAAGTTGTATGCTCCACGTATGACTATTTTGGCAAAATTATACAAGGTGTTCATAAAAGAAGTATACAAATTCAAATGCTATTTGCAAAGAAACTACAATAGCCAGAAATGTAATCCTGTTTTTACTTACGTGGCAATAGTCAAAGTATTTCCTCTGCATTATTAGAAGATCTCCATATGCTTTCCGTTATTCCCTATGATAGCGTATATACAAAAGTCTAGCTCCATCTACATTCGCTGAAAAATGTTGGGAAGTACACTGAGGAAGTTTGTGCAGTGATTGCACTTTATATGGACATAGGTGGAAACGTTTGTGCAGAATGTTGTGAAGTATCGTGCTAGGCATGTTGATTTTACGACTGGCAACATGGGGTTTGCTCGGGCACTTAACTTGAGCCTCATGTACAATATCCACACATTTTTCAGACACAGAAGGTCTACTTGTACCCTTACCTTTTAAAACACTTACGGTTGCTTTAAACTTCTTTTCTCATTGGTCGATACTCTTTTGTATTTGGAGTGTTCCCCTGTATACGTTTCTGACATTTCATTGTACTTGTTTTAGTGATTTTGTCTTCATGACAACCATATTGCACAAGGAGCCTTCTCCTATACACGACCTCCGCTCCGTTCTATGAACACATGTGCACTGTTTGTCACGTGGAGACATCCTAACCATGGGCACCCCGAGGGGGTGCAAGGAGGAAAAAAAGAGGGGAAAAGAACTGAATCCACAAGAAACTATAGTCCAACAACATTATTCAATTGGAATTTTTCCTGGGTGCACCCGTTTGCGTATACTTCTGGGGGCACCCACGATTCGAACTAAGCAGAAATAAACCTTGACCGTTGCCACATAATTGAAAAGAGAATTTGGCGCCTGGCGCGTTGTAGTTTCAATGCAAATAAAATTTGAAGTTGTATACTTCTTTTTTGAACACCATGTATTAAAAATGTAAGCAGAGCATAATTTATTGCATACTGCTTTTCCTTAACGTAAGAGAAGCTCCGCCATTGTCGTCGTATATGCATGATTTTAATGGGAAGGGTGGCCGCCGGTGGGCAGCACTATAATCCCAGGCAGGTTTTAACGACAAGAGATCCTCTTGACAGCCAATGGGCGAAGAGAAGATTGTCGATCAGTACTGGCATACACGGATGCACCGCTCTCACTCATTTAATATTCACCGAAAACAAATTCACGATCAATCCGCTCCGGAGAGGAGGTGAAACAGATGGATGACATGGAAGAACACCCCAGGCCGGCCGATGCTCCTACATGAGTTCACCGGACACCGTTGAAGGGGTGCATATGCCGCGAAGTGGCAGGTAGCGGGCAAGAACCGGCCCTGCAACCAGAGCTCACGGGATACCATCCGTCCCGTCCAGGCGTCTGGCCTATATCCCATCCGCGGGCTATGAAAGCTTCTCCAAGGCTATCGTCAGTGCGTGGCGGCAGCCGCCCACTGACGGAGACTGTGGCCTAACATCCCGGAATGGCACAAAGGACGCCCGCACCACCCTGGAGAGAAAAACCGGTCCTCGAGGAAAAGCGGAGTCCGGTCCCAGAATAGCGGGAACACAAACATCAATCCACCGCAATCCGGCGGCCTGGCCAATGTCCCATACACTCCAACATAGTCAAGCCCTACCACAAGCGACAAACCGTACGAGCAGGAACCAAGGCTCACCAGACCGGGACCGCAGCAGAAAGACTTCCGCACGCTACTAGAGCTGAGACCGAACTCCTGACAGAAGTTCCTGCAGGGGCAAGTAGCTTTATAAGGCCAATCAGAAGACCCATAAAAGGCCTATTGTGGAAGCAGAGGCCTTAAATGCCAAGCAGAGAGAGGGCTTCTGCCTGAAAAAAGTTGAAACTTCTGTGTCGGTACATCGATACAGATATCGATGTTAATTCTGAGTTCTTTCCAGAAACATTGGCTTAAATTACGGCAGCTCCCATAATGTTATGCGAAAAGTTTTGCTGATCTGGGTACGCTTCCAGATGCCAAACTTGTTTGCATGTCAATACATTATGATTCACAGGTTACGCAAAGTCACCAGTAACATCCCAGTTGACCCACAGCACG
The DNA here is from genome assembly GCA_006491805.2 of Dysdera silvatica. Taxonomy (NCBI): domain Eukaryota; kingdom Metazoa; phylum Arthropoda; class Arachnida; order Araneae; family Dysderidae; genus Dysdera; species Dysdera silvatica. Next base: position 58,321,387 of record QLNU02014802.1, read on the forward strand.
TAACCCATGTGATGTAAACTATATTAATGCCAAAATATAAAATATTGGGGAATATTCTGCTTTCCCCAGCAAGTAGGTGTGTACCCTTTAGAGTAGTGGTTCCCAACCCTTTTCAAGCCGCGACCCACTTTTATAGCAGACAAGTATTCCGCGACCACCTTTTACAGTAACAAAAAGATCTGCGACCCCCTTTGTTTGCCGCTGCCACGTTTACATAATAAAAGCATTTTTAACAGAGTAAAGAAAACACATTAAATACAAAATTATATTAATTATATATATATTACATTAATTATGTATATTATATTAATTAAATATATTAATTTATATTACAGATATAAAGTTAACAACCATTAGTAAAATATTGCAATGTGTGTAGCCATGTTGTTGTAAAAGCGTTGGAAACATTTGGTATAAAATTCCTTATAAAAATAATTGCAACTAAAAATAGTTGTGGCGATCCCCTTTAGGGTCGCAACCCCCAGGTTGGAAACTACTGCTTTAGAGACTGGTTTTGTTTCCTGGGCTGTCATGGGGAATTTAGAAGACAAATATATTCATTCACTAAATTAATTTTTTTTTTAAGTTGATCGCATTTTTGTTCTTT
>QLNU02014802.1:58325202-58342613 GCA_006491805.2 Dysdera silvatica
GGTGCAAAATGAGATTATTGTAAAAAATGAAGTCATTCTGGGGCAGCAAAACGTGTTTTCCCCAAGCGGCATAATACCTAGTGTCGGCCCTGGTTCAGCAATTAATACATTACACAGCAATTAGTACATAAGCTTTACGACAATTATTTTTATATTGCTGTGTATTACGTGAAATTGAAATAATATACGCGTAATCGGTATTAGCCAGTGACGGATTTCCTAATAGGCTGGCAACAGTTGCGGATTAACGATCTTATGGATCCTAGGCTGAGAAGCGTTTGGGGAAAGAAATATTTCAAACTCTGATTGGGGTTGCTTTCAGCCTGATCTATGAGGGTGTGTCCTAGAATGATGACGTCATTACATTTCAACTATTCAGGCATAACTCGAAGTCTATCCAAACGGACCGCGAGGGTTTTACCCCGAAGCGGGCGGTGTTTGTGTAAGGTATCCTCCACTAACCCTTCTCTGATACAGGTAAGAGCAATTTGTTTTCAAGTATGAATTTCGTAAAAAGTAAATACTAATCTTGTAAAAAAAATTATATATATAGGCCACACCCTCAGGTTCAAAGCGACCAATCGAAGCATGGAATATTCCTCTCCCCCACATGCACTACCAGACTGGAAGGAGAAAATGGGGTCCCTAAAGAATGTGGCCCTCGTGATAGTCAGTGGATAAAGCATGAATTCTTCTTTGGAGTTCATTATCTCTAATATTCAGTTTTATCAATAATGGAATTCAGACATTTGTAAATAAACAAGCTTAAAACAACTCTCAGAATTAAATAGTACCAGGATCTAGGTCCCTGGAGAGGGAGCCCCCTAAAATCTCGAGGCCCTAGTCCCAGGCCTACTTGGCCCATGCATTGACTGGCAAGATGAAGCCTGAGGCTTCCAAATTTAATACCGAAATGTACATTTTTGACATTTTCATACGCCCTTCTAATACATGTCATAACACACTGTAGTCTTTTTTAAACAACCTTTAAATAACGCTTACCAACTAACCGTTCACTGTAGTTTGGGGATTGATTCACTAGGCCTTAAGGGCTTCGGATTCCTCGGAAAACTGCAAGTCCTCGTGTAGAATGACCTTGGCTGCCCTTGCGCCATAAAACTCATACAAAACACAGTAAGGTTCTTGCACCTGCTTCAGAATAATACTATTTTCAGCTAAAAACTCGCCATAGTCATGATTTCTGATTTGATTTTGCCAGGGCCGAGCCAGGAAGTTTTCAAACCTGGAGCAAAGAATTGAATTAATTTAAGAAAATTGTCCAGGGATGTCGGCCAGCTGCAAACGCTTCACGAGAAGACACTACGCCTCTAAGACGACAGAAGGCGCCATATGAGCAAGTTACGGTGTTTTAACTAAGACAAAAGATCGACCTTCGTGAACTTTTCTTTCCTTATTGTGCAATAGCTGCTTATATAGAGAGCTATGCCTCAACAGTGATGCGAGTGCAGAAACAGTGGGCTGAAGAGTACCGGGCGAATCGTAAATCCTGCAGCGACGAAATGTAACATCAGCACGGGATGATAGAAATGTCATCTTCATGCCGGTGACGGATAGTACAGCTGCACCTATTCACTTGGCAGCACGCTGGAGCACTGCTACCAGTGTGTCATTGTCATCTCCAGCAATTCGTAGGCGTCTGATACATCGTGAACTGCGTGCAAGACTGTTTTTACAGTACCAATCCCGGGATGGAACTCGGCACCATACATTGCGACGAAACTCGACATCCAGAGATAATTACTAATCCCTCAGCTATATTTCATACAAGACCGTAGCGATGTGTTTTTGCACATGAGGAAAAGATGTAAAATGGCGCATCCACCCACCTGTGATCAGGGATGCCCCCAGGCTCATTTCGACCGGTCTTTATGACCCCTTCACTGGGCAGCGTCCCCTACAGCATAGGTCCTTGCCAACGCGGGTCCCTAGACTTCATACGGGCCCCCCGGGATGCAGCCCCAGCTGTCCCCCCCCTCTCGTCAGCTCTGTCTACAGTCTAACTTCGATTTAACGGTATCCTCGAATTAACGTTTGTTTTCATTAGTCCGAATTGAGTTACATTGAGTTCAGTAATACGTTTTCCGATCTAACGCTTATTTTCTTTGATTTAACAATAACGTTTCGTCATTAGCTTGTATCTGCAAGTTGAATTTCAGTTAGAGAATCGACTTCAATTGATTGATTGATTGTTTGGCTTTTTTATGGCGCAAGAGCATCTGGGCTATACTGCGCCATAAATTCAATTGAGTGAATTCAATTGAAGTGAATGTTTTCTTACATTGTATAAAGAAGTATTTATACTGCGTTTTGACGTCAACAATGATCTTGTCGATGCATTTGAAAAAATCGAAAAGGCAATGTTAAATGCCAACTCCCAAGAAAAACCGAAACAAACGTCAAATCAAAGATTTCTTATTAAAGTAGTAATTACATATGTACCCGAGTCTTACGTCTATTAAAATTAACATGTATTCTTCAGAATGCTGGTAAGCATTTTTATTGTTCTCCTTTTCGATAATTTCTTATTTCAGTTCCAATTAATAGTGCACCCATAATTTTTGCTCGGGAGAGAGCCGAAAATGTAAAAAATATTGTCATTTTTTTAATGTAATAGTTACTACTTTTAACGCATTTTACGTGTAAATTTTCGGTCCAAGAAAGGGCCTGATACCCATTGCCCTCCCCCCACGTGGGGCCTAATTTTTTCTGATAAATGTGTTCCCTCGATTTAACAATTATTGTCCATAGTCCCGTGAAAATCGTAAAATCGAGGTTAGACTGTAATACCGTATTAGTTTATAATAATTGTTATTTTAAGTCATCGACTATATATTTTTCAATCCGTACACATAAATATCCTCTGAGACTACAATACAACTCCCATTACTTCATTTGGCTCACCTTCAACTTCTTTTTCAACAAAATTTAGTATATGCCTACAAGTAATTTAAACTTTCGTGTTTGTGTGCATATGTGAATGTTGAAAAAGTTGGCCGCGCGAGACGTTAAAGTTGGATCTCGTAACTTAAACTTTCAACGGTTTGTTAAACGTTGTGTATTTTTAACTATTAATTAAGCCCTAGAAAGTACGTGGAAATTTTTAAACTTAGAAAATATTATTAAATGGAATAATTATTTGTAATATGAAAGCCAATTGCTTTCCCAGCTTTTGAGAATACTGTGCTCCTTTTTATTTCAATTCAGCTAAAAAAAAAAGTTGGAATAACTAATGTTGGCAACACTGACTTAATTTTTTTTTCTGTTTCACATTTTTTCCTTCGGTGCGTCAAGACAAAGGGTTTTGCAAGGACAAACTATTAGTTTTGGAGGGTTTCGTCTCTGAAAATACCTACATTGGGGATTTTTGATTCGCGATTTCTTCTTGTTAAGATGAACATGGCATAGGACAAGGGGGGGACTATAGCCCCCACTGGACAGTAAAATGCATTGTTTTGTTTAACGCCACATGAGATCTGTCATAAGTCTATTTGAGCCCACTAAATTTTTGAATTGCTACGTCCCTCAATACAAGTGATAAAATTTACATTTATATCATTCAGATTTGATTATGTCACCATCACCTTAAACTTAATAAACTTTACGTTAGCATACTAGATCTCTGTATCAGCTGTGTGTGCGTGAGAGAGAGAGAGAGAGAAGGATTTGAAAAACTTGCGATGCCTTCCAAACTGGCTTTTTCATATCCAAATCCGATATGAATGGAAATACTAAGAGAACTCCATCCATCTTCTACCCATTCACGCGATCTGCATTGTCTATTCTTAGAGGAAAAATGGGACGATTTCTAAACCTCTAACTTTGGATACTACCTGGACATGATTTACAATTCCACCTGTCCATCTTACTATGAGGATATTTCTTGGGTTGGTCGATTTTCTCTATTGTATGGTGATAGTAGGGAGGTGGGCATATCCATATTCGCCGACAGGGCCAGTGGGCGTGCAAAAGATGACTACGAAATTCGGCGGCTGCAGACCTTTATAGCCTTTGACCTTTCTTTCAAAGACAATGTTACAAAAGTCTTTGTTTTGTTTTATAAAACTAAAAATTACAGAATGGTCCCCTTTTGCATGATGCTGTTTAAACTATGTATATATAGAAAAAGGTAAACATTGTACATATAAAAAGTTAACTAGATAATATTAAATTTATAAGGGCGGCGATATTATATTTGCTCATGGGCAACCAACAACCAAGTACGGCCTTGTGTTCCCATCTAGGGTTGGGACCCAAGTCATTGAAATACAGTAAAACCCCGCTGAACTCAATTTCATTTATATGTTAAATTATTCGTAAAGAAAAGAATGATTTTCTGGCACCTGGTGGGACCCGAACCCACGACTTCCTGATTGCTGGTCAGGTGCTCTACCTACTAAGTTACAGGCGTTAATTATTTCCCCTCTTACCAGCATATATAAGGCTTTAAATGGACAAGTTCGCTATTGGTGTGGCAGTACTGTGATAACTTTGTAAGCAAAGCGACAAGTCAAGGAAGCAAGAACGTTTGATATGAAGAACTAGCACTAATACTATTAATTAACAATTTTTTCATATTATTATTTCATATAGCCAATGATGCGGCAACAATAAATGTAAGAAAAGAATGATTTTCCAGCGTTTGGTGCGACCCGTAATTTAACATCTATTGTTGCCACATCATCGGCTAATATGAAAAAAAATGTTAATTTAATGACTTTCATTTCACCGAAATCCAGGTTAAACGAAATGGCCTGTTGTACATTCATCATTATTATTTTTTAAAGCAGGCTCTCTTTCAATGTTTTTGGTAAAAACGCGTATATTAGTTTTCTAGTGTACATCGTTCTTATAAAAGAATTTAAAACACAAAAATATAATATTAAAAAATATACTGATACTAAAATCAAAATGTACAAGAGGAAAGTTGGTTAGCTGTAATCTATTTTGTCCCCCTACCCATTATGCCTACTACGATCACCTGTGATATCGTGGCAGGAAAGTGAAAATTTCGGGATTAGAGGGACTTTAATGGCGTTTTTGACAGATATATCACATCTGCATAGTTCTGACAAGGTTTCGTTATACACCAACTAGCATATCGGTGCACAGCAGCTGACACACACATTTTCAGTCTTGAGCATTTTTTCCGTAAATTCCTCTCTCCAACCCAGAATGTCCCTCAGTGGCTAGGTTTTAGAAGATTTCATAACTTCTACCGAAATCGTTAAATTCAAATCTGCTCCAGGTGTGGGTAAGGTAAAGGGTGAGTGAATCGCCCCACAAGAGAAAATTTGCGACCTGAGGTGAGTGGATCCTCCCCACAAGAGAAAACTTGCGACGTCATAATCACAGATCGTCTGTCGTCCACAGCATGTCTTTAGGTAAATATCCTTTCTTTGCACTGAACATTTTATTTCCGGATTATCCGACATTTCTCTCATTCGAAATAGGGTCTTCCCCCTTTATTTCTGTTAATCGGGGGTCTACTGTAATGAGTAAGACGGGTGAGCTGCATTCATAAGGTTACAATGAGACAGGGAAGAGGCGGTCTGTAGTTGAATTTAGAAGGAAGTGGAATGATGCCCGAAAGCCATTGGTGTAACCAGTCTGGAGATATGGAGAGAGAGAGAGCATCAGCCGCCATTTTGTTGTACACTGCAGTTTCACACCACAACGCTTACCATTGGAAAATTAATAATTAATTTTTTCTCCTTTTTACAGGATCTGTTGCGAATCTAAACGTTCTACGTTTATTCCTCGAATGGTTTGAACCATTTACAGCGACACACCCACCCATTTTACCCTATTTTATTAAAAATAACGCACTTGTAAATCACTCAACTTTAATACAGCAGTGAATGAGATCAAGTAATAGGATGTCATCAAAATGGCGGGTGCGCTAGCCTCCTTTCTTAGTATCCTTGGGGGAGGAGATATATAGTCCCTCCATTCCCCAATACTATGCTCACAGCATTCATTTGCATAATATAGTTTCTCGGAGGGACTAAATATTTTATAGGGAATTGGGCTTAACTAAGAGAGGGAGAAAGGGTGACTTAGCCCCTCCCTAAAAACACAAAAATTACAAATGAATGCTATACCAAGTGGGGGAGAGCTATAGCTCCCCCCCCACCTAGGCCTCGAAACTACTTACGACAATATAGGACCTTTCTAGCCAAGTACCGGACCAGAAAATTTGTTGTCGAGTAATAACAGTAATAACAAGTCGAGTAATAACAAGTAATAACAGTAAATTTGCTATTTTCAGAGGTGATCCTCCTCGCACCCGCTGGATCCTCCCATGTACCCAGGAGCGGCCCGAGGTTGATTTTGAACCCGGGCGGCACGGATTGCTTTTTGATGCCCCTCCCCCTCCGGCGAAAACAGGAGATTTTCACAGATGCACAGTGAGCCATATGCCCTATAACAGTGGCCTAAAGTCTCTGAAAGAATTTCTCTAAAGATGTCTCTAAAAATTTCTTTAAACTTGTCTCTTTTTAAAGAAATTTTCTATTATTAATTAAAAAAAAGAATCAGACTTCAGTTTGGCACCCTCATTCAAAGGAGGCCCCGGGCGCCCGGTCCTTAAGCCGCCCCTACTTGTACCCTATACCAAAAGCATCGTATTTGACGATATGAGGGCAGACAGGCCCTTAAATCGATGGACATTAGAAAAGGATAAAAGAGGACATAAAAAGAAAAAAATGGAAGGGCTCTAAACTGATGTCTGGTTCGACCAGACGTCTAGTCTGCTCAGAATACAGAAGCCAAATTTTCGATCTTCAATTGAGAATTTTGCGCGCGTGCGCGCGATTCCTCGCCATTGATTAATCCTTGCACTATGTTGGATCTGTTGCCAATATTCTTTTACGTAATTTGTTCATTATTAATTAATCCTAAAAATTAACGTTCTCATAAAGTAAAGAAATATAAAAGACGTTTCGGTTTTATGAAGAACGTCTGCATTGTAATCTGAGCAACTTGATTTTTATTTATTTAAAGGTAGGCAAACATTTGCAAATCGTTTGCGAGCCGCTTGTAAACCGTTCGTTGAAATTATTTTCGCAATGAACTCCCAGCGATCCATGAGAAAGGAAAGACCCAACCGTTGAACGATCAGCAGTAATTTATCATTTATTTGCGAGCATGTTTTCGCGCGGGGAAAATCATGCAATTTTCTTGATGATTAGTGCTGCTTTAGTGATGGCTAGCTTGTGCAAAAAAAAAAAGAAAAAAAGGGGGAAACAACGACGTTTGTGGCACACTGACCTGTATCAAACAATCACTGGTACGGAGCTAACGATGGACTTGAATTCACAAAAAATAAGCGTCCAATATAAGAATTTCACACAAATGTCGCCTTCTGATTCTGAAAATCTGCTGCAGAAGACTGGACCCCACATTTTCGAACAGGAAACATATTTCTTCACTCCAATGCAGACATATTCATCTCAGCACCTATTTCCTCACAGGTATCTTTTTTTTTTAAAAATTTATTTGAAATGGTTCATATCAGAGCTGCCGCGTGTGTAAGAAGCGCCTTTGGAAAAGTCGCCCTCACAAATGAAATTTGCAAATAAATCTATCAATTACAAAATGCCATCGAATCGTCCTCCCCGAGAAAGTGCCCAATTCTTGCTTAATTTGAAAATCTGAAAAATTTTCATGAAACGATCTTCCCCCAAACGTCCACAAAAAAAACAAAAACAAAAAAAAACCCGCCATCAAATAAAATAAACGTATTCATAAAAATATCTTTATTTTATAATATTGCACACAAAGTAATCATAAACACCTTCACACACATGCTCGGTAATTTTATGTCATATTTGAGGAAGCAGATCGGGGACGCCTTGCACTTTAAATTCAAGCCAATCACGTACTAGTACGTCAAAGTAAAATGGCTAACTATTTTTTTTCCCCAGCAAAGTATGGAATCATGAATTGTATAAAAATTTGTTATCGTTCATCGTCTTAATGGATTTAATTATTTATGTATTTAATAATTTATCTTAATACATTTAATAATTTGTCATGGTGCATTTAATAATCTATTTAAATTCATTCATCTTAATTCATTCATCATTTATCTTAACTCATTCATCTTTTATCTTAATTCATTCACCAATCTATCTTAATGTATCTACCAATTTATCATAATGCATTTAATATTCTATCTTAATGCATTTTTCTACTTAATATGTTCTATAAAAAAAATTATTTGTCACTTAGAAATGTCGCCATCCCTAATTAGGCGTCTTTGTGCGGGGCATAATTTGCACACCCGCACGCGGCAGCCCTTGTCCTTAAGTTTAGAATACCAGAGTAAATATTTGGTTTTATAAATATCCATCAGTTTCAGTAAATTTTTCTCTAACCATTCCATACTTAAATAAAAAACGGTGGAACTAAACCAATAGATACAAAATAATATACGATGGAGACGGGAGGTTCGCGAGTAGAAATCAAAACAACGAACTACACATACTGGCGTACGCAGGGGGTGTTGATGGGGGTTGTACCCCCCCATTGCAATGAAATTTTGTATATTTAACATAGGAATATGCGAGTTGTAGCTCTGTAACCCCCCATTGAGCCTATAACCCCCTTACGAACTTTATGCGTACGCCTATGACTACACACGACGCCGTCCCAATGTGAGCTGAGAACGCCTTTACGTTCGTCAGAAAAACAGGCAGGAGGCAGATTGCCACGAGCGGTTCACAAGTAGTTCGTCCGGAGCTCCAAACCTCGTCCCAATCATGAGAACAAGTGGTTCGCGAGCGGCACAGCTCGCAGATGTATACGCACCGTAATGAGAACAAAAGTTTCACAAATTACAGCGAAACTTGGTAAAGTGGCCACCTGAATAAAGTGACCAGTTTTTTATAAGAGAGAACTGGTAGGCACTTAGCCATGCCTATACCAATACTATACCACCAATATATCAACCCTATACCAACTTAGCCATACTATACCAATGTCTGTCGTATATAGTGACCACATATCCAGAACATATTCTAACGTGCAGTTCTATACAATCTGTGTAGTTCTAAACACAGACTGTGTAGATTCTAAATTCAGATTTGTGCAGTTGGAAAAAGAATACCTACAGATACAATAATTACAATATAATATGTGAGATAAAGATACAATCATTAAAATATATGATGAAGTTAAACGGCTTCTACATAACCTATATATATATATATATATTCACCATTGAATAGTAAAAATTTTGTGCTATATCTCAAGATAATAAACTTTGCGAAATTACAAATCTTTTTATGGAAAGCTATGAAACTCCATACTCCTCTCTCGAACCTTTATGGCCCTTTAAATATCTTTTTCGCAATTTCTTTTAGCTTTTAGCTACATTAGTACACTTTTCATGTGATAACTCACGTAATAATGGGCGGATATTTATGATGATGGTCTTAGCATATTCAAAAAAAAAATCAGATTTTAATTTAAATAAATAAAAAGGCCTTTTTTTCTTAAGATTTAAAGATCGTGTGCCTCCTTAAATTTGACTGCAAGGAAATAATATTTTTAATGACCAGTTGTATAGCTGTAGCCTGCAATTACTTGACACAGAAGGAAAAAACTTTCAATCTGGCCAAGACATTTTTTTAGAAAAAAAATGGTAGCCCTACGCTACTTGTGTAGTTCTAAAATTTCCTTAGACTAGGTCTGACACCTGTCTTTGGTGCACATTGCAGTCCAGTCCCAAAGGTGGTCACTTTAGGCAGGTTCTACTGTACACGGTTTGGTGGTAAAGCATCCTCAGACTATTAAAGCATTATTTCATTTGCGTGTTGTCTAGACGTATATATGCTATATTTTTATTTTTTACGCAACCACTGCAATCCATTCCGTTTGTTTTATCCATGAATCAGCAAATACGGACGATAATGGCTACGGAAACAGGTCGATATTTGCTCATTTTTCAGATTAGTTGAAATTTGCAGACTGTAATTAATTATATTAATTAAATTGTCAAACTTTACGAGTTGCAATTAATCATACTTCGTGTATACGGTACAGCTGCAATTAAGTACGTCCCCCCCATCCTCAAAAAAAGAAAAAAAAATGTTTCTGACAACGTTTGTTCTTCTGGAGATTGAAAACATTTCTACTGCAGTATCAGAGGCGCAAAGTTGGAAAAAATATGGGGGGAGGTGTCCTGAACGAAATAAAATGTAGATGTAGTTAATTAAATTAATCAAAGACTGAAAACAAAATGACAATTTATATAATTTATATCTTTCACACCTCCAACTCTATTTTACCTTTTTTTATATGTTTATCATCAATTATATGAGTGCCTCCTCAAATATTTTTTGGGGGCTGAAGAAACTTGCGGCCTCTATGTCCAGCGCACTTCACATACTAAAATTAATAATTATTTCCACCAATATCAATCACCGCTTTGTTTTAAAATCAAGAAAGAAAAAATCTATAAATTGTAAAAGATTTTTTTAGTGAAGAAAATGTTATTTCTTCTCATTTTATAATTATTTCTATTTAGATAAAACACGTATACGTGCTATAAGCTTGTGATGAAACATCAGTTGCAATATAAAACTTCGCAATGGTTTTGCGAAGACTTAGTCAGTTTGTTAAAAGTGTAATTTAACGATCTTGCATTGGCTCTTTTTCTACAGTGCGATATGAACAGCTATGTTTACGTGGCGCCCGGACTTAGTTTTGCGAACCTCTTCAGCGCACAGAACCAAGCTTCGGATGACGGATCCGTAGCACAAAAAACCCGCCGGATTCAAACATGGAAAATTCGCATAGTACCCTGGGAGTATTACAATGCTGTTGCAGAGCTATCTCATCTCTGCCGCAAGGAAAGAACCTGACAGTGATCTCACCAATTTGCTTGAAATTTACAAAACAGGTTCCGACCAATGTCTGAAGCATTACCATGTCGGCTCTTCATTCCCAAATTCGCCTATGCGAAGTTATTTATATCTTAAATTGATGGGAAACCCATTTTTTATTGTAAGCAGAGGCGGATTTACAATTTTGCCGCCTGTAGGCTATGACGTAGTTTGCCGCCCGTAGGCTATGATGTGGTTTGTCGCATGTAGGCTACGACGTAGTTTGCCGCCTGTAAGGAATGTTCAGGGAGCCTGTCCTCTAAATCACCTATGAAGTTGCCCAGCAGTGAGATGTGGATGGATAGGCGGATTTACAATTTTGCCGCCTGTAGGTTATGACGTAGTTTGCCGCCCGTAGGCTATAATGTAGTTTGTCGCATGTAGGCTATGACGTAGGTTGCCGCCTATAAGGAATGTTCAGGGAGCCTGGCCTCTAAATCACCTATAAAGTTGCCCAGCAGTGAGATGTGGATGGATAGGCGGTAATACTCTTCCACCGATTATACGTCATAATTCGAACGATTTATTTGCCTATTCACAAGGCGGGGAAATTTTATGTCCACCTCCAAAGCAACTGATAACGTGTTCACTTTGTTAAAAATCTCTGTAAAATTAATATCACATATGTTTCGATTTTCCTTTAGGAGAGCAATTACATTTTTAAGTAAGTTCGATGAAACTTTTGTATCCAGTGTTTCAGACTGTAGCTTCCGACTGAGAAGCGGTAATTTTGGGGGCTTCAATCAAGCAGACCAAAGAGAGAGGTAATTCTCGGTTGCATACGGTAAAAATAATGGATAAAGCTTTTGATGCTGATGCACTCTTTCCACTTAACGATATCTTGTAGCGCCTAGACGACGTGTAGAAGGCCACCCTAAAAACTGAATAGCGGCATCATGGCTCTCCACCCAGCGCGTCTCACAACGGTCGGACAGCTTCCCATCAAGATGTCGTTTTAACACTAAGGTCCTTTTTGCTGGTTGCTATACAGAACTGGCAGGTTATTTTAATTGTACGTACTGCGTTTCGGACATGCCCAACACTTGAAGGTTTTGAGAGAGAGTTGTTCGGTAGGCCCGCATTATCTTTCTTTATTTATAATACTCAACATTTTAGAGTTTGATGTCCATTGCTTAATAACAGAAGTAGGAATTCGTCTTTCGACGACTGTATCGACCACGTGAGTTCGTTTGGCAGAATGATGAAAAAATGCAGATATGCAGCTTACAGTTGCAAAAAATATGCGACACTGTGAAATGCTGTTGCAGCTTTGTTGTAGCACTAAATTCAGACGATGTGCCAAACAATGAATAAAACTGCTTCTGGTGCTACTTCTTTAATTTGGGACTGGAGACCATTTTAAGTGCCCTGACATTACGCTTGCCCCATTAAAACGTAATCCTATAAGTTTTGATTTATAGTTAAATTTTTCGAGGCATCTTGATACAAGGTTAAACAATGCTTCGGCAGTCCGATTGGAACTGACGTCATAAAATCCCAAAAATCTTTCCACTAAATTTTCACCAGCAATAACATACCTAATTATGATACTACATTGAGATTTTTGGACAATATCTGTGGAATCGTCTACTTGTATAGAAAAAAATGCAATCCTTTATTTCTTTTTCGATATGTTCATTGATATATTGCCAAATGCAGTCAATTATTTCATTCTGAATAGTCTTAGAATTGCCGGCAAACATGGGTGTGATTTTTCAAAAGTGCTCATGAATGTCCACAGGGCTTATCGAAATGCAGTTTTCTAACAATTCTTTAAAATTACCATGATTAGTGGAGGTTACATCTTTGTGATGACCATGAAATGCTAATTCTTGCTTCCCCAAGTAAAGAACAGCACGAATGGGCGGGCAATTGAATGAAACGTCTATTAAGCTGCACATTCTCGTTGAAGCGTTTAATATATATTGCCTAAAGTATTCTTTTAAAGCATCCTCGGTACCACTTAAATTTTTCTTTAGATTTGAAAAACATAATGTACAATCCACATGGTAAAAAAACCTTCATGTTTGTGAAGAGCACGGGTAACGTTACCAAAATCATTCGAAACCACTCTTATTCCACACATTTGATTTAACACCAATGATTAAACATGGCATACAAAAAAGTTTATTTAAATAATAACTCCCACACAGCCATTCAAACTCCGAATATCACGAAATCTTAAAATGCCGATTATATACTTTGTCCTTTTTTTGCAACTTTACTTACATTTAACACAGGCATGGGCTTTTCCTTACTTAAAAATTCTTTTTTATCATCGTTATTCCAACTGGAGAATGGGGTTTCTAATAAAATACATACCCTGTCATTTAAGGGAAACGTCATATTGTAAAGGAACCTCTTAGGTTTAACCTAACGAATCAAGTAACGGAAATGCTGTTTTTCTAGGCGGTTTGAGAACTTGTAGCATAGTGCGCATATCTGAACTTTGGACCATATAAAGGATAGACACAACAGTATCCCCAGTTCAACTTTTCTGTGCAACCAAAAAATAAATTGTTCTGATGGGAAAATTAAAACTTTAAATGAGTTTTAATAATCTAGACTTTCGTGTTCACTAGTGATTCTCAACCTTCACGTGCCGCGGCTGGGTAAATTTACTTATTCATTCTTTTCTTTCTTTCTCTTCTCTGTTGTTTTTTTTCGAGGGCCTTGTTCCAAGAAATGCACTCGTAAACACTTTTGCATTTTTTTTTAAAGTTTATACAATAAACTACCATAAGCAGGTCTGTAGCCAGGTATGATGATTCAACTGGGGCAAGGCAAAGGACACATGGGGCACCCGGCGATTGTTCTATATATATAAATAGCTCGATGGGGCTACTGGGGTACAAGCATGGGGCAACTGGAGTCCTGCCCCTGCTTGGCTACAGGCCTGGTCATATGAATAGTTAATTATGGAATAATTATAAAGAGCATCAGTATGCTCCTTCTATTAATATGCATTTTGCTGACTGGTTACTGACATTTGCAGTTATTTCGTGCAGTTTTAAGAGCAGAGAATGTACAGCACATTATTGTAATCGGCTTGCAAGCACTTTTTATGACCGGTATACCTTCTTTCTCGAATGCTAAAAGATGTCTGAAAACTCCCGATCGTTCATAAATTCTTACATATTTAAAATACACAGCTTGGTAGTCACTGCTAGCAGTTGTTGCATAAATTTTATTTAGGCGTTTTGAAGCTGAGCTGTACGACGCATGCGCGATTATTATTGTCACCAGAATATCTCCACGATAAAATATTTATTCATAAAAATGCTCAGAAACTAAAATGACACATTTTAATAGAATTCTTCGCGGTCTGGTATAACTGATGTCAGCATAAAATAGAAAAGATAAATGCTACTCTAAAGAGTTAAACAAATTCATCCATTTTGAGACAGTTTATACTTTCTAATTTTCTACTTCATATTGTTATCCATACAGGCATCCCATCCTAAACTTTTTCCAAGTTCTGAGAGAACATTACATATTCATTGAAAAATTATTAATTTTTAATTAGCAAAACAATACTAATTAAGCAAAATTATTAACTTACTGTTAGTAAAATTAACATTAAATAACACTGAAGTTAAAGTAAGGATTCAAGGACAATTTTAAAATAAATTAGAAATGAAGGGGTGGAGCGCGGGTGATGGCCTTTCAACGACACTATTTAATTTTGTCCTAGAAGCCGCCGTACATAAAATAAGTGTAAACCAAATTGGTCCACTATTTAACGTATTTAGCTTTTAAAGAATATATGGATTTTTGTTTGTGGTTTTACGGCTCAAGGACTATAATGATCATGCTGCATCGGGACTTATTGTTTTTCGAGGAATCCGAACCTCTGGACCTACAATTTTCCGAGGAATCCAAACCTCTTATGGCCTAGGGAACCAAACCCCGGACTACAGTGAGCAGTGCGATCTTTATGAGATCTCTGAGTAAGCGTTCTTTGCACTGTTGGGAGTCGAACCCGGATTAACGGCGTACTAGGCGAACGCGTTACCACACTGCGCCACCGCAGGGCCAATAGGAATTTAATTAGGATTAGGATTCAACTAGGTTTAAAGACAGCTTTGCAGGAGTTTGAAAATGGCGCGAAAGAATGTTGTGTTAGAAATCAATATGGAAAAGGATAAATATAAGATAAATGCACGGGATAAAAGAAGATTTTTGAGAAGAATATCTTTAAGAGAGAGAGAGAAACTGACAGGTTAAATACAGGGGCGCTGAGAGCCAAAGTGGGCCCCCCAAGTTCACTTCGAACGGCTCCCATGACCCCTTCCCTGGACCCCCCCCCACAATATAGGTCCTTGCCAGTGCGGGCTCCTAGACTTCATCCAGACCCCAGGGCTGCAGCCCCTGATGCTCCCCCCTCTCATCGGCTCTGCTTAAATACTTCTTCAAGATTAGTAGAGGGATAAAAGCAAAAATGAAAGCTGGTTGTAAGTGCTACTTGGCATTCGAGAAAGTAATAAACCCCAAAAATATCTGACGAAAATTAGAGCTTAGCGTTTATAAAACAGTAATGTATTTTTATACAGAGTCGATAAATGGACATTGACAGCCAGAGAAAAAGAACTGCTGAGAATACAAGAAAAAAAAAGTATTACTTCGGAAGATATTCGGGGTGGTCAATGAAAATGGCTAACAGAGAATTCAGAAAAATCAGGAAAACATACCGTCTATATGGAAACCAAGAGTACGTGAAAGAAATAAGGAAAAAAAAAGTGTTAAATGGCTTGGCCATGTAGAAAGAATGGGAGAGGTCAGGATTGCTAAGAAGACTGTGACAATCAGTCCAGAAAGAAGCAGCAAGTACCGCTGGTACATAAAGAGATAGTCTTTATTTCAAACTACAGGGGATACATAAAACCGTAACGATATATTTAAGAAATGGAACCTTGGCCAATGGTATGCCGAGTGAAACGCGCCTCCTCGTGACTACGCAAGGGACGTAGGGTTTATTCAGATATTAAGAAAACCGTGGGCTCCAAAAAGAAAATGATTATTTTGATATTTTAAAGAGTGGACGAAAAAGTCCCCGGCCCAAATATTGGGGGAGGAGCATATTTAATATTACGTTTTTCTATTGGTTGCAAACATTTAAACGTTTGTGTAAAAGGGAGCCTAAACTTTGAGTTTAGGGCTCACGAATAAGTCAAGACGGTTTCGAGTATGACCGAACTTCATTCTGTTTTTTCTATGAAATTTATATTTTGATCTCGTGTTACTTTTACAGCTGTGGACAATGGCGCACGCAGACGGGAATTATAATCTTCTGCATACGCCAGTGGCTGTGATGGATATTCTTTTGCAGTGATTCACTGCTTTATTTCCAGTGAAGAAGTTCCACATGAAGTGGAGTGTTTTACTGTGTATAAGTTATGTTATGTATATACAGTGAAAATCGTTTATAACGACCAACCGCATATAACGATGGAATTTTTACAAGAAGTTTGGTTTGCTATTCTACTCTATATTAAATATATCGGTTATAACGACATCGTATATAACGACGAAACCTGCTATAACGACGGCGATTTTGTAGTCTACGTAGATTCTAACTAGGGAAATTCGTATCGGATATAACGACGCGACTTGACAGTCATAAAGCAGAACCATGTGGGTTAGTTATTAAAATTTAAAGTTAGTTATCAAAATTAAAGCGTTATTCTAATCTTGTTTATTTACAAATGTAAGAGTAATTTTTATTACTGCTAAACCTGAATATTAAAGATAGTGAACTTAAAAAGTGATTTATTAATTGAATATCACGAGGGTCATATTCTTAAAGGGCCCATTCTATTTTTTCAGCGTAGAGCCCACAAAACTCTTAAACCGGCACTGTTCTGAAGTCATTAGTATAATATAATAAATATTATTCATTAGATTTGTTTTCTACATTATATACTTTAGTATTTTCTACAATTTTTTCAATTTAAAAAACTAAGAAAGTACTATGTACTTAGTGTGGCTATAAATATAATATAAACGGAAATTAAATTCATTATAATTATGTTTTTATTTAATTTTGAAATCAAAAAGTTTAGTACTTTTTATTATCAAAATAATTTATAAAACTCTGAAGTACGACCACTATAGGCTACTATGATTTTAAAAAGATATCGTTTATAACGACCGAATTTGCACGGTCCCTTGAAGGTCGTTATAACCGATTTTCACTGTATATTTTTTAATAATTTAAAAGAGTTGATATCATAGTGTCTACCCAAATTCTGTTTCAGATTTCTCTGCTTTCCAGACCAAATCTTAACCTGTTAACTGGGTATGACGACATTTTTCGTCATGCCCAGAAGACTACCAAAATGCGAATGACGACATTTTTCGTCATTGAAATTAACCGTATTATGTTGAACGCATTACGTTTTATGTAGTTCTTATATATTTAATCCTAGCGTGATGGTGTGATGACATTACTTATCACTGTGAAAAAAAGTCCCCAGTGTGAAACGAGTTTCACAAAATTTT
>QLNU02014802.1:58342713-58369579 GCA_006491805.2 Dysdera silvatica
TGGGAGATAGCAATTAATTCAGAAAAAAACTTTTATAGGCAGCCATATTATTATACAGCACGTTAAAGTCTGAGGGTTGTACTGAGGGTTGTACTGCCAACATCTCGCCAAAAATATAAAACTGTAAATTCGGAAATTTTTACATTTAGATATCGCCGT
This sequence comes from Dysdera silvatica, assembly GCA_006491805.2. Taxonomy (NCBI): domain Eukaryota; kingdom Metazoa; phylum Arthropoda; class Arachnida; order Araneae; family Dysderidae; genus Dysdera; species Dysdera silvatica. The sequence continues at coordinate 58,342,873 of QLNU02014802.1, forward strand.
GGTTTCTTGCTAATCCCCCTACCTCTCCCATTGGCAGATTTGAAATTGCTGCACATAGGCATACATCCTCCCCTTTCTCCCTTGAAAAGAAATACATCCTATTCTTAACTTTTTTATATGTAAAGATGATTTTTCACATAGTTACCGAAGCTAATAATTAAATATTATAACTTCTAACTTTTTTGTTTAGACTTTCAGCTGCCACCCCTTGAACAAGTGCCCTATTAGAAATTTGCCACTCTCCTTTTCCATTTGAACACACTATATTATTAGCTATTCCCGTTTGTTCCTCTCTATTCTGCTATCCGAAGACGGCGATATGACGTTGACGCTTCTATTGTTTTCTGTCTAGAGAAACGCTGGGTGTCCAGGGTGGTTACAGCATCTGAAGAAAAATATCTCTTGACATTTCCAGAAAATGTGCTTCAAATTTCTCCCGGGTTTTTTTGTGGTCATTCTATATCTCAATTAAATAATTCACATTAATACCATGAAACCCCTCATTAGTGGATATTCGCCGAATAAAAAAATTTGTTCATAAAAAGAAGGGTGACTGTAAAAGAGGGTGTCATTCTGAAGTAGCAAAAATACTACATTTCAATCGTTTAAATATTTCATTTCAAAGCATGTATTTTCGAGGACATAAGACAAGTTTAAGATATGAATATGAGCATTTGTCCAATAAAACAAGTGAATTTACAACAGAGAATAATTAATAAACTTTATTGACCCCTGAAAAAAATTTATTAATAGCTGTTTGTTGGGTTTTAATCACCAGTCCGTCCTTCACCTTCGAAATGTATCTTCAAATGCTAGATTAAATCCACCCCTTTCTGTCATTATGATTAAAGGACCTGTGGGGTATAAAGATGAGTTTGAACTCATTTTTTGAGGTTGCAATTTGAGTCCGCCCAAGCCTGAAATACTTTGTGGGAATTTTAACCCAAGCTTCAAATATAATTTTAAGCCCTTGACGTAAAATTTAAATTTAAAAAAATTTGCTAAACTACACTATCTAATTTCCTTTAAATTTTCATATACACATATTTCTACAATCCTCAAAAGCGAATCACCTAATTGAATGTCTTGGAGAATTTCGATATAAAAAAGTCAGTTTTGAGCTTCAATTGCATTTATCTAATGAGCCTGGGCTCATCCAGGCCTCAAAACTATATGAAATATAGAGCCCGAGCCCGTTTTGGGCTAGGGTTGAGCCCTTTCATATCTAGTACAGTAGTCATTCATGATAACCACATGTAATAATAAATTTGAACTGCAATAGTTTCGTGTTGGATAATTGCTTATTAGTTTCGTGCAGTGTATCTCTATATGATTTATTTATTATCAAATTCCTTGTTAGGAATTATTTGAATCCGTGAATCCGAGTCAGTTACCACTCTTTGTTAATGGGAGGAGAAATTCTCCTAAGCTCTTATCCTGCTTATAATTAGTTTCTAATTGTGAGAAATGTCTTTAGTGATGGCCAAAATTCAAATGTCGTTTGTCCATACAGGTGTTCTAGTCTAAGGAAATGAATCATGAAAACAGTGTGCGCTCCATATCTATTGCAAATGATGATAAAAATTTATTTTCTGCGTAAGAAAATGAGATTTTTCAATTACGTATAATATGTAAAAGTATTAAGCCCCATGTTGTAGCCGATCTTTCCATGACATTTTGCACAAATACATACAAGATCGATTGCTTCTGGAAATGTTTGATTAATGTGGGTTATTTGTTTAATGAACTAATTTCCGATAAAGTGTTAGTTAAACTTGGGGGAAAAAAAAAAAGAAAATAGAGACCAAATGATAAAAAATACTAGTATAGACTTGAGGCGAAAATACGAGCTTCTGAATGCAAAACGGACCTGCAGGGAATCATGCATCGCCATTTGACCGAAATATATAGAGTGCTAGAAATCACTGTTTGTAGAAATAGTCACATTGCTAAAATTTATAAATTCCCACAATTCAATGTCGCAGTGATTACTGCTAAAAAAAGAAAAGAAAGGGGAAATGAAAGGTACAGGAGGGAGGATGTGAACACCCACAATCTAGTTAACTGCTATACCAATAAATAATGTTTTGCTGGTCATTCTTTATCCCTACATCATTTTGAAATCGAAGAACACCCTAAGAACATGACTTTGAACATTAACATAAGCCTAGGGGGGGAAATATTTGCCAACAAAAGTGATCGCCATTGAGGACCTACCACGTGAAAAAAGAAAGGGGGGGGGAACAAAAAAAATAGGAAAGGCAAAAAATAATTGGAGCTCTGCAGTTTCTGCGCTGTTCTATAGATTTCCTTTAATTAAACATATTTAACTGCAATTATAAAAAATCATTTAATTACTCAATGAACTTTGTTTAACGTATGTCAATGGTCGAGTGGTCTAAAAAACGAAATCGCCATTGAAATAAATAATTTATTTTAACTATTTACAGGAGATGCATACTCAATCTTCAAGCTTGTGCTTACGCTTCAGAAGAGTTGACACTCTTTCCAGTTCGGCTTCGTCCTTGAAAATCTTAAGGATATTAATATATGAGCATACAAAATCTTGTCTTTTCGGGCACCTGAGAAGAACATTCTGGAACATGGTTTTACCCTTTTCGGGGTCACCATATTTGTACTCCATGCGAGCAAATTTTATCATGATGTCAGGATCTACACATATATATGAAATAATTAAAATTAATTAACATATGCAATAGGATACCCATTGCACATTGAATAAATGCAACGATCATTATTAGTACTGGAGAAAACGTGTCAACAGATCTACATCTAAAAGTGGGCGGTACTGCTCCTCACCCATCCCTGTGGGCAGTAGGTAAATCTTTGAAAATGGGGGGGTATTAAGCAGACAAAATGCAATTTGGGGCACTATGAAAGTGTTCACGTTGTCTCTAAAGGTCTAACATGCTGTAAGTTTACATCAGAATGAAAGGGGAATTTACTAGCATACTTGGCGAGAATAAGTTAAATGTTGTGTCCAGCATATAAAATTTGTACGTGCAAAGAAAATATATCAAAAGCAAAATGTAGTAGATGAACCTTTGGAATAGCCACTGATAAGTTTTCTCACATTTTTTATGTTGCAAAGATGGAGAAGGTCATTCTGGGCGTGGACCTACAGTTTTCCGATAAATTGGAACCTAAATCCTAGGCAACCAATAAATGGACCACAGTCGGCAGTTAGTTAGCGGTCTTTATTTGCACTGTTGGCAGCTGAATTCAGATTAAGAGAATGCTAAGCATACATGTTACCATTGCAGAACCTCGTTGGCTAGTTTTTGATTACAGGGAATTTTAATGAGGCAATGAAACCTTTGAAATTAATTGAACATTTAAATACGATTAGTGCAGACAAGGCAAATAAGATAATTCAGAGTTCATAGCAAAATTGACACAATAATTTCCCTAACTTTCTTTGACCACACAATTAATTACCTTTTCATAGAACAATCATACTTTCTTCAAAACCTTTTACATAAATAAAATGTATTTGTTTGTTCATAGAATACTGCTTTAATCTTTTTTTTATCATTACTCATCAATGGAGGATAAATAACTGAAAGTTATTTAATACTTTTTGAAGAATGAAGAGACGTCAGGATGACTACCCAGCCGTATCTTTTTTTTGTAACCTTATAATAAATTTTCTAAAAATTCTCAATTTTTGAAGATATTACCTATAAATGGCAATTTACCATTTCAAATTATTTAGGTTTTTGTAATTATTAAGGCATGTATCAGAGAAAAACATAAGTATTTAGTATTTTCATTATATAAAAATATATCAGAATCGTGGAAAGTTAGGAACTATATTTTTTCACCATGTAAAGAAGTTTGAACAGAATATTGCAAATTCACTTCAGTTGACTCATTTCATTTTGTAATTTAATTTTTTTTTTTTTGTAATTATTTCTTCTTCCATGTGTGCCTGTTCAGCAATTCTTTTTCATGAAGTTTCCAGGGATTCAATTTGTTTGATCAGGTGTTTTTTTTCTTTTTTTGTTTCTGATGGAAAGCACATTTGGTTTCCAAAGTCTCTTTGTACCTCCTCTGAGCTAGCCCAAGTGACAAGCATTTTCTTGTCAAGAGTGATGGATTCAATGCCTCCAACATTCAAAACAGCATCATATAGCATCGGCTGGCAAATAAGAGAGTCTTCTTGTAGATTTTTCATAGTTCCTGCTCTTTTGTCCTGATGAAATTCAAGGACTTTTCAAGGACCAAATATTTTTTTCAAGGACCTTACATAGTACATTGGAAATAAGGGAAATACCCCTTTTTTTTTCTTTTGCCAAAACTTGAAAAAAGGTTTTGGGAAACATTCAAGGACTTTCCAAGGACCAACCATGTTTTTGCCAGTTTTCGAGTACTTTTCAGGGGTCCGGACTTGGCACAAAAAAAAATCAAGGACTTTCAAGGACCGTTTCAAGGAATGTGGGAACCATGTTTTCAATAATAATAGATTCATTAATTGAAAAGCCACTCTCTACTGATACATTTCCATGGAAAAAGAGAAGGCATAATTTTATCACTTGCAATAAATCGGAAAAGTTTTTCTTAGTTCCTAAAATATCTGCATAAAATGCAGAAAAACCCGTATTGTCGTTGTCAAGGGTAGAGTCTAAGAAATAATTTCTTAGTCTACTAAGTCACAATTTTCTTTTCCCTTTTTTAATTGAGGCGGCGAATGCTGTTTTTGCCCGGTGAGTACACATCACCATCAGTTGTCGAGTCCTGATGATATGTCAAGAGCTCTTTGCATATTACTGGAGCTGGAAACAGTAATTTAACACGACTACAACAGACTTATAAACGCCAGGTTCATTTAGAACTGAACATTGAGCAGATTTAATTACCACATTACTGAATGTATCACTAGTATCACAATGCTAAATTGGAAGACATTACATTCATTATAACTCAAGTATCAATTTTTTCGCAGAAAAAAAAAAATACAAATTTAGAGGGACGGTCACGGGAAAAACCTTGAACTTTTCAGAAATTTTTAAAAAATTTACAGAAGTGTAACATTTAAAAAAAGGTTTCAAAACAGTAATATATATAAACATATACATTATTAAAAATGCATTATATAGGCTTATATTGCTCTATACAGAGACCATACATAGGGCAGTCATTTTATCTAAAGAAAAAAAATGTAAAATTTGTGAGGTGCTTATCTTGAATTTCGCAAAAAAATAAATAAATATGGAAGATGAGTAACATTAACATTAAAAAAAAAAATTTCCACACCATGATACGAGTAACTACTATGTTACTAAATAAGCATCATACAAGAGGATTGCTCTATCTGCATACTGGTGATACATTCTAAGAGCCACAGGAGATAATAGTGAACCCTAGCCTATCTAGTAAAATAGCAAAATTAGAGGTTTTTTGTTAACATATGTTTATAATAAAGTGTAATTGATAAATTAAGCCAATAAGTCATTACCAACATCAAATAATAACAATATACATAATATATTTGATTGTTAAAAGTAGTTATGTACAATTATATTGCCATCGGTCGACACGAAGTAATATAAAATTATACTAACATCATCATCATCAGAAAGGGAGTAAAAGGACAAGCGAAAGAAAATTGCCTAAGGCCGATATTTAAATTTAGCAGGTTTCAATTAACATTACTTCGCAACTCTCTAATTCCCAACTCTATAATCCGCTATTCTCTAATTTGCCACCCTCTAATTCTCAAGTAACTTGGTAGGTTTTCAACATTAACAATAGCTATTATTAGTGCGTTTGTGGAAGACCTTTACCTTACCCTTTTTATTGCAGACAGATAGACAGACAGAAAACCATAAGCAGTAGCGGGTTCAATATCTATTGAAACCAACCCGCTAATTATACAGAAGTTTGAGAAAAGAGCTTTTTTCAATATTCAGACAGAAAGACATCTCCATATAGATCATTTACTGTGATCTTGCCCTTATATTATTATACTAATGCTCTTTTTCTTGAACGAATGAAATTCTAACGTTTTAGTTTAACCCCGTACGTGTCGCTTATTTTGCAAGAAAACCATGCAAAAATTAATTTTTTTTTTAATTTAAGAAACGAAAACGTTAACAAGTTCATAAACGAGATATAAGACGACAAAAAGTAACTAAATCAATGCTTTCGCACTATTTATTATATAGCTTCTAAAACATTTTAAAGCCTGGCAATATCACGGGAGCAACAAATATGGATCAATACCGCAGCCCGTCATATTGACGAGAGCGAGACTTAAGGGGTTAATCTTCAAGGTTATGGTGGGGCGATGCAAAATATCTTGCACACGAGGTTTAAATGTATTTTTCTGTCGAATTTCACCAAAATATTTTCTGGTGATGGCAGTATTAAAATTATTTAAATATAAAAATTAATAAATGAATCACAATAGAAATTAATAATAAGAAAAATGTTCAATTCACATGATTGTGAAAGAAATCCTAAAATTTGCAAAACCGCCAAAGACCCCCTAAAATTTAAACCACGATAAAATTATTGTCCTGCTATAACTATTGAATATAGTCACTGAAATGACCAATGCTGCATACACATTTATTCATTTTTATGCACTAAACACTGTGAGTATAATAAGAGTTAATGCACTACAATATGTGATAAGACAAGGATACTTACGAAATTTTTTATCCACACTCCTCAAGCTTTCTTCGAAGATTTTTCGTGCAACATCTACTTTACCACTTTGCATGTAAAACATCTGATATTTGGTCCATATGTTCCAATCCTGTTTAAATTTTTTGACCATAGCTTCAAACAGTTCTTCTGCATCCTGGCAAAAATTGGAAAAGAAAAGAAATATTTGTAATTTTTGTTTCGAACACACATTTAATTTTCCTTCTAACAATTTATTTTTCTCTACATTCTTGTGCATTAACACGCAAGAGAGTGATTTGACAGCAATGTGATTTAATTTATTAAGGCTCTCTTCTTGCGCAGAAGCCTATTGTATCGAAGAAAGTAATCATCTCCAGGTGAAAAAGTTTTTCTTGTAGTAAAAAGAACTGTTGCATCAACAAGGTGAAATCTATTTATGTATTTTCTATAGATCGAGGTTTGATTTCTTACTTGAAAGATGTTTGGGACTTCTCGGAAAGCTGTAGGTCCAGTGAAAGACGACCTTATGGTGGTCACCTTTTTGATACCTAATTGCTCAACGACAACGTGACCTTAGTTGACCTTGTGTCATAAACTACAAATAAACCTGTCTAATGAAAAGCATTTAACAACTATTCTGAAATTCATGGTTGGTGCAAGGGAAAATCCTCTGATAGAAACTTGCTGATGATTAAATGGTAAAAAGTATTATTTTTACTGACACTACTTTTTTCACACACATTTCATGATGAAACTGGCCCCTCATTTTGTACAACAGTCCTTCATTCTTTGATGTTTATGGACACAGATTCCGTCATGTAAAATAAAAATAAAAAAAAAAGACAAATCAAAATCTATGCAGATACTTTTTTTTCAACTCAATGTATGGATAGTAACAGCCAAAACAATGAGATATAGCATTTTTTTTATAGTTAGTTTGCATGTCTATACCTCAAAATTGCTTGATGGGATATTTGGAATAAGGCTTGACAGTTTGGTCCAAAGCTTCTATCTACCGTTTCTAACTTGGCAGGTTTACCCACTGATTCCAGCAACGAAAATGGATGATTCAAACATATTGTCGAGTCTATTCAATTGTTGGTCGGACCTTTCTTGCACTTCAAGCAATTTTGAAAATTACAGGAAGAATCTAGTTTTGACAATAAATTTTCATACTCTGTACTAGTTAGGGGAATTGAATTTGAATTCAAGCCAATGCTCTGTTTGGGGTACAGGTTACTTTTATAACGGAATAGTGTTTTTAAACCTTATGACAGTGTCGAAATAACTGTTTGTTATGGAATCTCCTGGTGAAACTCTGTATTGTTTCGTTAATAATGGAACTTGGATAACTAGATAAAAAAAGAAAGGGGTTTTACTTTTGAGTTATAAAGATTCAAGGGTTAATACAAATCATTTTTAAATTATTGAAACCAAAATCCTGCTGCTCTTTCAGATACCGTTTCTTTGCCTCTCATTGCACAAATTCAATCACACTGAAGTGATCAACCACTTTTTATTTTATTTTAAAAGAAAATTGAAAACATTTGGATTTGTGCATTTCTAGTCCACACCTTTTGATAGCAGAACATTTTCCAATAAATCATGGACATGTGCCCCCCCCTGCTATTTATAAAGTCCCCATCATATAGTAGTTATATGAGTCGAACACTACGCAGATTAAATAAAGCAACAATTTTTATCAACATTTTTTAGGCTTAGTAATATTAACGCCGATGTTATAGCGCGGTTAAATGTTCGCAAAGAAAAGAAATGTGTTTTCATGGCCCAGCGAATGCAAAAACATCTACTTTCTTTGCGAACGTTTCACCATCTAACCATGCCATAACATCGGCGTTAATATTACTACGCCTAAAAAACGTTGATAAAAATTGTTGCTTTATTTAAGGACGATGTAAGTTTTCAGACTGTGGTTCATCCTTATTTGCACAACGCATGCCCACTGAATAGCTGTCTCACACAGGATATTCAGAACTTGGCAGGGACTTATAAATCATACTAATAAATATTTAATAATCAGCCACTTCAATGCAGACGCATCATCATCTCAAATGGTAGCATCATAAATGACTTAAACACATATGACACCTCGTTTAGATATACATACATACCTAAAACTAAATGACACTTAAACTAATAAGCATAGTAAAAACCATTTTAATCAATATTTTGACATTGCAACAGATAACCGTTAATGGTTTCAAATTTTTTGTAGAGAGCAGGGAAGGATTAACCATTAAGAAAAATCACTAAGAAAAATAAGCACATGCTCAGAACATCAAGAGAGGAGGGTTACCAGAGAAAATTTCTATTGCTGAATTTACGACGAACCACATGGTGGAAAAGGGGCTTTTACAATAAATGAAACCTTTTTTTAAGGCAGCCCAGTTGAATTATCTCTACTAAGTATAGAAGCAGACATGCCACATAAGCTGAGAGTTTTGGGAATCTTGTCAAAGGCTTTACAGTAAGAAAAACTAAAATACTTTCCAAATATATCAATAAAATATATAATAGGCCTGCAAAAGGGTTGCTGGTATCTAACTGGAAGGAGACCCACACGCTGAACGTATGTGACGATGTGTGGAACCGGCCAGGCCAGTAACCTAGTGTCCTACCCCGCCTTCAAGTGGTGCAGGCTGAGCTTTCTATTTATGTGGCAAATTAATATTTGCTACACGGATAGAAAGGCGGAAGGGGAGGGCTAATTCACCAACCCGTCTAGCCAGCGTGGTGAAATTATGGCTAATTCCTCCATTATGTTGACACACCAGAAACCATGGCCCCTAGTCTCCAGGTGCTGGAGTGCTCCTGATCAAGGCAGCGGTCAGTGTGGCATGAAAGCAGGGGGTGCTAAGAATCACTGGAATGGCCCAGGCTGCCGTTTGTTATTGACCTTGGCTACGTTTAATGGACGATCCCTTGCTTCTGAAGCAAAACTTCAGGAATTGGAAGAAGAACTTGACAAGATCAAATGGGACATTGTAGGACTCAGTGAAGTTAGAAGAAAAGGTGAAGAGTTGGTGGAACTTAAAAGTGGACATTTGTTTTATTATAGAGGAACGGAAACTGGAAGAACAAGTGGTGTTGGCTTCTTAATCAACAAAAGAATTAAAGACTACCTTCTTGAAGTCGAAAGCACGTCAGATCGAGCAGCGAGGCTCGTTGTTCAACTAACCCAGCGATACCAACTTCAGATAGTACAGGTATATGCACCAACATCAAGCCATACCGACGAAGAGGTTGAAGAATTTTATGAAGAAATCAAAGAGTTACACACCAAAGGGAAACAACATATCAAGCTCATCATGGGGGATTTCAATGCAAGAATTGGACAACAGGAACAAGGAGAGACATCGGTTGGTAAATACGGATATGGGGAAAGGAATGAACGTGGCGATCAACTCATCGAATTTGCAGAAGCTGAAAATCTTAGCATCATGAATTCATTTTTTAAGAAGAAACCGCAAAGAAAATGGACATGGAAACACCCAAATGGGGGAACTAGTGAAATTGACTATATCCTGGCAAACAAGAAATCAATTATTGAAGATTGCAGTGTACTGAACAGATTTAATACTGGAAGTGATCATCGAATGGTGAGATGTAAAGTGCACTTAAATACTAAATTAGAACGACAGAAGCTCATTAGGAAACAAGTAAGTAAGAGGGTGGATTTAAAGAAATTAAAAGAAAATACCGAGGCATTCAAGTTGGAATTAAAAAATCGCTTTTCTGCACTGGAAGGACTTATTGATGAAAGTGATATCTCAGAAGCAAATGAAAACATTGTTAAGACAATAGTTGAAACTGCTGGGGAAATTGGTGGTGTAACCTGTAAAAAGCACAATAGCAAATTATCTGAGAAGACGAAACAGCTCATGAAAAGGCGAAGAGATATGAAGGTGGACAATCAAAATACCAGTTCCAGGATTGAGTACATAGAACTTTGTAAAACTCTGCGCAAAAGCATGAAAGAAGACATAAGAAAATTCAACTGTGAGCTAGTAAGGAAAGCCATTGAAAATAACAAGAGCCTTAGGGTTGTTAAAGGAAGTTTATCTGTTGGGAAGAAACACATCATTGCATTAAAAGGAGAGGATGGCACCGTAACAAGAAATAGGGAAGAAATACTTAGAAGAGTTGAAGAATTCTACAAAAATCTATACGAAAGTAACAGTGGATTAAACGAAGACATTGAAATAGTCGAAGGAACAGCTCCTAAAATCTTAAAAGAAGAAGTTTCATTTGCAATAAAAAGTATGAAGAAAGGAAGAGCCCCTGGTGATGATGGTATTACATTAGATATCCTAAAAGAAGCTGGAGAATATGTAGAAGACATACTTGCAAAATTCTTTACCAAATGTCTTAACAGCGGTAACATACCAAACCAATGGGATTCTGCAACAGTAATTCTTTTGCATAAAAAAGGTGATAAAGAGGATTTGAAAAATTACCGACCAATTAGCTTGTTACCTGCTATTTATAAAATCTTCACAAAAGTGCTAACACATCGCCTGCAGAAAAAATTAGATGCAGCTCAACCAAGAGAACAAGCTGGATTTCGAAGTGGATTCAGTACAGTGGACCATATTCAAGTATTAAGAGAATTAATTGAAAGAACACATGAATATGAACTTCCATTGTGTGTGGCATTTATTGACTATGAGAAGGCCTTTGACTCTATTAAAACATCAGCAGTCATCAACTCTTTAAGATCAACAGACATTGAGGATGTGTACATTGACATGGTGAAACGTGTGTATAAAAATGCAAGTGCAAAATTTCGGTTACATAAAGATACCAAAACTATCAAAATTGGTAAAGGTGTGAGGCAGGGAGATACCATTTCTCCAAAACTTTTTACTTCAGCTTTACAGATGATTTTTCAGCAGATAAATTGGAATAACAAGGGAATAAAAATAAATGGTGAATATTTAAATCATTTGCGGTTTGCTGATGACATTGTTATTTTTTCAACGAACCCATTAGAACTCCAAGACATGGTACAGGAGCTCTCAACTAGAAGTAAAGAAGTTGGACTCAAGATGAACCTACAAAAAACTAAGATCATGTTCAATAATTTCGTAGAGGAAACAAAAATACAAGTTGACAACATTGAGCTAGAAATTGCTGATTCATATATTTACCTTGGCCAGCTGATTTCAATGGATGGCAACATTATGAAAGAACTCAACAGACGTATTAAACTTGGCTGGAGTGCATTTGGAAGAAACAGTTTTATCCTGAAGGGGAAATTGCCTTTGTGTCTAAAAAGAAAGGTCTTCAACCAGTGTGTATTGCCAGTCCTCTCTTATGGATCAGAGACATGGAGTCTAACAGTTGGAGCAATACGAAAGTTACAGACAACGCAAAGGAGCATGGAGAGGTGCATGCTTGGAATAACTAGGAGAGATCGAAAAAGAAACACTTGGGTGAGAGAGCAAACTAGAGTAGAGGACATCATTGTTAAAGTAAAAGGGCTGAAATGGCGATGGGCTGGGCATATTGCAAGAAGAACTGATCAACGATGGACAACAGAAATTCTGAACTGGATTCCAAGAGACCACCGAAGACCTAGAAAACGTCCTCAAACTAGATGGGTGGATGAAATAAGAAAACAGGTTGGGGTGACGTGGGCAGTGCTCAGGATAGGCGTGGATAGATAATGGTTGAATATGATGATGATGATATATATAATACTATAATAAAAAGATAGAAGTATTCTAAAATGGACATTATTTTCCGTCATACTGTACATTTTGTTTTATTTAGAAAAAATAAAATTCTATTTTGTGGCTATTGTTTATGTCTTGAATTAGACATAGAGTGAAATCTCTGTTTATAATGATACTGAAAGGACCGAGAAAGATATCCCTACAGACAAGGTTAAACCTGATACAATCTACATCAGTTGGGATCGGGGGGGAAAATATCGATGTAGACAGATTTCATTACATTTGGGGGGGGGAATTAAAACTTTCAAGTGCTTAGGGGCCCTAAAGTCCTTCATCCGGTTCTGACAAAGGGTAATTCGCTGTACAAACAAAATATCAATGATAATTAGTAGTATCGAGGGTTTATTTTTTGCAATATTTTTTCCTTTCTTCTTCTCATTCCATTTTTGTTTTTGACACATTAGCATTTACAGAGTATGACCTTTTGTGTTTTAGTGCGTAATGTCAGCAAAGGTCACATTGCACAAAATGCAGCATTTATTTAAGTCTAGGTAATACTAGGTTATTGCAGATGCCATTGCATTTTCTGCTTATTTTAGTAGCAGTAGTTATACAGAAGAATGACAAGACAGATAATTCTGAAGTACTAAGATGGTCTAGTTGCATTTGTTCCGCAAGAAGTAAAAATTAAAAGCTACAAGAATCACGTAGATCATAACACACTCGGTGGGACAGAGACCAGTATGCTAAATATTTTGCGTGTAGTGTCTAGCACCATCTATAACCAGACTCCCATAAAAAGACACAGGTTCATGTCTACTAAAAGCATGCAGCGATATTGTGTAAAATACAATAATGTATTGAAAAGTAACTTACTTCCAGTTTATTTGATTTTATATATAAATCAAGCAGATGATGATAAACAGCTTTTGATTCATTACAGGCAACAGCTCTGTCAAAGACAGCCATCAGCGACTGCTGAGTCCCGTACAGGTTCTCAAGGTTAAGCAATGCCAGCCATATATTATATTTCTCTTTATCTTCACTTCAAGGAAAAAAAAAATTCATTTTAATTTCATATTTACATATCACAAACTTTAGCAAACTGAGGATATCTAGTTAGTTAAAATGTAAAGTTTACAATACGTTACACATAAAATGAAATTAATTTCAACTCAATAGTGCTTTAACATGCCAGTGATCAGTCAGCAAGGAAGTATGTCAACAAAATGTATATTAATAGAAGTGTGCTGACACTCTTTATGATCATGCAACAATTTATTATTTAATACTTATTATAGTTTAATGTACAAACTTTAAAAAAATGGAAAAGTATTCCTGAGTACATTTGATGGGACTAGGCTCTTGTCTTACAAAAAAGGAATATACAGGGCCGCGGCCTAACGAAGATTGAGAAACGATAACATAGAGCACCAAACTCTAAACCATGGTGGTAAAAACATGCCATGTCTTTTATCAAGTCATTGGAATCAAACACTGATTAATGGTATCATAGATAAATGTGTAACTTCGCTATTGTAGGGTTGCTTGAAATCGAGAACCGACTTTTCAGAGAACTAACTTCTTCGGATTGAATTTGTGTGCAACAGATTGGATGTCATCTATGAGATGACATATTGGTACTGGCTATTAGCTTCTTTACATCACATCTACACGATGGCCTATGGATCGAATGGCACCTATCGGATGGAACATGTGGAGCATCTAAGAGATGAGCCCTCTTTGATGGTGGAGGAAGATTTACACACCTGATACTTTTTTAGCACTACACAACAATACACTTAAAACTGTTTCCTTTTCATATGGTGAAAGAATGACTGAGCTAACGGAAAGCACAATGCAGTAGCAATCTGAGCAAAACCAGGAACCCTATTGCCATGCTAGATACCAACTAATCAAGTTGAAGAACATGCCCACACACATACACCATTAAAAGGCAATTTGGGATGGCGTTCATACGATGTTGAGTTTGAAATGTTAGTTCAAAACCAATGCCTTTATGGCCTATTCATGATAAATATACAGTGCCATGGCTTCCTTTTGTTCGGTAGAAACATTTTAACTACATACAGTCAAATCTAATTATAGCGACGTTCAAGGAACTGATGATATTTACAATTAATAAATAATTTTTAAACATTGTTATTTATAGTATTAAATTTTGTAAATGGCATTACTAGTACAAACAGTACATGTACATTAATTTTTAATTAAATGTTTAAATATGACAATGCAAAATTGAACAATTGTTATTTGTTACTGAGACTGCCTTCTACTGAAAAAGCTTCTCGTCTCACAATAACTATATAAATTAAGAACAACTGCAGAATAACGATGTATGCACAAAGTCCATATAGAATAACAATTGTTCATCACAGGTATTTTATACTTAAACGTGATAGGTTAATTCATTTAGTTTTAATTCAAAAGTGGAGGGGGGTAATTGTAATTAGTGCAAGGAATAAACAGGAAAAAGACGAGGAGAAAACTGTTTTAAAAGTATTTAAAGTTCTTGGTTAGAACAAGTAGGATATCCATTGTTAATGAATAAATACGATATGGTGAGAGAGTTGAAACCCTTTCAAGAAGACAGCAAGAAGAGGGAAAATATGCAATACAGAAAAATCATTTCGATTAGATGAACTAGGTGAATTTTTGCAATGTCACAGAAATATTGCATATTGTAAAACATATAAAAATTGTACATAATAAGAAAAGTTGGATATGGTAAAACACATATACAATACCTAAAGGATATGGTCTCAAGAGCCTTTTCTGCAACATTTCTTGCTTTATCAACCTCAGCTTGTTTCAAATGGAACACAATATACAGTAACCAGGCTTTGGAACTATCGGGGAATGATACGACAAGACGTTCACATTCATCGACGGTTGACAGCTCCTCGTATTTTGGGTAAGTGGGGTCAAACGTCTCAAGCTGTGAAATAGGATAAACAATGCATTTTAATTTCTAAATTGCCGTTATGCAACAGTTGCACAAGGAATTTTTTAATACCAAACATGCATTTCAAACAAAATAGTTTTCAATTATTACACTTGTAACCTGGCTCTGGACAAGAGCTGTTGATGTGAATACCTATAGTGACAAAAACTTTATTCACATTAAAAGTTATTCAGCTTATCCCAAAAGGACAGGATTGTACTAATATTGCGGTAATACAATTTGATGAGGATTCAGAAAACAGTCCATACTAAAGTAGTTCACGGTAATGAGGTTTGACTGCAGTATAAATGACACTTTCAAAAATTACATTGCAACGAGTATTTTAAATTTACAGGCTTAAGAAGGTACTTCTAACAGTTAAATGTCAGTTATCTGGTCCATCCGACCAATTGAATTGCGATCTTTCCTCCGGGACAGTTTTTTTTTAACAAAGGGTATTTATACCTTCCCCTGGGAACAGAAGACAGGATCTCGGAACATTAAAAAAGAATGCTGTTGTTCATTTGTGCTTTAAGACAAAGGGAGAGCCAAAAAGATAATCCAATGGGATCTACAATTTTCTGAGGGATCCACCCGTGCCTTCGTTGCCAAACTTTAGGCCACGGTGGGCAGGAAAACAGCATGAATTCTAAGATATCATTGGAATAAAACCTGGGTTAATGACACAACACATGAGTGCATTACTGCCGCAAAAGAGAACTTTTGTTTGGTTAAAATTTAGCTAACAGCATATCTTTAAGCGATTGAAGAATGGTGTGGAGGAATTAACTATTAAGATTAAATCTTCATATTTTTATGGCTCGCACTGAAATGACTTACGTTTGGCTCATAAAAGCAACCAGAGAAAAGAAAACTGTCCATATTCAAGGTAGAACTCAAACCAGCAACCTTTGGGTTGCTGCCCTAGCACCTTGGCTGCTGGGCCACTCGCAATCCCAGTGCTGATGTCAAGATGATGAAGGCTAGTACTATGTCGAAAACCTAGATTTATACCTGGTGGTGCTTATAATATACATTTACTAAGGTTGCCGAAGATAGGTATTATGACTTTTGAACCTTGAGGGACTAGAATAAGCTTTTCCTTTTGGGAATGAAGCCATATAATCGATGAGATAGTTCAACATGTAAGAAGCTACTGTGGCAGCTCCCCCCACTCACATCTAGGAAATAAAATTTGAGAGAAGTAATTAGGACTTACCTCACAAGCAGATAAATAATCTCAGGAGGCAGTAGTACTTGTCAGATATTACCACTACTGCTAACAGGAGTACTTAAATTGATTTTGGTATTTAAAATAAATACAATATCATAGAGAAACTAATAAGGGAAGTTCCCGAAGTGGTGATCGTAAAACGACAAGTGTTATATATCGTTGGAAAGATCTCCTAAGGTAGATTTCACCTGCAAAATATTTCATTTGAATGCTCCTTCTAGAGGGCAGGGGAGACGGTAGAAGCTAAAACTTGTACTACGCTAAGGGAATTTCCCTTGTAAGAAGAATGGTGCACACCAGTCGTTCCTAATTGGTTCCATGAATCCCCACTGGTCCATATAAACAATTAAAGTGGAAGGTTATGTGGCATCATTCGTATAATGAAAATGAGCTAGTTAAGCAACTGAATAAGCATGAAAAACTCTAGAATCTTTCTCGCTATTTGCAGAAAAGAAAGCCTTGAATGTAAACGCTTTTCCATACGGATAATACATACATTTGATGAATGGTTATTAGTTTACCTAAAATCCTTTATTTATTATAAGCTACCAAACATTTTTTTCCAAAAAGTTGCTTCACACAGGTGTTGAGATGAAAAACCTAACCCAACATCATGCCTTCCAAATTATTAATTCAAAAGTAAATCATTTTTTAAAAAACAAACAAAAGGCTGGGACTTACACACTCAGTGTTATAAACGAATATAAAATATATATTTTTAACTTCAATTTTCATTTTAAATTTTAACTTTCATAATTTAATGTATATGTAAGCATTTTCTGTCGGATTTAATATATATTTCAGGTCAGCGTTGGTGAACATCATATGTACCTTCTATCTTGGCTCTTGAACTCCGATGTTAAATGATTATTCTTCAAATTATTTATAAGTGTGTAATTCTTAGGAGAAAATTATTAAGCATTATGGAATTAATCGAACTTTATCATCAATTCCAGCACTAAATGAACTTTCTACTTATGTATTAATTACTAATAAACAATAAAAATGTAACATCGAGTAAAATGCTTATCCATATATTTTTTTCTCTTGATTTTATTGTACTAATGTAGTGTAGGTCTGCTGAAAAGGACAAATTAGCATGAATGTACTTTATATGAAGATATAGAAAATTATTGAGCGAAGTTTTATACTTCAAAAAGAATTAAATTAATGTCCACTCTTCCTTTTCTAATGTAAAAGTTGAATGTTAAAAATAATTTGTTCCTATATTCTCCATACATTCCTCCAATAAAAAAAAAAAAATATATATATATACTTATTCCTAATCATGCATTTTTCAGCTATTCTGTTTCAATACTTCTTAACTTAAAACTCTATGAGTTGCCATTTTCTTTTCATACTGGTACTGCACTCTTACTATGCACATGGTCATTACAGCTGCATTTTCTTCATTACTTTAATAAGCAGAGGCCGTAAAAGGTCAAAAATTCTCACATACCCAAGCATCGCCAATATATAGAAATGTTCTCCTTCTACCCAAAAACTACAGAAGTCATAAATTTTCATCAGCTACAAAGAAACCTTCCTCAAAATCTTCAGAAATTCCAAGAAATGTGGTTTCACATGGGCTTCCCGCGATGTTGAAGAGTCTACCACTTCACTTCATTAATCTCCACATTTTTAAGTGCCATTGGGTAACTCCAAGTGTGTCTTGGTGAGTACTCAAGAAGAGGTCCATAAAGTCTACTATTGCATCACCCTTTTACAACAACCCACGTTTTCTCAAAAAATTAGGAAGTAGGTATGCAGAACAGTCCCAGCTCTAACTTCCAACTAGCAAGATGAAATTTCCTCTTAGCCCCTCAGAGCCTCAAGCCATGAAAATGGCAATACAACATTTCTTTTTCTAAACTTTCTTCTCCTCCTTCCTAAAAGTCACTTTTAGTTCTTATTATTAAAAGTAAACCGTTTATCGTAAATAATATGAGTATTAGTGCCATACCATCGGCGTTGGTATCACTACGCCAATAAACGTTGATTGATATTGTTGTTTGATTTAATCTGCGTAGTGTTCGATTTATATAAATACGAGTATTATTCAACAAAACTTGATTTGAAATTATGTTAAAAAACCGTGTCACCAGCTGAAGTCATCGCTGCCAATTTTTATTATATAACATGGCTTAAATATACATATAATGAGTTATTCGTATTATGGGCTATCATTTTGATTTGTGTGTAGCCTTAGCATTATCTTAAATATTTATCTACTTATTTAATTTTGATAACGTGATTCTTGAGTTTATACCACATTCGACTTTCATGTTCTCCTCACCAGAAACCACGACAGAAAGTTATGTCTACAATTAGACCAAAACTAAGCTATTAATTTGTCAAAAATTATTGTAACGATTCTTTTATTATTATTTTTTTTTTAAATAAATAAATATTATAACCAAACACGCTCCAAGTTGGGTGCCATTTTTAGAAACAATACTCTTTATTCTCATCTCAAAAAAACACAACAAACGAAGTTAACAAGATAGAGTTATCCTTTTAGTAAGACACATGCATATGGTAGCTCAACTAGAAGAAAATTGTTATTCATTCAAACTGTCTATTTTCAATTCCGTTTTCTTGTTTTCTATCTGATCTTATAATGTGGATCTGTTTTCCTGCACGTCAATTGAAGTCATATCATCTTAATGTTTTCAGTTTCTATTATTTATATGTTGCCATCTATCGATTAATTATCATTTGTTACAATATGTTTTAAAATTTAAATTTAATAGTGTCATGTTCTAGTTCTCCAAGTTCTTGGAACTAGGATTTTAGTAAGTCAGACACAACATGAATAAAATTTGGGTAATATTGTAAACTAATTAAAGTATTAATTTATATAAAATCCTGGGTTTAAATTCATTTTGCCAAAAGGGATGACTATTGCTATTATCGCAATGTAAAATATCAACATAATCTTAACGGCCATAAAACAACGAACTTTATCAAATTATCCAATAATAAATAAGTATCATAACAATTATAATTCAAAGTCTATTTAAAAAAAAACAACCTAACACAGGTGACTACTACAGCCATAACAAAAATTTTAAAAGTAGGGGGGTCTGTGGCTTGGTTTCCAAAAAATAAGGGGCCCACAGTACTTAACCAAGTGGAAACCACTGGTGTACACAGCAGATGAACATTTTGTTTCATTCAGAAACAAATCTTTTTGAACAAACTATGTACATACTATTGAAAACTCCTCAGCATTTTCTAGTTCCATTTTTCTTTTCTTTCTTAACTTCCTGAGCTTCTTATCATTTGGTTTTTGACTCCTCTCTTCCTTCTCATCATCACTCGAACTAGACGCTGAGGAAACCCTTTTCTGTGAAGAGCAGTTCCATTCAAAAGCATCATCTAAACCCAACCGAAAAGTCGCTTCCATTTTCTGAACTTGAAAATTTCTGGAAAAAAGTTCATTAATTTTCAATTAAAAACTGTCTGTTTCAACGTTTTTCATTAATAAGCAAGAATGTATGGTTGATAAAAATACTGAGAGGTGGGGAGGGTCTAAATAGGAGCATCCACATGTAAAGTCAAGTGAGTTAACCGGAGATGGGAAAAACAAACAATATATATATCACACATTACACGTCTTTCACAATCAACTGAATTCTGCAGTTTTTGTGATTTCATTGTCTATCAATTTTTCACAAAAAATTTCCCCTTTTTTTTAATCAAGAAATAAACAAAAATGAGAACTTACAGTGAATGCCATAAGTATTTGTACACCTGCAGTGTGTTCTATTTAAGAAACTGCTGTATAATAATTGTTAGATGTAGATATATGGGACAAATGTCACCACAATTAATATAAATTTTTGTAATTACTTCATAAAAAAAAGTAAAAAAAATATACATGCACTGCAAATAACAAAAAAGAAAAAACTTACACATAGCTCATGTGTCAAAAATAGTCGTACACTAATTGTTTTTTGGTCAGAAAATTCATTAATAAAATAATAATTCATTCTTAATATTTCGTTGGGTTCCCTTTGGCTTTAATCACAGCTTTCATGCGTTTTGGCAACGAATCCACTAAATTTTTGGTGACATCAATGCCCATTCCTCGAGAAGGGCAATTTTTATATCATTTTTATTTGATATGCGTCGTTTTCTCATCCGCGAATCGAGAATGCTCCATAAACGTCCTATAGCGTTAATGTCAGGTGATTGTGGGGGGATATTTAGTTTTTTTGGAGTATTGTAAAGGAGCCACAGCTTTGTATTATATGCAGTATATTTCGGGTCGTTATCTTGCTGAAAGATAAAGTTATTTTGAAGACCCATTTGAGCAGCACGAGGACCCAAGTTTTCTTTCAGAATGTTAATATACATTCTGTGGTCCATGATTCCGTCGATAATGTCCACTTTTCCCACTCCCTCTGCACTCATACAGCCCCAAACTTGCACACTTCCTGTTTGACCATTGGACACAGATTCGTCGATTGAAGCTCGGTGTTCTTTTTACGCTATACCATTTGCCTGCCATCTAATCCAAATATATTAAATTTGCTCTCGTCAGAGAATATAACTCTATTCCAAAAGTCAGGACCTTTATCAACATGTTTTTTTGCGAATTGCAAAAGCTTCTTTCTGTTTACCTTTCGCACGAAAAACTTTTTACGAGCTACACGTCCATTGTACCCTGCATTTTTGAAAACGCGGCGCACCGTGCTTTCTTAGAGTGATACACCTTGATTCAGCAGCTCTTTTCTTATCTTTGGAGCACTTAATTTTGGATTTTTCTTAATTAATCTAACAATTAAACGTTTGTGCTTTTCAGTCAGTTTTTGTGGATTTCCACTTCGCGGCATATTTTGAATCGTATTTCTTTGACAATGACGGTCAATTATGGACTGGACTATAGAACGAGGTCTGCCGACGAGCTATGCAATCTCTCGTAAAGATTTACACTGGTTATGGAGCCTCATTACAAGCTTTCATTCCGCCACACTTGTTTCTTTATTTCTACGACTCATTTTCGCATACTTTCTGCAGAAATGATAGTAAACGGGTTTATTGTTCATTGGCTTTTAAATGAAATCGGTGCATTTCCCGCAGATTGCTTCGGGTGCACAAACAACATTGCAGTTCTATCATTTTAGGACAGACTTTTGCATGTACGAATGCTTTTGACACGTGAACTGTGAATAATTTTGATGCTAATTTATTGTAATTTGCAGTATTATATACATAGTTTTAAGTTTTTTAGTTGAAAATAAATTATATTTTCATGGCAATCATGATGGCGTTTGTCCTGTCTACGTACATCTAATAGTTATTATACAGCAGCTTCTTAAATAGAACACACTGCAGGTGTACGAATACTTATGGCATTCACTGTATATGAGGGGCGTTCAAAAAAGTAACCAGACCGGTATCATAGCACTAAAACAAAGCCACTCAAAAAACTGCATCTTCATTTGTCGGAACATGCGTACTCTCAATCATGTTTTCTCTGCTAGCTTATTCTTTTATTGAACAACGCAGATTTCAGACATATTTTTGAACTGACATACCATATTAACGATCATTTTCCAATCTTTCTTACCATCAATGCCCAAAATTTTCACTATTCGAAGGTTAAAAAGGATTTCATTAGTGATCTTTCGGATAATTTAATCCTCTTCAAAAATGAACTTTCACTTGTAGTTACAGTTCTTACATCGAACAGCACGCAAAGGCACCTGTAACTTTTCCTTCCAAATCAAATAAAAAATTTCAAATAAAAAAAAAAATTAGATCTAGCTGTAGTGTGTGTTCTTTCGCAAGAAGTGTAATGGGAAAGGTGGCCGCCGAATGGGGCAGCGCTGTATTCCCAGACAGGCTTTTGTCACATAAAATGACGACCAGTGGACCGAGAAGGGACACTGGGGGGGAGGGAGCATTGCAGGGGATTGTCGATCGAAACAGGCGTACAGAGACGCACAGCTCACATGATTGTCGTCATTCAACGTCGACCGGAGACCACCCACGATCAGTCCGCCCCGAAGAGCGGCCGAAATAGATGGATGGCGCGGAAGAACACCCCGGGCCGGCCGGTACTCCTACAGGAGACCACCGGACACCGTTGAGTGGGTGTGGTGCCGCGAGCGGCAGCGAACAGGCGTAAAACATTCCCCGCAACCAGGGCGCGCGAGACCAGCATAGTCCGGACAGGCATTACATACCAAATTATCATCCACTGTTTGCGAAAGCTGGCCCCCAAGCGATCGCAGCGGACGAAGACAATGGCGAACGCCCGTCATGGACAGAAGGCCAAGCACGACCCCAGCGACGAAGTCCGAATTACGAGGGAGGGCGGAGTCCGGTCCCAGAATAGCAGAAGCAGGCATCCATCCACCGCCACTTGGCGGCCAAAGTGAATATCCCAAGCACTCCGTCTTAAGCGAGCTGGAACCAACACCCGCCAGCCCGGACAGACATCCGCACGCCACCAGAGCTGAGACCGAACTCGTGAATTTAGTGTATACGTCCACCTCGCGGCTGCGTAACCAATTACATCAATTAAAATATTTTGCCACGCAGAATTTAAGTGATTCACTTAATAATACAGCAGAGACAAAAACATCCGGAATTCACTTTTCTGATCCGGATCTGCTTACCACATAGTGAGAAATAATCATAAAACTGCCTTTTTTAGCACACTAGAAAAGAGTTGTGAACTGCCAAGTATATGCAGCAGGTAGAAGACATGAAAATAAACAATTTTTGTTTAGTCACTTTTTCCTAAAATTAGTCGTTTGGCCGCTACAGTGAATTTAGTGTTCGCATCCAGCGCATTAAAGGTTACCACATATGGTAAAATGCGCCATTTAAAGGATTTCCAAAATTATTTAACGCCAACGGACGGCGGCCTTTCTCTGCTTGGCGACTTGGTATTGCCCCTAATTGCTACTTCCCCTGTATACACATAAGCACGCAGGAAAAGTTTCGCCCCTAGACGATACTTGTCCTACATTCATATCTGTATAGAGGGAGAGTAGCACGTAGGGGCTCGAAATATCTGCTGCTGGCCCGATGGAAGACTACATAAATAATATTCCATTGCAGTAAACCATACCCCCCTCACCTAACGCCGATCCTGACTGAAATATGTATTATGAATTATACATAGATTGTAATTAATTTATGTCAGTTTATATGTATTTCAATAATATTAAATAACTTCGACATTTTTATCGACACAGCTGAGATTTCTTTGACATTGTCAATATCGTTTGACCCCAGTTCGGACCAATGCAGTATTAGACATTTACTTATCAGTAATTACAACACTTCAACACTTAAAAATTCTACGTTCTGATCTATCAGACCATTGCGAACAAGTTTAACATAGGAAGTTGTGTTTGGAAATGAAACCGTGCGGTGCTACAGCAACGTGACCAACACACAAAGAAAGGAAGTCGAAAGCGGTGTTAACATGACTTTATTAACAAACTTAAGAATGCATTATGAAGGAAAAAGTCATAGTTACATCATAGAAGATGTTCAAAATTCCTTCCATTTTCCACAATGCAGGCTTGACGACGTCGCCGCATGGAGTCTCGTACGCATTGAAATTGGCCAAGTTTTTCACGGACACGTGCCGCTGCTTCCACGATCCTGGCGACAAGGTTGAAGTCGGATGTTACAGGTGTGTTGTGTACCAGAGACTTCATGTATCCCCACGGGAAGAAATGCAGGGGTGTGAGGTCGGGGATCGTTGTGGCCATGCGACTGGTCCGCCACTGCTAATCTAGTGATGAGGATAGATCCAATCAAGGTAGGCCGGC
Organism: Dysdera silvatica; assembly: GCA_006491805.2. Taxonomy (NCBI): domain Eukaryota; kingdom Metazoa; phylum Arthropoda; class Arachnida; order Araneae; family Dysderidae; genus Dysdera; species Dysdera silvatica. Next base: position 58,367,227 of record QLNU02014802.1, read on the forward strand.
ACGTTCGTGCTGAAATGAGTGCGACGCCCCATCGTGCTGAAACCAGATGTGTCGATGTGAAGCTGCTGGAACTTCAGCCAACAAATTCGGCAACACCTCTTATAAAAAAATCTTATAAATATAACCACTCACGTTTTTAGGTAATACGCAAGGACCAATTAAAAAGTCAACGATAATACCAGCCCACACATTTGTACTAAAGCGCTGTTGGCTTGCATGGGCACATTCACTTCTTGAGTTGTCGTGCACCCACATATGCATGTTAGGCAGGTTGAGGATACCGTCTCGTGAAAAAGTCGCTTCATCAGTAAATAGAATCGACGATGGAAATGCCCGTTGTGAGAGACTTGTATCCAAATACCAACGTGCGAATGCAACACTTTGAGGATAATCGACTGCGCCCAGTGCCTGTACTCTTTGAATGTGGTACGGGTGTAAGTTGTCCTCGTGCAATGTACGCATAACGCTGGAGCGAGACACACCAAGGTCGTGTTCGATTGCTCTTATACTTATTTGCGGGTTCCTCTCAATTTCCCGTAACACAGCTTCTTCTATGAAAGGTGAGCGTGTAGTACGTTGATGGCTGACGAGAGAGGATACATGGAAAGCATCTGCCTCATATAATCTGCGGTGCAATTGTCCAAACAATGAACGACTTGGCAGACGTCTGTTTGGGAAGCGCTTTTGGTACATGCGTACGGCGGCACGTCCATTTCCATCCACGGCGCCATAAACGTAATGCATATCTGCCAATTCACTGTTACTGAACCGATGCATCCTTCTCCTGCAACGCCCTCACCTGAAATGATCCCGCTTCCCCGTCTCCAGTACGCCTGCGAACATCGCCCTCTAACGGTCGCCTTTCCGGACACAACTTCCTATGTAAAACTTGTTTGTCATGGTCTGACAGATCAGAAAGTAAAGTTTGTAAATGTTGAAGTGTTGTAATTACTGATAAGTGAATATCTCATACTGTATTAGACCGAACTGGGGTCAAACAATATTGACAATGCTAAAGAAATCTCAGCTGGGTCGATAAAAATGTCGAAGATATTTAATATTATTGAAATACACATAAACTGACATAAATTAATTACAATCTATGTATAATTCATAATACATATTTTAGTCAGGGTCGGCGTTAGGTGAGGGGGGCATGGTTTACTGCAATGGAATATTACTTATGTAGTGTTCCATCGGGCCAGCAACAGATTTTTCGAGCCCCTACGTGCTACTTTCCCTCTATATAGATATGCATGTAGGTCAAGTATCATCTAGGGGCGTTACTTCTCCTGCGTGCATATGTGTGTACAGGAGAAGTAGCACTTAGGGGGGCAATACCAAGTCGCCAAACAGAGACAGGCCGCCGTCCGTTGGCGTTAAATAATTTTGGAAATTCTTTAAATGGCGCATTTTGCCATATGTGGTAACCTTGAATGCGCTGGATGCGAACACTAAATTCACAGTAGCGGCCAAACGACTAATTTTAGGAAAAAGTGACTAAACAAAAATTGTTTATTTTCATGTCCTCTACCTGCTGCATATACTTGTCAGCTCACAATTCATTTCCAGTGTGCTAAAAAAGGCAGTTTTATGATTATTTCTCACTATGTGGTACGCAGATCCGGATCAGAAATAGAATTCCGGATGTTTTTGTCTCTGCTGTATTATTAGGTGAATCACTTAAATTCTGTGTGGAAAAAATATTTTAATCCATGTAATTGGTTACGCAGCCGCGAGGTGGACGTATACACTAAATTCACGTCTGTGGGAAGCCACCAACTGGGTCCTTCACCACGGTAGCTCCGATGCTACCGTCTTCTATGACTCTCAGGCTGCTTTGCTTGGCCTCCAGGCCGATCCTGCTGTTTGGCCGGTCTGCCCCATTGTCCAGGACATTGTGGTCGCGGCGGCTAGATGTGCGGATGAGGGGAGGTCTGTGATATACTGTTGGTTTCCTGGCCACACCGGTAATCGTGGTAACGAAATTGCGGACACTTGGGCGCGTCGAGCCCTAGAGGACGTAAACGGTTCCTGCAGTAACAGACCCTCCCCGCACAACCCCTCCCTTTCCTGCCGTATCAGGAGTCTGAAGGACACCTATCGAAGTGACATGGTGAACCTGTTGAAGAGAGACATCACGGGGCACTTCCGATCAAAGTTCGAGGTGCGAAAGTCGCCATACTTTCTTTCCGATTGTCTCCCAAGGGGGGCACAGACCAGGCTGCATCGTTTCAGAATTGGCTGTGCATTCACCAACAAGTACCTCCACCGCATTAGGCAACTCCCGTCGCCTGTGTGTCTCCAGTGTCAGGAAGGTGCTGACGAAACACTGGAACACATTCTTTTGCGG
>QLNU02014802.1:58369679-58383508 GCA_006491805.2 Dysdera silvatica
TTCTCCTCACCAGAAACCACGACAGAAAGTTATGTCTACAATTAGACCAAAACTAAGCTATTAATTTGTCAAAAATTATTGTAACGATTCTTTTATTATTATTTTTTTTTTAAATAAATAAATATTATAACCAAACACGCTCCAAGTTGGGTGCCATTTTTAGAAACAATACTCTTTATTCTCATCTCAAAAAAACACAACAAACGAAGTTAACAAGATAGAGTTATCCTTTTAGTAAGACACATGCATATGGTAGCTCAACTAGAAGAAAATTGTTATTCATTCAAACTGTCTATTTTCAATTCCGTTTTCTTGTTTTCTATCTGATCTTATAATGTGGATCTGTTTTCCTGCACGTCAATTGAAGTCATATCATCTTAATGTTTTCAGTTTCTATTATTTATATGTTGCCATCTATCGATTAATTATCATTTGTTACAATATGTTTTAAAATTTAAATTTAATAGTGTCATGTTCTAGTTCTCCAAGTTCTTGGAACTAGGATTTTAGTAAGTCAGACACAACATGAATAAAATTTGGGTAATATTGTAAACTAATTAAAGTATTAATTTATATAAAATCCTGGGTTTAAATTCATTTTGCCAAAAGGGATGACTATTGCTATTATCGCAATGTAAAATATCAACATAATCTTAACGGCCATAAAACAACGAACTTTATCAAATTATCCAATAATAAATAAGTATCATAACAATTATAATTCAAAGTCTATTTAAAAAAAAACAACCTAACACAGGTGACTACTACAGCCATAACAAAAATTTTAAAAGTAGGGGGGTCTGTGGCTTGGTTTCCAAAAAATAAGGGGCCCACAGTACTTAACCAAGTGGAAACCACTGGTGTACACAGCAGATGAACATTTTGTTTCATTCAGAAACAAATCTTTTTGAACAAACTATGTACATACTATTGAAAACTCCTCAGAATTTTCTAGTTCCATTTTTCTTTTCTTTCTTAACTTCCTGAGCTTCTTATCATTTGGTTTTTGACTTCTCTCTTCCTTCTCATCATCACTCGAACTAGACGCTGAGGAAACCCTTTTCTGTGAAGAGCAGTTCCATTCAAAAGCATCATCTAAACCTAACCGAGAAGTCGCTTCCATTTTCTGAACTTGAAAATTCCTGGAAAAAGTTCATTAATTTTCAATTAAAAATTGCCTGTTTCAACATTTTTCATTAATAAGCAAGAATGTATGGTCGATAAAAATACTGAGAGGTGGGGAGGGTCTAAATAGGAGCATCCACATGTAAAGTCAAGTGAGTTAACCGGAGATGGGAAAAACAAACAATATATATATCACACATTACACGTCTTTCACAATCAACTGAATTCTGCAGTTTTTGTGATTTCATTGTCTATCAATTTTTCACAAAAAATTTCCCCTTTTTTTTAATCAAGAAATAAACAAAAATGAGAACTTACAGTGAATGCTATAAGTATTCGTACACCTGCAGTGTGTTCTATTTAAGGAACTGCTGTATAATAATTATTAGATGTAGAGATATGGGCCAAATGTCACCACAATTAATATAAATTTTTGTATTTACTTCATAAAAAAAGTAAAAAAAAAAATACACATGCACTGCAAATAACAATAAAAAATGAACAAACTTACGCATAGCTCATGTGTCAAAAATATTCGTACACTAATTGTTTTTTGGTCAGAAAATTCATTAATAAAATAACAATTCATTCTTAATATTTCGTTGGGTTCCCTTTAGCTTTAATCACAGCTTTCATGCGTTTTGGCAACGAATCCACTAAGTTTTTGGTGACATCCGTTGAAATGGATGCCCATTCCTCGAGAAGCGCAATTTTCAAATCATTCTTATTTGATATGCGTCGTTTTCTCATCCGCGAGTCCAGAATGCTCCATAGATGTTCTATAGCGTTAATGTCAGGTGATTGTGGAGGGGTATTTAGCTGTTTTGGAGTATTGTAAAGGAGCCACAGCTTTGTATTATACGCAGTATGTTTCGGGTCGTTATCTTGCTGAAAGATAAAGTTATTTTGAAGACCCATTTGAGCAGCACTAGGACCCAAATTTTCCTTCAGAATGTTAATATACATTCTGTGGTCCATGATTCCGTCGATAATGTGCAATTTTCCCACTCCCTCTGCACTCATACAGCCCCAAACTTGCACACCTCCACCTCCGTGTTTGATTGTTGGACACAAGTTCGCCGGTTGAAACTCGGTGTTATTTTTACGCCATACAATTTGCCTGCCATCTGATCCAAATATATTAAATTTGCTCTCATCCGAGAATGTAACTCTTCCAAAAGTCAGGACCTTTATCAACATGTTTTTTTGCAAATTGCAAGCGCTTCTTTCTGTTTACTTCTGACACGAAAAACTTCTTACGAGCTACACCTCCATTGTACCCTACATTTTTTAAAACATGTCACACCATGCTTTCTGACAGTGACACACCTTGATTCAGCAGCTCTGTTCTTATCTTTGGAGCACTTAATTTTGGATTTTTCTTAATTAGTCTCACAATTAAAAGTTTATGCTTTTCAGTCAGTTTCTGTGGACGTCCACTTCGCGGCATATTTTGAATCATATTTCTTTTACAATGCCAATCAATTATGGATTGGACTGTAGAACAAGGTCTGCCGACGAACTATGCAATCTCTCGTAAAGATTTATACTGGTTAAGGACCCTCATTACGAGCTTTCGTTCGCTACACTTGTTTTTTTATTTCTACGATTCATTTTCGTATACTTTCTGTAGAAATGATAGTAAACAGGTTTATTGTTCATTGGCTTTTGAATGAAATCGGTGCAGTCCCGCAGACCGCTTCGGGTGTGCAAACAACGTCTCAGTTCTGTCATTTTAGGACAGACTTTTGCATGTACGAATACTTTTGATACGTGAACTGTGAATAATTTTGATGCTAATTTATTGTAATTTGCAGTATTATATGCATAGTTTTAATTTTTTTTAGTTGAAAACAAATTATATTTTCATGGCAATCATGATGGCGTTTGTCCTGTCTACGTAGATCTAATAGTTATTATACAGCAACTTTTTAAATAAAACACACTGCAGGTGTATGAATACTTATGACATTCACTGTATCTCTGGTGCTCCTCCTTTGTTCTGCAGTAAATAAACGTGTTTAGGCCTTTCAAAAAAAAAAAAAAAAAAAAGGCTTAGCACACTTCTAAAAGTCTGTAGAAGGAAAGGATATTATTCAGTTAACGGACAATTCCACAATAAAGTGGAAAAGAATTCCATTTTTTGAAAATGGATTAAAAGAAACAAATTTTGTACCAAATTAAAGTATAAATTCTCTAGTTTTTAAAAATATAAAAGTTTTTATTTTTACTGCTACCAACTATGCAAAATAAAGCAACCAAAACAATGCTCTATAGTAAACATTTTCAATTGAAAAAAAAAAAAAATGGTAAAACTTTTTACTAAAATTAATTGAGTTGGCAAACTGGAGAAAGTAGCCGAAAATGCAAAATGGCTGCTTAGATGTTTGGAATGTGATTTTTACAGGTGAACTTGCATTCATTACAATTGCTATTAGAATAATTAATTTTTAAGTTAGCGATTTTAATACGTTAGTCTGTAACCGAAATTAACCCATTATTTATGTTACACAAAGACAAGCATAGGTAAAATGTTGATTTTTTTGTTGGTCTTATTACTTATGAAGAGCATTCTAAAAAAGTCATTTTCACCCCATTGTGTAGTTTCTGAGAACGAGTGGTTACAGACTAACTTTTTCTTGCAGTTATGGACTAACTAAATGGTTACAGACTAACAGAGGATTCTATATTAGGTGTTTTTCCTCAATGTACTGTTGATTCCTGTCAAAACTTTGCAATACTTAGTACTGTTTGTATGCCTCTAGATACAATTTGCAAGTTCTATATTATGTAGATTTTCTACTATGGATACTTTACTACATAATGTAATTACAAAATAAAAGGCATTATAGAAGAAACCAATGAAGATATTTTAACTGGAATTGTTCATTATTACCAGTGGGTTTAAAATGAAGGCCACATTTTAAAAACTTCCACTGAAGGTAACACGGTTGCGGATGTGTTACAAGAAACTGATGAAAATTTGCCAAAGTATACTACACTGTTTCTATAAAAGTAAGCAGTCAAAATATTTTAAATAACTCCAAGAAACTGTCAGCGATAATACAGTGTTGTTGCAAATAGATTTTAGTGAGAATTATGGCTTGGTGTAAAGCAATAAGGTGCAGAGTACTCAAAGGTCACATAATCAAGTGACTCTCTACACCTTCTGCTGTTGGTATCACATTGGGGAAGAGAAACGAGTATGTTCTTAAGCTTTGTATCAGACTACATGATTCATGATAAATAAGCTGTTTCCAATGACTATATCATCAAAGATCTTATGGAACATATTCCTTCCATGAAGATGGTCAGTATATTTTCCGATGGTGTGTCAGCATTTTAAGTAGCACTATGCACTGGCCTCTGTTTTTCAGTTGAGGATTCCTGTCAACTGACATTTCTTTGCTACATCATACGGCAAAGGAACAGTTGACGGGATCGGAAGAAGTCAAAAGAAGAGTTTATGATGGTGCTGAAGCTAGCAAGTTCGTTCCAACAGATGCAAAATCATTTGCGGATTGTGCGTCAGCAGTTTTTGAAAAAATAAATGTTATCTACATAAGTGAAGAAACAGTGGAACAAAACAAAGGCCGCCTTGATACCTTCTGGAAGAATATCAATCTCTTACCAAATATGCATCAATATTCACTCGGTAAAATATGGACAGCCAATGGCAGATATGGGAATGTTTCTTTGTCCTTAACGACAAAGCTGTTTTCGTTTAAGGGTGATTCCACTTTGGAAACAGTTAAAACCGACACTGTTGAAAATGCTTCATACATGGTGTCTATTTCCCAAAAATGGTATGCAGTGTACAGGGATAAATATACTCCTACTGGTTTTCGGGAATGGCCCAGACGGTCAATGGGGAAAAGCAAGAAGCAAAATTTAGTTTCTTACATCAAAAATCCGAAGGTATAAATCAATTTAAGAATGAAAATGATATCGCAAGTTCTCATTTTAAAAATGTATTTTATTCTGTGGGCAGCGATCTATCACCAATGTCACCTACTCGTTCAAATTCTTAAACTTGCAAGGATCAGATTTCCAGAACATTGAATCATTGTATTCCAATATGTAAAGCAAACTTGCAAAAAATTAAAAATAAATCGTATAAATCGGCTCCAAACATTTTAAGTTATACAGCACATCCATGGGACAAATTTGTTAGTCTGTGATCAGCATATGTTAGTCCGTAACCACTAGTTAATTGATAATGTCAAAAATAATTATAGTTTTTTAATTCTGTCAAATGTTTATAAAAGCCTGTTCTCTAGCACTACTGTCGGTTATTAATTTTTTTTTTTGTGCGTCACAATTCACAGGAAATTACTATGTAATTAACAGCTACTAAAATTCTGCACAAAGTGCGTTAGTCCGTAACCACAATTTCAAAAATTAATATTGCAGTTATCCTTCAAAGAAGAAAAAAAAATGTAATGTCTTCTGTAGAGCAACTAATTTCTTACTTGAAAGAGTTAAATAGTTTTTTCATATACAGTTAATAAAAATTTATTTGTCATTAAAGCTCGGAAAATATGCTCCAAATGTTAGTCCATAACCGTGAAATTTAGGGACAGACTGGGTCTTCTCAAAGGGTGCATACCTTAGATTATCGTAGGGCACGAGCCCTATAGCCCATGAGGGTGCACCATCCCGGGGGCCCAGTTTGTCCCTGGTGGAATTGCCCTAATAATTGATATTCAATATATCAAAAACATACTCTGTCATAGCTTAAGAACATGCATCTCCTGGAGCTTTCATTCTAAATGTGGTTTTGTAGTGTTCATGACAGTCATGTGACTTATTTCCTTTTTTGGAAATTCACTTCTTTCGTTCAATTGTATGATGTTCTTTGTTAAAATTCATCTTCCTGCTTTCGTAGGGATTGTCCCTTTTTTTTTTCAAAAAAAAAAAATAAGTTCCTCTGTTTACTGTTTCAGTTAAAATGAAGTTACACCTGCACACATTTTTCTGTTGTCAGATTTAGTACTTTTCTGGTGATGCGGCAATTGAATTGTTTCCTTAGGGATGGTACAGGGGTAGACAAAACTCAAATAAATTCAGGAGTCAGCCCCCTTTTCTCAGGAGCCAACAACACGCAATGTATATATATAGAGTGGTGCAGTCAGGCACCATATAAAATTTTTCAGGCGCCTTGGATTTGTATATGTTTTACAGTTCAAGAGGGAGGAAGGAGGATACTCATTCAGGAGGTTACAGGTAGTTCTCGCCTTCACAAATTAATTCGTTCCAAACTCTTACTTATATAGGAAGAAGCTATTTCCCCACAGATGAAATGTAATAAGTATATTTTTGGTTTCTGACAATGCGGTCATCCTGCTGAACCTTATTAAATGAAGAATAAAGGATAATAGAACATGTTTTATCCTCAACATTTCAACAATTGTTGAAGGATATGCTACTTTGTTAGTGACAAATGTTATCTCTGTACTGTGACTATTACTGCAGAAAAGCTGTAATATTGACGTGTTTGAATCTTTTTTTATATCAATTTCCCAGTAACAGGTATAAGGGGCCATTCAAGTATTACATAAGCATTCTTGAGGGGAGGGGATTTGAGATTTGCTTATTTTTGGTGACAATGGGGAGGCAGAGTCTGGACTGTGCTTACGTAAGACACAGAAAATAATAAAATCAGCACACAGTCAGGCAGTAATAGGTGCTCCGATAGAACTAAAATAGATGGATGTACAACACACTACGAATAAAAGATATAAAATATAAGTAATCACAGTAGAATATTTAATTACTTAAACAATATGGCTGGCCGTCAACCTTTTTTTTGGTTGGGGGGCCACCTTCTAAACTCCCAATGGCCCCTCTGGTATTTTTAAATTATAATGGATATGTTACTTTTAATAAATGCATTTTATCAAATCCACTTCTTATTTATCCACTATTTGCCTACAACATAAGAAATATCAATCATTATTAAAAATGTGAAAATACATATATATATATGATACATGTAGTTTTATAATAATAGTAATCAAAATTTAGAGAAACAAAATGTTTATGTAAGCATGAGGGGGAGGGGTCAGACTTTATATTTTCTTACAAGGGGGGGGGCATAAAATGGCCGGAACTGTGCTTACGCAATACTTGAACGGTCCCTAAGCATCTTTTAAATCCTTAGCAACCTTTGCAGTTCTTTCAAAGTTGGAAGTTCGAAACAAAAAGTTCAACAGTCGTTTCGATATATTGAAATGTTGCCTTAACCTTTAAAAGTGAAGGAACGATCATAAGTTTCAGTTGCAATAATTTTGCATGAAATAATTCTCCATATTTGGATAGACTTTTCGATACTTCACTTAAAAGAAATTCACAAAGTCAAGCAATCGTAAAGTGAAAACGACCCTATTTCACTACGATTCACATTCTAGCATAAAAACCTTCGGCGCAGCTGCATAACAATTCCCTGTTTCGTCACCAATGATGCTAACTTCCTTTCTGGATGCCACCATGGTGGAATAACATTTTGCAAGACCAGAATTTTTTATAAATGTATTAAAAAGGATTTACCCCTGGTTTGCTAGCATAACAAAAATTTCTGGAAGCTGTTGCAACAATCTTCCCTCCGCAAACAACCGACCAAGAATTTATACAAGTTTCTTTTGAAAACCATCTTATTTTTTCATTTTCACTATTGCAAGCTTTGCAAAGTCAACAGAGTGTGGTGCCATGATTCACTGACATTTTTTGTAAGTGGGCGGCACTTCCTCCCACAATACTTCTATTGATTCATGAAAAATTGTAGGTCAAAAAACTATTTGGAAAACATTTCACAATAAAGGGACAACTGCAACGCCCACCCATGCCAATTAGTATTCAATTTTGGCAGTGCTCTTCTATTTAGCATAGATGCAGTGTGCACATAGACTATATAGGAAAAAATTCTAAGACCAATGTTAAGAGTGTAGCTCGAGTTTTGGCAACCTTACCAGAGGAGCTTGGCTACAGGAGATTAATATGCATTTTCACCAAACCTTCCACAGCCAAAAAGTCTCCTAACTGTATACAGCCTTCATTTTGCTTTTAAAACTAATTAAATCTGTCTTCTATCTCATGCCGCTAATTTGGATTTGACAAGCAGTGTTTCCAACTTTGTAGTTAGGATCATGGAATCAGGAATACAGGCATTTCTGATGCATCTGCAGGTGTAACTGATAGACGTAAGCAGAAAGCTCATAAGGGATGGGGCGTTACAGAGCTACAACTTCAGTATGTGTTTATACACAAAATTTTAACTCAATTGGGGTTACAATATCCACTAACATACCCCTACTTACACCAGTAGTATAACTTCATTTTTACCAGGAGAGTGTTCAAGTATTACGTAAGCAATATTTTGGTCATTTCAATGCCCCACCCCCCATCAGTAAGCAAAAATTAACATTGGCTAACATCAGAAAATAAGACAAACGGCAACCCCTCACTCCCCCAAAGGTGCTTACGTAATACTTGAACACTGCCTAGGAGTTAATTATACAGGTTGTCTGTTTCAAGCCTTCTTGGAGGCAATTAAAAATAATTTTGCCTTCTTAAATCGTGGATGGCGAAGCATAATTTAAGAAATTGTACGTTTTTCTTTTTCAGAAAATTTACCATCATCCCTTTTTTTTAATATTCAAGATTCAACTATTTCAGGCTTTACTAGTTAAAGAGAGAAGGGGGAGGGGTGAGATTTCAATGTCATTGCATAGGCCAGGGGTCAGCAACCTTATTAAGGTGCTGTGCCGAAGCAATACTGCAGTCCCCCAAAGCATAATATGTTAAAAAGTGTGACGCATGTCGCAGAACAAACGTGGGGGGGATTTTTTTTTTTAAATAAAGGAATTAAAAAAAAAACAGCCTGACAAATGTTAAGGGACAGATTTCACTGTATTTGCTGTTTACTCCTTTTATACTTTGGTTTGGGCAACATGATCACATATCTCTTTCCACCATAAAAACTTATATAATTTACTCTTTCTCTTTATTACAAATGCCACTTTGTGATTATAAATCACATCACAAATGTTGGCCCTGCGGTGGCGCAGTGTGGTAACGCGTTCTCCTATTGCGCGGCTAATCCGGGTTCGACTCCCAGCAGTGCAAAAAGAACGCTTACTCAGAGATCTCATAAAGATCGCACTGCTCACTGTAGTCCGGGGTTTGGTTCCCTAGGCCTTAAGAGGTTCGGATTCCTCGGAAAACAGTAGGTCCCGGCGCAGCATGACCACTGTAGTCTTTGAGCCGTAAAACCAAAAAACAAACAAACATCACAAATGCAGAGTTTCGTCTGGCGGTGGCTTTAAACTGATCTTATTTTTTGTTAAGGGAAATCATACACATTCACACGGACAGAATTGTCTTAACGGGTAGGCCATCTAAGCCACAAACCCAACAAGGCCCTCAAATTGGCAGTTTATTATATATAACTCAGAGCACATTTAAAACGAAATCGCCAAAGTCAAGAAGAGTCCAATAATTTAGTCTACCCAATTTTTTTGTTATTGGAAAATTTTTTAAATTCAAAAAAGAGTGAAAAATGAGGCCCCGAAAAGCGGGCGAACCTAGGGCGCCCGAATTAGTTAAGACGACCCTGTATATGGGTTAATATGTATGTACACATATTTAAAAACGTAAAGGATATCGTTTGAGAAGTTCTTGTAATGCAATGGAAAAAATAAGCAATGAACATGAAATTTACAAACAAACGACACGCAACGGTATAAAATTATAAAAAAATAAATGCTTACTTTTGGTTTCTTATAATTAAAACGGTGTCACTTTCTATTCTGAACACTTTTTTAAATCGAAAAAATTTCTGGGTTAATAAAGATCTTTAATAAAGTTAATAAGCTTTCAAAACACCAGTTCAAAACGTTAATCTTTACTCAACACGTTTTCTGAACATAAACATCCATACGATAACACGGTGTTGCCAAAACAAGCGCCAACAACATCAGTTGACACTATCACTAGAGTTATTTTGCAAAAGTTCCTTGAGAAAAGCGGCTGCCGAAAGCTGTGCTCTGTACTCAGAAAATTGCCATATTTTGTGTAATGGAAATAAAATGTAGGAGAAAATACAAGAATGAAAAAATTATAAAAACAATTTGTTAAATTGTATTCATATATACAATCAATCCGCTCCCTATCACTAACTCGCTCATAACGAACATCCGTATGCGACGAAAATGGAACTAAAATTAAACGGGCTCACATCACAGTTCCGAGACACACATTCACAGAAATTCCGAGTAGTATGGAGAAGATTTAAATTTTTGATCTTTTAGAAGCTGATTGGTTAAAACGCTTTCTTACAAATGAGAGCATGTTTACCATATATATATCGCACTTCCTGCATTTTTGGTGTAATTCTGTAATTTGGAGATCAATTGTAAATCAGATTGTTTACGTCGTTCTAGTCAAAGCAATATTTAAAGAGAGCTCGGCCACCGTAAGTGCATGGCGCCATTTTCGCTCAATCCCACTCGTGGTTCTGAACAACGTTACACTGTTGTATTTGCTATAATCGGCGTATTTTTTAGTCTCAAAACCGAATGAAGAGTAATATTACATTTTCCGAGCAAATGTTGTATTTGACCCTTAAAATAAGACATAAAAGAACTTTAAATCACAACGTAAAAGCCTTTATATAGGGTTGCGAAATTTTTTGTTCTCCACACGGGCATTTAAAAACATGTAAATACTCCCTCAGTATTTTTCAAATTGCGCTTAGAAGTGATAATTTTGAGATTTCTTAAAAAGAACTTACCTTTCGGTGGATAACTGTCAATTTCCTTAAAAGCTGTTAGTTTAAAGAAAGTATTATCGTAACTTTTGTTTTAAATTGCTTAACCATTTATTGTTGTTTTATAATTATTTTTAACTACTGTATTACTAACTTGTTTATAATTTATTTGACTTTAAATTTACTTATTATATTTTTACTTTTTTTTTAAACTTATCGTCTACTTTATTTAATTACCTATTGTTTACTTTATTTTATTTTATTATTTATAAGTTGTTTTATTTTATTTAATTACACCATGGGCAATGAGATCAATAGCAAATGAGAAAATATAGCAGGAATGGCATTTGGCTTTAATATTCCAGGAATTTTCTTTTCAAACTGATCAAATTCAAAGTGTGCCTGACAAACGATACTTACAAATTAATAACTAAGAAAAAAGTATTTCATTTGTATTTAAATTATTAAATTGCATGGATAACTTTTCTCACAAAGCATAAAACATTGATGATCCAGGCAATTTCAAGTTGCAGTTATTTTAAATATATATTAATGTGCCTGAACAGCATTAATATTTAAAAATTAATAACATATGAAATATTTTAAATTTGTACTTAAATTATTCAATGCATGGATGAATATTTTTTTATTACAGATAAAATAAATTGACGATGCATGCAATTTCAAGTTTGCAGTTATTTTATTAGAAAACATCAATATTTAAAAATTAATAACTGACATAAAAGCTTTTAAATTTGTACATAAAATTATAAAGGTATGGATAAACATTTTTTTATTATTGACAAAATACGGATAATCCAGACGATTTCAAGCTGCCATTATTTGAAAAACATAAATATGACACTGAAAAGTCATTTAAAACCTTAATGATAAGCATTAGTACTTTGGCTTTACGCGGATTAATTAAAAGCCAAAAATTCAGTCGTCCACATAATGGTATTAGGTGCCCGGGCCTTTACGTAAATGCGGCAACGTGTACTAGGAGAAACCAACTGACGAATATTTGCGACATCGGCCTCAGTAATACTGAAGAACAAAAACATGCCATATGAGAATTAAGCAACATTATTATTACGTAAAAGGTGGCAATCTAAATGCGATGAGCAAGCTCTGAACAAATTTCATCTCATTAAACCAAAACTAGCCATCTGGAAATCTTTTAACAGGGAAATAGGAAGTAATGCTTAGCAAGCTTCGTATAAGCCACACCCGCTTTTCTCATCAATATGTTTCGAAAAAATTTGTTTGTTAATCTTATCTCCCAAAGCTAGGCATAGGACTACCTGAGATGGGACTGCCGTCTTTCCTTGACCTTCGGACTCGGGACCCTCTCGGCCTAAGACGGCGTCGGTTTCGGGAAAAGAAAATAACCCTCTGCGTCAAATCTACCAAAACGCCTTTAACTTATGGGAAATACATTGCGTTTTCTTTGCTTTTATAAAGCTTTTGTATTGCGTTTTGTTTGCTTCTATAAAGCTCTTGTATTGGGGTTTCTTTGCTTTTATAAAGCTCTTGTATTGCGTTTTCTTTGCTTCTGCAGACTGTGCATTGCGTTTTTCCTTTTAGCACTATAAAGCTTTTGTCCAATTGAATATCCTTTATGGTGGTGATCCTTTTGCTTGACCAGCAAGGCCCTAGACATAAAATTGGAGAGAACTCGAGCTCAAGCCCCTTCAATTGATTTTAGAATAGACAAATACGCCTATATAGCTGACCTTTGAGTCAAAGCTTACATCCCTCCATTGTCCACGCAAAGAAAGAATCTCCTTCGCCGTCTCATATGCAGGACCTGATTACCAACTAGGGCCCCCAGTTGGAAAGGGGCCCCTCAAGTCATGTTTTTTCTTTAAGTTGGCTTTTGATCAGTATCTAGAAAAGTTTTAGGTAAAAGTTTATTTTTTGGGCTATTTTGGATAGTTTACTAAAAATCTGAGGTGTTTTAGAATGAGTATATGTGAGTACTTATTTTTTAATATGCTTCCAGATCCCCCTCCCCCCCTTTCTAAATCTGTCACTGTGAGTCAAGAGACTCCTCAACTAACACTGTGCCTATGGCCCATAAAATTAGCACAGATTCAGGTGTTTGGCGAAATATTTGTAAGAATTGGCGATGCTTTTATTATCGTTTCAAAAATAGTTTGCTTTTTCGATGGAAAATAAAGTTTTAAAACAGAATACACACTTTTTGTGGAAGAAAACAGAATTATAATTTTAGATAAATTAAACTTGGAGTGCACTTTCTCTATTTATAAAACAAAGCTGCAAAATTTTAAAAATTTGGATAATGTGCATACAATGTGAAAATGGAAAGTAAAGATTGAAACATGGATCTGTTTTTTGCAGAATTAGTTAAAAAAACAACAGCTAGTTTAACAAGACTATCATGAAAATGGTATTAAAGGAAAAAATGTTCAAAACATAGTATTTGTTTTGTTTGTTTTTTGGTTTTACGGCTCAAAGACTACAGTGGTCATGCTGCGCCGGGACCTACTGTTTCGAAATCCGAACCTCTAAGGCCTGGGGAACCGGCCCGGACACAGTGAGCAGTGCGATCTTTTGGAAGTCTCCGGCCGCATTCTTTGAAGTACGCATTCGGTATATATTTAGGCTTCAAGCTATCTTTGATCAATGCATGGGCCAAGTAGGCCTGGGACTAGGGCCTCGAGATTTTAGGGGGCTCCCTCTCCAGGGACCTAGATCCTGGTACTATTTAATTCTGAGAGTTGTTTTAAGCTTGTTTATTTACAAATGTCTGAATTCCATTATTGATAAAACTGAATATTAGAGATAATGAACTCCAAAGAAGAATTCATGCTTTATCCACTGACTATCACGAGGGCCACATTCTTTAGGGACCCCATTTTCTCCTTCCAGTCTGGTAGTGCATGTGGGGGAGAGGAATATTCCATGCTTCGAT